>VZTQ01005579.1:41134-136512 GCA_013400755.1 Pelecanoides urinatrix
CCTCCCCCGCCCCGCAGGGCCCTGCGGGCCGCCCGCGCCGCGGCCTGCGTCGCACGGGGCGGGGAGGCGGCGGAGCCTCGCCAGCGGCCACCCCGGGCGTGTGTCCCGGTCGCCGGCCCGGCCCCGTGCTTACCTTCCCCTCAGGGGCGGCTCCTGCCGCCCTGACAGGAGGCGCCCCGCGGGCCCGTCCCGCGGCCCCGCCGGCTCCTCGCGCCTTCCCGGGTGCCGCGCGTCTCCATTTTTAACGTTTTCTCACCAAAAGCTGTGTTCTAGGCAGGCACCCGTTGCTAATCGCCTCTCCTTTTAACTCCTTCCTCGTTGTGTCCCACGTCAACACTGATGTGATTTTGCTTATGATTAGACTAATTGACCTGGAATTAATCACTTCCTTTTCGCAAACGTGCAAATGGCATTAGATTTTTGCCTCCCCCTGCCCTACGGAGCTGGTGTAGGCCGCCAGCATTTAGTGACTGTTGATGCTAATTGCTTTGTGTCTTCTGTAGGTGATAAAGCTCCCGGCTATGCGCTATCAAGTCCTACAGTTCAAAGAAATGAATTAATTGTAATGGTTTGTGCTTAACATCTTCCATAGTGATGGATTCAGTAAGCAGTGGTGAGGCCACCCCTGGAGAGCTGCATCCTGCGGTGGGCTCACCACCAGAGAGACCGGAGAGTCCGACGAAGGGCCACCCAGGGGGTGCAGGGACTGGAGCACCTCACGTGTGAGGCGAGGCTGAGAGAGCTAGGACTGCTCATCCTGGGGAAGAGAAGGCTCAGGAGATCTCATCAATGTCTATAAATACCTGAAGGGAGAGTGCAAAGAGGATGGAGCCAGGCTCTTCTCAGAGCCAGGACCAGAGGCCATGGGCACGAACTGAAACACAGGAGGTTCCCTCTGAACATCAGGAAGCACTTTTTCACTGTGAGGGTGACTGAGCACCGGCACAGGTTGCCCAGGGAGGTTGTGGAGTCTCCATCCTTGGAGGTATTCAAAAGCCGTCTGGATTTCCTGGGCAACTGGCTCCAGGTGGCCCTGCTTGATGTTGGACCAGATGACCTCTGGAGGTTCCATCCAACCTCAGCCACTCTGTGAACCACAATGCTGTGAAGCATTTTGTGTTCAGGTACGAATATGTCACCCTCCCATTCTAAAAAAAGACAAGTATTTCTTGAGTTTGTCTTTCCTGTGACATGACATTTTTACCATCTGCAACCTGGTACTGGATGTACAGCATTGCTCATACCACATTTGTTTCTCATCTAGTTAAATAATTATTTTTTTCCTTGTCATCAGTCCCATGAGCAAAATATTTTTTCTTTTATTTTTATTGATACTCATAGCTTCGCTTCCTTCATTTCTGAATTGGTGTCATCACCTTTCTCCTTTTGGAGGCAATAGCTGGTCCCTCAAGGCCAACAAAAGGGGCAAAGGAAGTCACGCAGAGGAAACACTTCCAATATCACGACTGTCACCTGACTATAGCAGATGTCATAGCACATCTCTATGAAATGCTGCTCGGGAGCTGTAAGTTGTATCTAGTAAGAGAGCTAACATTTCTTACACAATTTATAAAGATCTGCCACAGTCCTGAACAAGTTGTGGCTTGCAGGAAAGCCACTGTAATTTGAAGGATTGTGCTAATTAAGAAGTATAATGCCAATGGGAATATAGCTCCATCCCAGATGGCCAAGGAGGAGAGGCAGCCCTAGAATGGCTGGGTAGGAAGCCACGTTCCCATCCTCAAGACAACAGAGACACAAAAAGGGCTAAGGAGAATCTATATTCTTCTGTACGATCTAAAAATTGAATTTCATTTTTTATTTTTAATCCAATGTGGTAACTTGACAAATCTGGAAATAAAAAATCTTCCTCCTTTTTTTTTTTTTTTGAGGTTTAAATTTGTCCCTTCAGGCTCATTTTGTGATCCGAGCTGAAGGATTTGATGTGGTAGAGACGAAAGCCGTGGACCTAAAGGAGATGCTGTTACAAAGCAGCCCTCTGCGCTTGGGACGTGCCGAGGCTGGAACAGAGAGCTGCGTCGGTGGGAGCCCCTCTGTCCTGGTGGCACCTCGGGGAGGGAAGCCCCTGGATGAAATACTGAAACGATGTCCAGCTGCATCTGAGATCTTCACTTTTAATTCTTCCTCCTGCTTGGGGCTGTTGATGCTTGCTTTTTAGCTGGGGGAAACTGGTTCTTCCCAGGTGCTGGCTATGTTGGAGGGTACATGTGTGTGTATGTAGGCAGGCAGGCTGGCAAGTACGGTGAGACCCATTTTATTTATACATAACAAATGTAATAAAGTCTTGAGCGCTCATGCCTAGCAACTGTCAGTTTTCAAATCAGCAATTAATTTGTTTCTGTCAGAGCTCGGTGTTATAGAGAATTACCTTGAGCTGGTTGCAAAACTTGCGCGTTACAAAACTATAATTAATGTTTCAGAAACTCCAGGGAAGGTTTATTATTGGCAAGGTGAGAATGAATCTCCAGACACAAACATTCCTCTAAGATAACAGCATAGCCTTCGGCATGATCTACACAAAAAAAGTCAGTGTAACTTAAATCAGGGTAATTAATTGCACAGTTGTCATCTGTATACGTTTAAAACCATTTACACCTTTCACTCTGGCTTTTTGGTCTTCCTGACTCGCAGCGCATGCCCTCTGCATTGCCCCAAACAGATTTTTTCCCCTTTTTGCTTCTTGGCACATATGCTGATGAGCCGACACGTTTCTTCGACGAAGACCCCTCTATACAACCACTGATCCACCATGAACACGGAAAAAACTTGCCCTTACTGCACATCCATGCTCAAGGCAGCTTGTAGTCATGGTACTTGCAATGATGGAGACCTGACCTTAAACTCCTGTGTCAAATCAAAAAGAACAAAGCTGTGTATCCCAGCGAGTTTGGGAATAGGAATAAGAACCCTAATTTGGCAAAATCCTGTTAGAGAATAACTGTTTCGTGCCCTGCCATGCTGCTGATTCCCACTTAGTGGAGTTGGAGACACAATGAGAGAGACTGATTTCTTGTGGACAGGTTGTAATCAAAGGCTGCTGGAATGGCAAGGATGCACGTTTCCCGTATCGGCTTTTGCTAGCGCAATAGCAAACCCGTTTTACTACTCAACTAGAAAATGGCGAAAATAACTTCCAGACAGCCAATTTTCTTCACCCACGAGAACTGCAGGCTCCGGTGCAGTACGGACATGCTCCAAGGTCTGGGCAAGCAAGGACCCTTTGCGCAATCCTCTCTGCCGACAGCAGAGACGGCGCAAAGCCCTGGGCTTCGTATTGCTTCGCCTGAGTAGTGCTCTGCATCTGATTGCTGAACGCGAGCTGGGTTCACAGTGACCCCCTTCTCAAGCTGGCTACAGGTGGGCTCACTCCCATGCTCCAGGCTATGGCAAGAGGACCTTCGCAAGATGGTTCTCCTGCTGAAGAAATGTTTCATGTGACTGCAGCCCCAGGCCTGGCCTCGGGACTGGGGTGGCTGGGGGACACAGTGGTTTCCCCATATGTTTCCCAGGGTGACAAAACTGGCTTGAGCTGTTCTTGCCTTTGTGCCTCCAGCCCCATGTGATGGCAGTGGAACCACTCTGTGAACCGGAGAGAACTGATCCAGGCTTTATAAACCTCTTTGGAGAAGAAATTAAACTCCATTACTTCCCTCATCAGCTTATACATCATCCCACAAGTGCTTGTTTGGGCAAAAATGAAGACTGGGGTAGTTGGCTCCCAGGTGAGAGCCAGCCAGAGGGAGAGCTGCTGGGGCAGAAAGACCAGCGGCATCAAGCCACAGCCCACGTCGCTCCTGGAAACTCTCCTGAACTTTGCTAGAAAGTTTAATCAAAGCTTGAAGAAACTGCAAGAAGAATAATTCTGCGAGGGTTCTCTGCCCTAAACTGCCTGTAGCACCCTCTCAGCAATTTCAATGCAGTTGTATCTTGAAAAGCCTCACCAAGAAAGCTCAAGAGATTGCTTTGTACATTCACGAAAAGAGAGAGAGTAATGTAGATGCAGGCGCAAAGTTGGTGTGTGTTGCAGGCATAGCTGAGGGGTAAGTGGGATGTCCTGGGCTTGGTGGTAGCCGTTGTGTAGTCCCATAGTTTGGCCAACACATTGAACTGTAACAGGGCGGTCCAGTGTGGGTAAGCTCAGTCCCAGAGTGGGCTTTCTGCATAAAGCCTTTTATTCAATTAGTTTCTCCAATTAAGCTTAGTAGTAAAAGTTTACATCAAACAGAGGTATCTCAGAAACCTTAACAGTCTGCCCTGCACTCCATCCTTACCCTCTCAAGATGGATCTGTTGGGGAAGCAGAGCTTGTGTCCGTATGTTACAATAACCTTTACTTATAACAAACTCTATTTTTTTTCCTACAGGAGGAACGGGCAGTCAATACGACCAGGTTTGAAGGTAATGCAGGGAAGAAGAGGCGAGTAGATGAAATTGCACTGCATGCAAATTATCTCATATAGCTAGGAGAGTCATTTAGGAGGATGAATGACTATGTTTCCAGGTGTCAAACATGGATTAAGTGCAATGTAGCCCCAAAACAAAGTGTAGGATTTTTGCTTTCTGTGAAAATGCATTGATAATCCTGAAGTGAATCTGACACTTCTGGCATCACCCAGTGGCTGGGGAGTTTTCATATTTAAAATGCTAAAACTGACATCATGTACAGAAGCTAATTTCAGCACTACAGTAAGAATAAAATAGCTCAGAAATGAGAGTTTCTGGTGCACAGCCCCATTGACCGTGCCATTTCTGCCCTGGCCCATACATGAGTACCCATCTCGTGCTTCTTGGCATTGAAATGATCTCGGACACTTTCCCAGGTGCTCACAGGAGACTTGCTGATCCTCCTTAGGGCACAGTGGAAAGGTCACCGGGGACTGTGAGGCATCTGAGCAATTTAATCTGCAGTTGGGCGGCATGCTGGGCGGTTGCAGCCCGGGGCAGAGTGGCACATGTTGAGGCTTTATCCCACAGCCTGTGCTCAGGAGCACAGCCGGATTTTACCCAAATCTGGGATGGAGGCTTTTCTTCATGGCTAGGAACAGGAGGATAACTAGCAACCAAAGGATTTTTCTTCTTGCTTTCCAAACATTGCAAGTTCCTAGGAATCCCACAGATGAGGCAAAAAATCCTCCATGTTTGATCTCCATCCTGTCATATTTTCTTTTTTTTTTTCCTGGAAAGTATTAATAAAATCTTTTCACTCATTTGAAACTTAAAAATTCAGCACAATAGTAGGAAAACACAGCTGAACCTTTACACTGGAAAAGTTTATGTATGAATTCTGTTCATCACTTAGTCTCCAAGTATTTGTTATCACACCATAATTTAAATTCACATACTAAAACAGACTGTTTGCTTTGCCAGGATAGTCTCCATCATACCAGGAAATATTAAACTGCCGTGCAACTAGGCAGCTCACTTCACGCTTCTCCCAGGAAAACCCACAACTTGACCACGCACCCGTGCTGATGCTGGGGGTAAGGCGGCCAAAGCTCGGTGTTTGACTTGGCTTTCTGGGAAGCGGTCCAGCTCCGTGTCCCCCTTTCACAACACCAGAACGGCTGCATAGTCTTGCAGCAACACAGAATGTGGTTCAGCTCGTGCATTTGCATTAGGGGCTGGTTTTCACCTATGTGATGCCCTGATGTGTCTCCCCTGAGCTCCCTGGAGGTGTGCTCCAGGGCGCTCTGCTGTCTCTCACTCCCTGGTTACTCCTTCCGTCAAGCTCTCAGGCAAAGGAAAGATCAACATCTCAGAAAAACTGCTCAATTTTCAATCTGGTTTGGATTTCGGTAATGTAAATATCTTGTCTTCATCTTTGCGTCTCACATTATTTCACAAGTGAGGCCAGAGCTCCCCACATCTGTTCACTTACCCTACGTTTATGCAGCAGGGGAATAAATGTAGACAAGACACTGCAGCTGCTGCATAGCTTGCTTTCTTCCTCACCCCTCTGCTTGTGCTGCCTGGCACATGCGTGCCTTTGCCTCCTGCGTCGCCTCTGCCTCTTGCATTTCCTTTGCCTCTTGCTTTACCTCTGCCTTCTGCATCATCTCTGCCTGCTACATATCCTCTCCCTCCTGCATCTCCTCTCCCTCCTGCATCTCCTCTCCCTCCTGCATCTCCTCTCCCTCCTGCATCTCCTGTGCCTTCTGCATCTCCCGTGCCTCCTGTATTGACTCTCCCTCCAGCATTGACTCTCCCTCCTGCATTGTCTCTCCCTCCTGCATTGACTCTCCCTCTTGCATCTCCTCTCCCTCCTGCATTGATTCTCCCTCTTGCATCTCCTCTCCCTCCTGCATCTCCTCTCCCTCCTACATCTCCTCTCCCTCACGCATCTCCTCTCCCTCCTGCATCTTCTCTCCCTCCTGCATCGCCTCTGCCTCTTGCGTTTCCTTTGCCTCTTGCTTTACCTCTGCCTTCTGCATCATCTCTGCCTCCTACATCTCCTCTCCCTCCTGCATCTTCTCTCCCTCCTGCATCGTCTCTCATTTCTGTGTTGCCTTTGGCTCCTGTATCACCTTTGGTTTCTGCTTCATCTGCCCCACATGAGGTGTCATGGGCAGAGCCATTTCAGCTTGGGGCAGCCCGTACTGGTGCCACATAGGACAGTTCGATGCCCCTCTGTAGATCTTACTGAGAAAAAACTGGAGGAGAAGGCTGGTATTAAGCAGAAGTAATTACTCCCCTGGAGAGGTCACAGCCTTCAGCAACATCTCTCCGTGCTGCAGCTCCCAAGAAGCAGTTTTAGATGCAAAATCTATTTCCTAAAAGTTGATCTTTGCTTGCCAATGACTTTCTCTCCCTTCTTGTCCAGACCTTTGGTTTTTTATCCCTAGAGGGAGAAGGACCTTGGGAATTTGTACACCATATCTTTCCTTCCTCTCTCACCTTACTTTGTCCTTAAATTCAAAGCTGCCTTTAACTGAGACAACTGGTGGTGTGTCCTGTGTATCCCGAAGGCGTTCGCTGGATTATAATGAGCAGGCAGAACTGGTCTCCACTCTGCCTTTGATAATAAGTTGCCTTCACACTCATATGTCCCTGGAAAAAGAGCTAGCTACTGAGCACAGAGTCAGGCTGTAACTGAGGAATTGCAGCCTGTATGCTGGGAGGGGAACTGCAGTGCTGCCAGCAGGGCGAGCGACTGTCTGGCTCCCAAAACCTGTCTTCTTGGGAAGCGGCTGCAAAGCAGAGGTTTCTTACGCTTGCGCCCTGTTGGCAAATTTGGGCTACAAGTCAAAAAATATGGGAGGGTTCTGGCACCAAAAGGCACTAACTTTTTTATTGTTTTGTTTGATTCTATCTCATCTGATTACCTTTCCATAAAAATAACTGGGGTGTGAAGAAAAGAAAAAAAAACACCGTGTATCAGGACACAGCATCTCATAAGAGGTGTAACCTGCTGAATACCTTTGTTCAAACCAAGCTTTGGGAGAAAGATGAAGAAAGATAGGAAACTACAAGGGGCTGTGACAAACAGGCTTTTCAGAAAAAAAGGAAAAGAACTGTAAGTTTTGTTATGGAGAAAATTCTTTTTATGCCTTAAAAACACTAGGGACTGTGATCATAAGAAAGCACTGTACTAGCACAGTCAAAAGTCATCTGAAAAAAAATGAAGTTTTCCATAGTATGCCTCCTTTAACCCCATTAACTGTGGACATTAGAGTATTTTCATGTTCTTTTTTATCCTGTTAGACATTCATGGGGCCCTCAGTTATGCTGTGCTGTCACTCAGGATGCTAAGCGATGGGCTGTGGTTGCTCTGATGTGTCAGTGAAAGACGTTTAAGTATAGGACAAACAAATGTCTCTGGCCTTCAAGAAACAATTTTCCAAAGGTTGAACTCGTATTGACTCATACCAGCGCAGCAGAGAGATGTGCTAAGCACACTTATTGCAGCCTACCTGGAAGCAGAAGCGTTTCCTGTGAGAGAAAATAGTGGAGAGGAGCCAGGAATGAATAAACAGCCTTACTGTGGATTAAAAAACCTCTTCCTATGAAAGGACTGAGTAGGGCTCATTAAAGCATTGATGAAGACAAAGAGTAAAATTACGATGAGATAGACAGGGTAAAATTATAACCTACAGCTTTGGGGTAGGAAGGAAACGAGCAGTAAAGGAATTGGCCTGTGTGGGAGACAGCAGGTTTCTCATCTTCTCCTGGAGCATCTTGCCATGTCACATTGCTAGAGGTAATGTACTGGGCTGAAGGGGTTTCTGGTGAATGTCCTTTCCATTCCTGTATCCCCTTTCCCCAGGGCAATGCTGCCCAAGCTGGACAGAGTCCTTTCTGAGCATCAGCATGTCTCTCTGTAATGCCACTACTATCGCCGTCACCTACAAACCCCCAACTTTAAGGTGCTTTTCAAAGAGAGGGTTTGATCTTGTGGATCCCGTGTTCAAGATCAGCACCTGCACATCATGCCCGAAACACACTTGCACTCAAAGCACAGTGTCGTGGGTCTGGAGCGGATGGTGGTCTCTTTTCAGACCTAGACTTCTGCATTTCTCTTCAGTGGCCACCAGCCTTCCCAGGGCAGAGAGCAGGAGCAATGCATTGCTCCACAGACAGGCTTAGACCCTGACTTTGGAGCCAGGCCCTGCAGAGTCAGGGCCAGCAGAGAAGGATGCACATCACATAAGTACTTCAGGAAGAGCTGCTGTGCTTCTGCCAACTGCACAGGGACCTTGTGTGTCTGAGACAGTCCTTTTGATCCAGCCACTTAAATTGCCTGAAGAAAACCACTGGAGTTTGCTGATGTGCTGGAGGTTTGCGACGCATTTCCTAATTTTCTGCTGGAGGAGTTGAGATGGGTTGACTGGGCTGATGTCAAAGGGAAGAGCATTAAATAGGCTCTTGCTTCGTCTCACTGAGTGATAAACATCTATCACCTGAGGAACTTCAAAATCTGATAGACACAGCATGCAGACCACTTAAAAGGATTGATCTTATGCTTTCCATAAATCTGCTCTTCTGCCCAAGATCCTTCCATTTTTTCCTCCCAGATTGATTGTACTTTTCAGCATGCTTCTTGGTGTTCTCCATTGCATCCTCACCAGGACTGTCCCAAATCAGTGCCAGGACTGGACCCTCCAGCTGAGAATTCACCTTTCATGAGAAGCTGTTAGCTTTGACATTACCATTTCACAAGCAGCAGACACTTCATTCAAGGGCTACATGCACAAAAGAGCTGAAGACGTGCGTGTATCCAAAATTCACTGAAATTTGAGCTCAGGCTGGGGCTGCTCCCTGCCCACAGTGCTGCTCCAGGCTTATGGCTGTGGATCATGTTGCTGCTTCTTGTGATTTTGGTCACCAGGGTGGGTCCACGGTGTCTCACTGGCTGCAGGAGAGGGAGACTGAGGACACCTGACCCACAGCAGCCAGCATCATGGGGAGTCCCATCAGCGATGACGATGTGATGGCTGACGGCAGACAGGCACCTGCAAGACCGCAGTGTGTCCCAGCAGTCTCGGAGGGAATCCTGTGGCTCTGTTATGCCAGAAGTGCACTGGGAAAGATGATCCCAAAACTGGAAATGTTGTGTTAGTAATTAAATTTCAGATTTTCTCTAATTAACACAAGTGCCAGGGAGACTCTTTCAAAAGACATACAGAAAGTGAAAGGATGAGAGTAACTCAGCAGCAGTGGGACTTTGGAGAACAGCATAGTGAATGAAGGTATCAATTTAGCTATAGCAATAGTGGTCTAAGGATATAACTTGGCAAGGGCTATAGAGAGAGTGCATAAATCTCTTTAGACCAGCTGATACTGTCAGGGGGGAAAAAGACAAGGTCCCCTCTTGAATCTCCACTGCTTGTTCCATACCAACTTCAGCTGGCACCTCTCCAGAACAAACAAATGGCACGTATATTGGAAAAACAACTGTCCTCTGAGGTCTTTTTTCCCTCTTCTCCCTTCAAATGCTACCAAAGTGATCATCCAAACCAAACTTGCAGGGAGCAGCAGTTGCATAGAAGCACGCCAAGCTGGAGCACCACACGCAAATCCTGTCCTGTGGACATGGCCAAGATCGCTGCCCATCACGGTATGATCAAACTATGCTGTGTGCATCCCACACGATGAAATCCTCCAGCCTGGGAGGATTCAAACAGTCTCACCGAAACTGAGTGAGAAAACCAAACCTAATGTGTGAATTTGCATAGCCAACGCGCATGAAACCCCCCCATCAGCAATGAGAGTACTGTCCTCCTAAAGCAGCTGCTCTGCACTGTCTCTCATCTCTCAGGCATGATCCTCCAGGGAGACCTACAAAATAACTTCAATAGAGAGAATTACAACTTTTAGCAACAGGATTTAGAATTTGTATCTCCACCGAACACCAGGGATGCACCACCTTTCTTTGCCCGTGCTCTTTGCTAAATGCTTATGCATTCAACAGGCAGTGACAACCACCTTCTCTTTTTCTCTCTCTCCGCTAGCTGTGAAAGATGTAATCCCAGCTGTCCTAGCTAATGTGCTCTTCTGCTCTCCATGAACCGTCTCTTGTTCCTCTCAAATTAATCTATTAACACAATCAAGCTATGCTTAGAATTATTCCCAAGATACCATTTCCCTCCCTCAGGTTCATAAAAGAATTTTTCAGAAAAAGTGTGAATCCCCATCCTACCACTCTAGGCAGCCCTCAGAGTATCTGCACACACCCCCGTCCTCTGCCACCAACGGGATGCATGACCCTGGACAATGTGAAGCTTCAGCCAGTGTGGGCCGGGAGGAGTGTCCTTGTGTTGGCCACATTTCTGGTTTTATCTTTTCCTCATCAAAAACAAGCTTCAGGAGAGCGTGAAAAGGCAGAAGACTGCAACTAAACAGAATTTCACAGCAATTTTTATAGACTCCTAGAAGGACTTGGGGTGGAAGGACCCCCTGCATGCACCCAGGCCAACCTCCTGCTTGAAGCAAGGCTGTTCACAGACCTAGATTGACTTGCTCAGGGCCCGATCAACTTGCTCAGAGCTTGCTCAGGCCACTCTTAATGTATCCTTTCAATATATAAATGGGGCTTATAGGAAAGATGGAGAAAGACTGTTTTACCAGGGCCTATAGTGACAAGATGAGGGACAATGGTTTTAAACTGAAAGAGGGTAGATTTAGATTGGATGTAAGGAAGACATTTTTTACGATGAGGGTGGTGGGATGTGGGAACAGATTATCCAGGGAGGTTGTGCCCCATCACTGGAAGTGTTCAAGGTCAGGTTGGATGGGGCTTTGAGCAACCTGATCAAGTGGAAGATGTCCCTGCCCATGGCAGGAGGGTCAGACTATATCTTTAAAAGGTCTCCTCCAACCCAAACCATTCTATGATAGTGTGATTTTGATGCCTAGGATGTCTGTGACCCTAATGCTCATGACAGTGCCAGTTTAAATAAATATGTTTATCAGCCCACATGGAGGCAGGAACGTGGAGGGTCTCCAGTGGGAACCAATCCTTTCCTGATGTTTCTGGTGTTAGAAATTATGACAGTCTATCTTGGTGCTCTGCTTTTCTCTGGAAAGCAATGAGGTTATCAGGCCATCACAAGCTCCCTGCACAACACTGGAGCTGTTTTGGGATGCAAGGGAATGACTTAGTAAAAATCAAGGACCTGAGCAAAAAACCAATAACAACCAAAAATTAGAGGAAAACATGCTTTTGGAAGCACCTTCCCAGAGAACAGAGCAAGTGAGGCACCATAGTTATTTCAGTAGCTGTCTCTGGCTCGTGAACTATGCTTCTTACTCAGCCCGTCACTTCTGCACGGTGCAGTGGAGGCTAGTCTAGACTGGAGGCTGCAAACAGGGACCACGCCACGCAACTTGCTCATCACGAGAACTGCGTGTGCCCATGCGTGCATCCTGGCACAGGCTCACAGACAGATGCCTCGAAGAAAGGAAACCCGAAGACGGAGCCCCGGGGGTGCACTGGTGCACACCAGTGCAGCCACTGCTGCGCAGATGTGCCACAGGAGCGTGTTGGACCCAGGCGTGCATACTCCCCGACGGTCATACTGCCAGCTGCAGAAGGGCGCATACCCACAAGTGTCAAGACATAGACATCAAATCCTTGCCAGGCTTCCAGAGCTCCCCATCACACCAGCTCTCCTCCAGATCTCTAATATGACGGCACAGATACATTTATATTCCCCAGGGAGTTTCCCCTTTAAAGCAGCCCAAGGACCCCACAAGTGAGCACCTGAGAAGCAGCAGAGGCCTCAGATACCTGGAGATAAAAGCAGTCATTAAAAAGGCATAAACAAAGGGCATCATGATTGTTTTGCCACATCTCCAGGCTTGAGACGAGGCTGAAATAACCTTTACATAATCCCATTAGCATTTCCAGTGAAAACAACGGCATTTTAGGAGGCAGAACAATGTATTTTCTTATCATCCAGAAAGGTCAAAGGTATTTATCTGATTTAATATTTTATAATTGATATTAAGCAACACAGAAGAATAAGGCAGGCAGGCAGGATATGGCTGCAGTGACATAGCAGAAGCTGCCCTCTACTTTTCCAGTAATATATTGTCCAGCAGGTTGGGCAGGAGCCAGGTCTGGCAGCAACAGCCCTTTTCTATTGACTCTACAGAAAAGAGGACTTTCTGTCATGCCCTGCTGTGGTAAGGACCCCAAATGCAAAGGCAGGCTGGTCCACACTCACAACGTTGCCACTTAACACTATTTCACTGTCACATCTCTGCAGGAGCTGATGCTCTAACCGTTGCAATCCCAGGGGATGAAACATCCTCAGCCTGCCTGTCATCTTCTGTCCTTCCCTGGTCGGGCAGGGTGCTGGCGCAGCCCTGGCCAAACTGCTGTGTTCTCCACAGTGGGAAAGGGTGAGACAATAAGAAAGCTGAGGAGAAGAGACCGCTGTGGGTTGGGGAGGGAGAGTGAGAAAAGACGAAGGGGGCTCAAAAATAGGTCATGATGCCCAGCAGGAACCAAGGCAGTCAGCACACACGTGGACATGCATCAACGCTCTCCATGGTGATGACTTTGCATCCAGAGTAGCAGCAGGTCAGGACCAGCACCCCTTCTCCGGGTCTGCGAGCTGCCCCATCTCATGGGCCCCGTGGTCAGGCAGGGACAAGCTGTTGGCTCAAGGGACTTGCGGTCCAGTGTTACAGTGGGTGCCCCACTGTTGCACAGGATCTGTGACCATGCAACACTTTGGTAAGTATCTCATATTTTTCATCTCTGATAGGGAATGGAAATTAAGAGGTTATTCTTCGCTGAAACATTCTGAAAAGTCATAGCTGAAATCTCTCACTTGTCTCTTCCATCTGTTTATTTTTACCACTTAATAACACGTCTGTCTCATCAACTATTCCTGACACCACGGCAAGAAAATCCAACTCAGTGAAGACAGCTTTATCAAAGAGACATTAGCTCTTTGTTACTGTGTGACACCACGTCAGTGCTTCTCGTGTGTGTGAAGTCTGGTCTGTAATTTCAAAGAGTCTCTTCCATCTCTTTGAGGAGGTGATATGACCAATATATTTGAAATTGTTGATTATTATACAAAAGGTTATCCAAACTGTGAAGATAAAAGCAACTTCAGGAAGTTGAAGGAGTTTTATTTGTTTGGTGATACGCTTTTCTCTTCACTGCCGTATGATGTCATGGATCTAATTTCAAGTGATTAGCAACAATGGCAAAACAGTCATTGAAATAATCTTCGATAGAGGAGGGAACTCTGGGACCATATGAAGAGACTGTGCTATCAATAATTTCTCACCATTAATGAAGTCTTAGTCTGCAGACTTCACCATGACATCAAACCTGCTTCTGTCTTTGCTTTCCAAAGAGGCATCCCAGCTCTCTGCAGCGGGGTAGCTTGCCTGAATACAGGTCGACAGTGTTTATCTTCTTTAATTTGAGTAATCTCGGGTTTGTTGTCTTCACAGTGGATGACTTCGCTCACCCCTTTTATTTAAAACTATCCTCCTGGTTTCATTGCTGAGCAATCTGCTCATTGGGGAAGCCTAGAAGAACTGAATCTGAACCATCTTACATTTTCATATGAACTGTTTTACCACCTTCTCCTTATTTTCTAGACCTGCTATAAGTTTTTGGTTTTAAAAGTTTTGGAACCAGCCGAGCTGAACCAATGTCCTCATTTGCTTTTTGGACAGGGAGCAGGGATATTTCACTGAAAACAGAGTCTTGCGTCTCCCAGTTTGCTTGCTGTTCAGAATCACTCAGAACACATATACTCTTTTGGGTATATATTCTGGTAGCAGAATCACAGAAGCGTTGGTTGGAAGGGACCTAGTCCAACCTCCTGTTCGAAGCAGGATGATTGCCAGCGCTAGGAGAGCGGAGAGCACAGCCGTGGGTGTCTCCAAGTGCAAAGCATGATGGATAAAGGCCATCTGTGACACACCGCCTTTGATAGCACCACCTGGATTTAAAGATTCAAGACCTCCTGACTAGTCCTGAGTCTGGTATCTTCAATTACTGTCTTGTGTATGGTCCTGTTATGCCTATAGGAAGTAGACTGCCACTACCTGGTATTTCAGAAGCGATCCTCAGCTAATGACCTATTAAGTGCATTTTAGAAAAAAAGCAATTCCTCTGTTAGATCAGTTGAAGAAATCATCCTATTCAATCCTTGTCTACAAGAAAGGTACCATAATTGCTAAAGAACATGATAACATGCACTTTGGGAAGCTCCCTCCTTCCCTGAGAAGGAAGGGCCAGCTAATGCCTTCAGGATCTTTCCTGCCTATATGAGAAGCTACTTCCAAAGATTAGGGAAAGAGGACCAAAAAAGCATTATTGAGTCTTGCAGTCTCCCTGTATGTCCCTCTATATGTTCAACTATACTGCACGCATCCTTTCCATAAGGAGCCATCCAGGCCCAGACCAATTAGGTTGCCTGCATATCAGGAGGCTCTTCAGACCCTGCTGTCCTGGGATAAAAGAGAAAATGCTCAAGGTTGCGAAGTTTCAAATGCTCCTATGGTTGGAAAGGCCAGAAAACACCATGAGATTGGCCCACAGCATAGAAAATTTCAGCTCGCCAGTTTGACAGCTATAAGCAAACAGCAAACAGCATCTATAGTGGGAGGTGTCAAGTAAGCATATCTAGCAGACAGCACCACTAGCTCTGCCCTGCAATGTGAAGTAGGAAATGATCTGGCAGGTTTTGTAGTAGTTATTATGGAAAATCTCTATCAAGTGGAAAATAGAGAGAACTTACCAGTTTCTAAAGAGTAAATTCAAATTCACTCTTGTGTGAGGGAGAAGGATTTGTCCCAAAAAGCTGGAAAGATAAGTGAGCTGGTAAGTGAAATGGCTCAACATTCCTCCATATTGACTTTTTTTCCCCAGAAACAACTCTTTCAATGACATTTCAATGCTTTAGGCATTGCCCCAGGTGTGCTGCCACACTGCTGCACTGCAGACATTGTGTGACCCCATCTAGGGCTTTTCCTAAGTTTGTTCAAGGAGGGGAGACACCTCTGGGATGCTTCTTCAGACCCAACAGCAACCAGACCTGCACGGTAGGCAGCGTAACCCTGAGCTGCTGCTTTGCATGGAGGAGGCATTTTCTGCCCTGTTGAGGCCACTTCACTAAAACCACACAGCATCCAGCAGTCTTACCCGCACAACACTTACCACTCTGTAAGATATGCTTATTACAGAATTTACTCTAAAGAGGACTGGGATCCCTTTTAAGCTGACAGCATATATGCCACCTGTTTTTCTGTAACCTACCTGGGTTACAGCACAGCTTGCAAATCATCTCGGTCATCTGGGCTAATCCAGGTATAAGTGTGTCACCAACCACCAGAATATCACAGTTTTTTACCAGATAAGCTGCAGAACTCAATGGCTGGCTAATACGGCTGGGATTAAAGTTTGTTGTTTCTGTACTCACTAATATGACTATGGTGAGAGATGACCCAGGAGTTGGTGGAGGCATTTCTGTCCCTCTATTGCACACTCTAGATAGGTAAGGAAGAAAACATGCCTATGCACTAGAAAGGATGGAAATGTTCATGGGTACCCATCGGGGGGTCGCAGTCCTCTTCTGTACCAGCACCTTTGTTGAGTCCAACAGGAATCAGCTCTTGCCCAGAGCCAGCGGGGATGGCTCAGTGCCCAGCGAGGGGCTGTATGAACCAAGAAACATCCCATGTTCTGCCCTGCCTCCATGCTGCTGCTTGGGTACATGGGAACAGCACATAGTGTCTGAAACACTCACAGTGACATGCAGCTACCCAAAGGTGCCAGGAAGATCCTCTTGGCATGAGGACATGCTCTGGTGTCATCTGCCTCCACACTGTGTCCCTATCTGGTCTGAGACATGAACCCATTGCTTCTGCTGCCTTCTTATACCTAACTTGCTGGTTTACTTGCATGAGCAGTTCTTCAGGTGCAGAAAGACCTACCTTACGCTTATCTCTCTCTTTGGTTGAGGCTGGAGAGTGGCTGATCCAGAACAAATCTACCCTTTCCTTGCTTTAGTCACAAAAAAGCCAACTGAGAACAAACCTTAAGGAATCTGCTGCCAACAGAAGTGTACCAGGTTTGGATATATATGCCAGTGCACATATAGCACACTTCTTGACTGCGTGCTGGGTCAATGATTTTCCAGTAACTAAATGCACCAGACGGAAATGGCATTTCCCTGATTTTCACTGCCTTGTTTTCTCACTCCTTTTGGGCGCAATTGCCTTGTTTTGTCAGGAGCTGCCAAACATCAGCAAATGAGCCAAGAACTGCATCCCAAACGGACTCTGTCTGTAGCAGAAGAAGAGCACATCAGGCTGTTGACCAAGGTCCTTCCCTTCAACACATCTGCATTAGCAGAGAGGAAAAAAAGGGCATCTACCTAATAAATAAAATTACTGAACATTTAGGTGTTGCTATTTTCATCAGAGATTAATGACTGTTTTAAAGCTTCGGTTCACTTGGTGCTTCTCAAAGAAAACATAGCAGACTTGGGCGAAGGGAAAGCAGCTGTCTTACCTACATAAATGCTTCTAAATGCCGAGCGGCTCTTTGTAGCCTCTGGGCACAGACTCACCCAGAAACAGTGGGAAGCAGAGGGCAATGGCTGTGGTTATGAATGTATAAGTGAAGGTATGGAGGCAGAGAAGGAATGTAAATTGGAGCCGACTCTTGGTCAAACTTTGCCTGCAGTTGTGCATCTAAGGAAGGAGTCCTAGCCTTAAATGGGTCTTGTAGTCCTTCTGGGAGAATCAAACTAAGTAATGGACTGGTTTTCTTACTAAAGGTAGTATGAAGACTAGACACAGGGGAGCCCACCCGTACTGCCCAGCCATAGGATCTGTCCAGGCTATGACCCTGCAAAGAAATGCAGTGGGATAGCACCAAATTTCCAGGGTTTTTGTGAGCTTTATAAATCCTGCTACTTCAGAAAATGTATGAAAAGGCACGGAAATCTACTCAAAATCGATGGGGATGGAGGGTAACCTGAAATGACATAGCAAGATGGGTTGGATACACATTGTCAGGTGAGAAAGGGAAGCGATAAGAAGAATGGCTGCTTGCTGCAGGGTCAGCGCCACGGCAGAGGGCAAGCCAGAGAGATGCAGCAGCAAGAGCTGAGGTCAGGTCACACAGAGGTGGGGAAAAGCAGCGTTGTCCAGGAGGCAGTGGACAGAAGGAGCAGCAATGAAGAGAGAAATTAAGCGTCGAGTGGGCAGAGGCTGTTGGGACTACTCAGCCGTGGGCATGCCGTGAGCAGAGCACGAAATGCTGGTTCCTCGCATGGGGATGGGTGCTCCTTCCTTCCTACCCTTCAGGCTGGCCACAGGGAGTTTATGGAGAGCCCAAGGATTATGGATGCAGATCGAGAAGGATGTGGTCAAAGAAGCATCCCTAATCTTGGATGAGTCATCCATCCTCAGTGCTGGGAGATGGAAACAGAGATTCAAGGGAAAATTTACTGGCACTAAACAGTTATATCACCATGGGCGAGTTTGGATTTCATGTGTAAGGTAGGGGGATGAAGGCAGACATAGCTTCACCCCCTCCTACAACGAACCCAGTTGGTGGCAGGGCAGCATGCTGTTGTGGTCAGAGGCCCAGGACACAATCAAACCCCACCTTTGCAAGTGCTTGCGTTCTCAGTTACAACGCTGCCGACTGAGGTGCATGGAAACGTGGTGGTAGCCCTGGCCTTGGCTGCTGGCTCGCCTGGAGGGAGAAGGAGAGCTGGTGACAAGGACAAGTCCTGTGGTTGACACCGGGACAGGAGGCCTCCTAAGCCTGACCCAGCCACTGGAGGGTTACACTTTACAATACCGATGGATAACTCACAACGAATCCTGACATTTACCTACACATTTCACCTGACATTTTTTCATCCTATCTAGTGTCATTTGATATACCTTCTAAATCCAAACTTCAGTGTGCAGTTACCTAAAAAAAGAAACAGTCCTCACACGTAAGAGCCTAGAAGCCAGAGTTCAAAGCACAAAAACCAGTAGGTCAGTATTAAATCATACCCTGGTAATTTGAGGGAAAAATAAAGACAGTTAACTCAGAGCCACATGAAGCTTTATGTATTAAAAAACACCAATAGTGTTTTATTCAGAAAAAATAAACAGTCTCGCTTGGAATGAGATTAACATTCACATGAGATGACATTTGCCATGATTATGTGAGCCAGAAACATATTCTGCCCCAACAATATAGGAGGGTGTGTATAATCCTCATAGAGGCAAGGAGACTCCCAGCTCCTCCCAAATGCCTGCATAGCCATTCCCACTGACCTGCCTTAAGTTTCTGCTGGTGTTGAGTTGATCTTTGGTTCTCCCTTCAATTAGTTTATTATTTTCTGGTTTAGCTTCTCTTATTTAAACTACACCCTGTACATTTTTTTTTTTTTTGTGAGCTTTACATTTTTTCCTAGGAGACTGTCTAGACTTCAGCCAGATGGGGCCTCTTTTCTTTCCCTTGGCTCTACTCACTGTGAAGAGAATAAAAGCCTCCTCTGTTCTCTTTGGACAGGTTTCCAGCACTTGTAGGATGGTTTATCTGGAAGGAGCATTTCATATTCTTCCATGCTGCAACAGACACCATAGACAGAGATGCAAGTATCTTCACTGCTGAAGGAGAACCAAAACTTAGAAAATGCTCTCTTCCATCCCTCTTTTAGACCAAGACAGAAGACAGAGCTTGGGCACTCTCCCCACCCCACCATCCTTGACCTCTCAGGAAGTCTTTGATTTCCAAGTTCTTTCTTTCATGGACTGCAACAGCCAGAAGGGACCTCCAGCTGTCTCTGGTCCAGCCCCCCGGCAGCTTGCATCAGTTCATCAACACCTTCTCCAGTCCGGCGTGAACTGTTTCCAAGGATGGAGATCCCACAACTCATTGGGGTCATTGGCCCCTGCTGAACTATTCGATCACCCTCTCTGGCCCTTGCTGAGCAATCACCTGGAGCCATGCTGAAACCTTTATCAAACAAATATTAGAGAAGCAGGCAGGGAGGGGACTGTGCCCACTCAGGTTGTCCTTTGGGCCCTGCTCACCTGTGGCTCTCTCTGGACAGCTCGTTCTCCACAAAAGGTAGTGCTTGAGGTTGCCCACAGTGAATGCACAGAGACAGGCACTTAGAAATAAAATTTGCACTAATAATGACTTTTTTGAGGTTCTTCCTCCTCCACCTTGGTCCTTTCCATCCCCACATGTAGGAAATTCTGCATCTGAGAGGAACTCAGGACTGCATAGGACTTAACACACTTTAATGCCCCTGTGTACCATGCTAGAAGGGGCACATGGAAGTGTACCTGCCCGGTGGCTACTACTAATGGAAAACCAGCCTTCATTGTAAACACACACTTGACAGAACATCTGACATTCCTTCACTTGGCAAGCAATTTTCTTGCCCCAAGTATAAATACATTTTTTAGAAATACATAAATGCATAACTTAAAACCTGCTTTGACACAGGCAGGATACACAAAGAAAGAAAACCACATTGCGACCCCAGGGGAGAGCTTATACGTTCACACAGTTTTATCTGGGTCCCTTCTTCAAGCCTTGTGTCCCTTGCACAAGTGCAATGAGATTCAGCAGTTGTAGTTGGGTTTTGAGGCCGTGCCGTTGCTGCAGCATGGGTCTGTAGTGTTTATGGGTTTCTTAACACCTTTAATGCTGTAATATTTGCTTTCAGGCAAAGCCTAATTTGCAGAAAACATCAGCCGGTGCCCTTGACTTTAAGCAATGTTGGGTTTTGCCTGGAAATGTTATGACTTGTCGGGTGGCCCTGTCCTCCACCAGACACAACAACGACTCCTTGCTGATCCCAGCTGCTGCTGCGGGACAGGAGTTATTACCAACAGCTTCAGGCCCCACAGGGCACAGATGGGAGAAGCCTTTCTGAAAAAACAGCCTTGACCTCATTTGGACAGGGTGACTGCTGAGGCTGGAAAGCAGCTGATGGATTCTGATGTATTTAGCACTCAAATAACCGTTGCCTCTATTAAAAAGAGCAGTTCCCAAGGCTGGGCACACCAGCCCACGGCGGTCAGGGGTAGTCCTGCCCTGGGCCAGCCCGGAGCAGTGCCGAGCAGAGCTGGCTCAGGTCGCTCTCGTCGTTCTCCTCTGGCTCGCTGCTGGAGTTGGAGGGGTTGCTGCTGGGCAAGCTCTGGCCAGAGCCTGTCCTCAGAGATGCTTGCCCCTTCGGGTCCGTGCTCAGCGCCGATGCATCCTGGAGGCACATGCTGCCTGCGCAGGCAAGAGTTCTCTGGTAGTTTGGCTGGGAGTAATTCCCCTGGCTGAAAAAATGCCCTAACAGAGATTTCTGTAGGGTTGTTTGCAGGCTTTCACAAGTCCTCTGCTTTGTGCTCAGCTGGGTGTAATGCAAATCCAACTGCAGGACCACGTCCGTCTGGAAGGGAAGAGCAAAGGACGCAAAGTCAATCGGAGAGTAAGACTTGAAGCAGAGCTTCTTCACTGTTGCCGCCGTCAACAGAAATGACAGACTTGGCTGGCTGTTCTGCAGGCTCATAGCCCCATGCTGTGGCGTGATGGAGCAATGCTACTGCCAGAGAAAACGAGCTCTTACATATGCTCATGACGTTTGTGGGCCTAAGCCATAGCTTCTGGATTTCAGGACTTCTGAAATCAGGCCACCTCACTGGAGACCTCATCAGCCCGGTCAGGGCACTGTCACTGAGAGCATCACCCCCAGGATGCTGGCACAGGGGAGCAGCAGGAGATAGAGGCTGCACCCAGGCAAGCTGCACCCACGCGAGGAATGGCACGACATCCATCCTGGCCACAGCACAGGACTGCTGCACACGCGAGAGGAAAGCATGCAAAGGGAGGGATATGAACCACTTAAATAAATAAAACGCCCATCGCACAGTAAAAGCCAACAGTTTTAAACAGAAGCACTCCACAGTCTAGCACTATTTTAGATTTTTATAAAAGATGGTGAAGAAATCAGAAAATAACCATACCCATGGCAGCTAAATCCCTGAATGTGAACCCGTTGCACGGGGCTGTGCCTGAGACGCCTGGCTGTACAAAGTAGGGAGATGTATAATGTAGCAAGAAGATTTTGACAGGCAATGCAGGGTCCAGGTCTCACGTCTGCACTTAAGAGCAATGCTGAATGCTTGGGAAGGGTTCAGAAAAGAGCTCCAGGAACAATCAAGGACTGAAAGAGCTGCCATATGCCAAGGCATGTCATGCAAACGGAGCTTGTTGTAGGCAGATCCAGGCAGCAGCTCAAGAGCAACGTTTGGTGTGAGCCTGCGTGGAGCAGAGCACATAAGCAGCTGGCAAGATCCACTGGCTGGGTGTTAGCGGGGAAAAAAAAAAATCAAATAAGAAACAAGGTGCACACTGCTATTTGGGGAGAGATAATCTGCTGGAAAAGACAAGCCAGGGGACTAGCAATTCTGCCTCTCTCATGGTCTTTAAATAGTTTGAGAGTCTTTTGAAGTGTGCCAAAGAGGCACAGAGCTTGGATCAGGCTTGGTAGTATCACCCTAATGGCAGGGGATAAACCCTCCCACTGCTCGAGATCCTGGCCAGCCCGTGAGCCCATCTCTCAGGCAAGCACACAGTCTAGTGAGACATCCTTTATCTGAAATATTTGGGCTAGTCTGAGCTCCTCTAGGCTGATACAGGCAAAGAACAGCCTCCCTGGCCTCACAGCATGGGAGGACAGAGCGAACCAAGAGAAAGAGGATTGCTTTTGTGCCCTGGAGATCAACAAGCTCCTCTAACATCAATCTGGATGTTACACTGACACAGGCATCCCAGGCATCATCCGCATGGAGTCACAAGACACACGGTCAGAGGGGCACATCCAGCTCAAGCCAGCGGGAATGGGGAGTACCAGTTACGTGAGGCTGCAGGAGAACCGCAGAGATTTGCACCTGGCAGCTCTCTACCTGAATTTTCTGTAGTCCACAGAGCTGGAAGACGCAGTCCAGCTCCTCCCGCTTGTACACAGAGGCGAGCAGAGACTCCACTTGGTCCAGGTGGCTTTCTTTCAGGATGGCCACATCGTCCATCTCCTGGGTCAGGAAAACAAGAGGAAACACAAGGGAATTTCAGCATCAGCCTGGGCATGGAGGCACAACTGCCCATCAAACATGCTGCTTCTCTGCACACAGCAATGCCGGGGGCTGGCCTGTGCCCTTGACACTTTGGCTGGTGGAAATGCTGCATACCCTAATGGAAGTACTACAGAGTGCAAGCCAACAGAAATACAGAGATTTTACACACCCACCTTGTGCATATCAATGGGAAGACCAAGCTAAACATCCCCTGAGGGCATCTACCAGGAAAACTGTGGTATAATGGGATTTCCAGCAGTGTAGATAGCAGCAACAGCTGGTATCAGAACCACCTGTAGCATAAGCTACAGGTGTCGAGGAGGGAGCAAGTTTTCCAAGAGCATAGCTGGAGGAAGCTCTGAGTTGTGCCCCCCACCATATACAGAACTGTCAATTCTTGCTCAATTATTCAAACTTATCCAAAACAGCTCTGCCTCTATGAGATCCTCTTCAGTAACGGTCTTGGAGCTGCAAGTAGCACCAGAACAGACAAGGGAATAGGTGCCTTAAGAAACAGCATCTTGCTTTGGATTTGAGCCCTCTAGGACGGGTGACAGCCCAGTCCACCAGCCCCTTCCATACAAAGATGCTTCCCACTGCCAGCTGGCTCCGGCAGTTACCACAGCCCGATCCTGCTGACTTGCCTTGGCCAACACTGGAATGTGCCGGCCTGGCTTTGGCCGTGGGAGCTGAGCAGCACGAGTGGGCTCACTGCAGCCACACATAAAGCCAGTGGCACGTAAGGAGGGTGCAAAACTTTCTCATTGTTGGCAGGAGAAGTTGCACTGGGTGATGAAGGAGGCTGTTAGGACACTGCAGGGAGACAGAGGTTAGAGAAGCCCTGGGAGCTCTTGCTAGCCTTTACAGACCTTCCCTGAACTGCTGCCTACAAGCAGCCAAAGCAATTTGTTTCTGGCCAGGAGAATATTGGGGGTAGAAGCTAAAATGTTGGATCCCAAATGCTGGCTGGGCATCAGGGTCACCCCTGCTTGCAAGGCTGGCAGAACAGGAGCAAACACCATTGCTGATCCAGTAGGTCCACTGGAGGCAGGCTGAAGAAATACCATTTCTCTCCGTACAAAGCAAAGCCAAATCTCATCTCTGCACTTGGCAACTCATTACTGGAAAGATAAACTGTAGGGAGCTTAGGGAAGATCAGGGCAGTGAATGGAGGTGGCAGAAAGGGAGATGGGTGTGCCAACAAGGGGAGGACACAGCTCACAGGGGGATGGAGCAGCCCTCCTGCTCAGGGAGCCTTGTCCCTGGTTCCTTCCACCAGTCTGAACTGTGCTTGAAACAGGAGACAGGCTGCAACGCAGAGCACCTTCTGCAAATGAACCCTGTCCTCTCCTGCTCTCCTTCCCTGGCTCACTGCATCAGGTACCTGCTCCCAGCTACCCTGATGCTGTCACTGCTATGCTGAGCCCAGCAGCCAGGTTAAACTAAACCTGGAGACCAACGAAAGAGACACAAAGCAGATCAGCCTGGAGGCCACTAACACAGGGCCTCGGCAGGAGGACTGCAAACAGGAACAGAGTGGCCCTACTGTGTCCAGCCAGCTCCATCCTCCAGCACATGCTTAAGGAAGGACAGGATGCGCGTGCCACCAGCCCTGCCCAGGGTGAGCCTACCCTGCCAGCCTCCTGCGATGGGAAAATCAGCACCTTTCCCAGTCACAGGTGGTGTCTGTGCTTCCAATATGCTTTATGGACTCTTATGAAGGTGTCAAAGTTATTCTTGAACCCTGCTAGACTTGTAACACCTATGACATCCTTATCACTAGGAGGAAAACGGTCCATGGCCAGAAGTCCTCCTCGTAGTCACCCCACCACTAGTCCCCTCTGTTCCCCATATCTGATGATGCTGTAGCGCTTTCCTCCAACCTTCGTAGCAAAGGTCCTCCTCCATGGGGTGTAAGTCTTCCTCGCTCCAGACCTTCCCCCTGGTCTCGGGGGTCTGGGAGTCCTGAAGGCTGGTCTGACCAGTAAAGACAGAGGTGAAGAAGGCATCGAGTACCTCAGCCTTTCCACGCCCTGTGTCACTAGGGACCCTGCCCCATTTAGCAGTGGGCCCATATTTCCAGATCCTGAAAGGAAGCAGGTGCCCTCCTGCAGACACCCATGCATCTCTCTGTGGTCCCACAGGTGAGAGTGGGTGACCTCGCTGTGGATGTCTAACGTGGGGCAGATGAACTGCGATCCAGTGGGAGGATGTGCTGCCACGTCAGCAGACACCGCTGGAGGTCAGTGTGAGCTAGCACCACTGCCCAACAGGATAGGGATGGGATCTGTGCTGGTTTTGGCTGGGATAGAGTTAATTTTCATAGAAGCCCGTATGGGGCTATGTTTTGGATTTGTGCTGAAAACAGTGTTGATAACACAGGGATGTTTTCGTTCCTGCTGAGCAGGGCTTACACAGAGTCAAGGGCTGTTCTGCTCCTCAGCCCACCCCACCAGCGAGGAGGCTCGGGGTGCACAAGGAGTTGGGAGGGGACACGGCCGGGACAGCTGACCCCAACTGAGCAAAGGGATATTCTGTCCCCTGACGTCATGCTCAGCATATAAAGCTGGGGGAAGAAGGAGGAAGCGGGGGATGTTCGGAGTGATGGCGTTTGTCCCACCGGCGGGGAGTGAGCGAGCGGCTGTGTGGTGCTCAGTTGCCAGCTGGGGTTAAACCACAACAGGATCCTACCACCCTGGCTCTACTGGCGTCCCTTTTTGGTCTCCCCAATCCCTCTTGAACCAGTTCAAAATGCAGGAGCAAGCAGCTGGGTCCCCCGTTCCCCACAGTCGCTGATATGGGGTGGATGCACACAAACACGTGCAGACACACACACACACACACACACACACACACACACACAATTTTCATGTGTGGTTAGGGAGCTCACGAGGGGAAATGATGCTCTGGCTTGGCAGTCCTTGGATCAGGCTCCAAACCTCCTGCTGGGCACACCACTCTGCATCAGTGACCACAACGTACTTAGGGGCAGCGTCCCTCCATGAGCAACAAGGGCCGAAAAATCCACCACAGTCACGTTACACTTCAGCGAAAGGACTACAGAAAATGAGGAAGATGGTTAGCAAAAAGGAGCAGCAAACTAAATCCCAAGGTGGCACGGAGACCACCAGAAAAGACCACGCTTCTGTTAGGTCTGTTAGGAAAGGTGTGAGAAAGGGTGCAAGGAAGCTGGTTCGGCTCAACCGGGAACAAGTACAGGAGGATATATTGTTGCATTAAGATATATTAGCACAGTGGGGCTAAGAAAGCATCATTCAAAAACCCAGATCTGCTTCCAAACACAGAAAACAGAAAGGCTCTTCATCTCAATTGGATTAAATGCAATAATTTAATCAGGCAGGCCAGAAATTGATCCGAGGAGTAACTGGTTAAAGGCATCAAAACTGGCAGCAAATCTATTTTGCGATGCATTAGGAGCAAGGCAGGCAGTCTGCGGGGCACTGATACACGGAAGGAGCACTCAAAGAGGTGTTTGCAGAGAGGATTATTTGCATCAGCGGTAGCAAAGAAGGGGATCCTTTTCCACGTGGGTTCAGCCTTTCCCAGCCCTCGGCACCCCTCGGGCTCGCCATGATGCTCCTGACTCCTCTGCCTCAGGGAAAGGAGCCTGGCAGAAATTGAGGGGAAGGGGACCAGCGTCTCTGCCAGAGGACTCACGGTGGGCCAGCAGAGCAGGAGACGGGCGTCAGCGATGTGGGCTGGGGGGGGCTGCATCTTGGCGCAGACGTATATCACGTTGGAGAAGAGCCGGTGGAAGCGGAGCTCCACCCGTGCCCCGCAGGGGAAGGTCACCATTTTGCTCACCGGCTCTGGAAGGGAAAGCCCAGCAGGGTCAGCTCCTCAGAGGGTCCCACCAACACCTCCCTCCAGACTGGTGTCCCTGAGGGGCACAGGGACCCCCAGCCCTCTCCTCCCCCCTACCTGGTAGCCCTCCCCGTGCCCTGCATGGCTCACCGTGGCCGTGTCCCCAGCACTCGGCAGCTGCTCCTGAGGGATAGATCGGGTCTGTCAGGGACCGGGCTTCCTTCAGAGTGTGTTTGATCTCCATCACCTGCTTCCCAGTGACCAAGGGATCCCGGCCGATGTCTGGGAAAGAGATTTTGGAGGCGCAAGGGTCACTCCAGGTTCCTTATTTATCGCCATGCCCAGAACATACATGAGCATCTCGGTACTGCTGCCAGGTTACTAAAAGCTTGCACAGGGCATGGCCTGCAGTTTGGTTTTTAGGGATGGAAGGCTGGCTGGGATGGCTGGGACAGGGAGGTGTGGAGCCACTCAGTTTCTGCTGATATCTCTTCTCACCCCTGCTACTGAAGCAAGTGGTTTCTAGCTCATCCCTTACCTTCTAACACATCCTCCAGCATGTGTGTAACCTTCTTCTCCTGCAGAATATGTTTCTTCAGATATTTCATGAAGATCCCAGAGCTGAACTCCCCATCCTGCAACTCATAGGCTTCTGCATCTTCGCTCCTGCAAAAGTAAGGACTTGTTCTCACCTTTCTGCGACAGAACAAAGCCCTGGGGGTGACTCAGGGCTTGCCGACTCCATCCAGACTCTCTTGGCTGAGTCCGAGTTAGCTCCTCATGCAACAGCGCAAAGTGCTTGGTTTTGGCCCAGGAGAGGGTGGGAAAGGCATGGGACGGGAAAAAGCAGTGGAGGGGGACAGGAGAGGAGAGCACAGCCCCTTTTGCCAGGCTAGGTGGGTGACAGCACTTGAAAAGCCAGCTGAACCGGCACTGGAGCAGTAAGCAAGGCTCATCCTCACCTCAGGAGGCTGCAGGTGACATGCTCATGGCACACGTGCCTTGGAAATCAGGCTCAGGCATGGAAGGACAGATTACAGGAGCTGATGCCACCTTCACGCATGACCTGTAACTCATGCACAGGCTGCCACTAGTAATGCCAGGAGGAAGAGAAGAAGTGTCTGAACGGGAAATGCTAGAGACGGAGGGTAACAGCCAGAGGAAACAGGAGCAAAGCTCTTTCAAGCCTCCGAAGCCACCATGCGTGAAGGGATGCGAGGAGATATGCCTGTGCCAGCATTTGGTCCTGTGTCACGGTGCAGGCACAGCACAGTGCACTTACGTGGCGTAGCCGTAAACGGTATTGCCCCAGGGCTCCAGCGGCTGTACCTGGGAGAGGGCACACTCCGGGTTGTACCTGAAGAGGAGACGAAGGCACGAGTCAGTGTCCAGGACACCCCTGGAGGGGACAGAGTCCGTGTGCTCCACAAAGTCCATCTCCTATGGATGGCAATAAGATCAGCCCTTCCGTCAAATACGTTAGTTGGGCAGCAAGAGAGGCTAAAGCTAGGAGTCCTACAAAGAACCCAAACCACAGGAAAATGAGTAGATAGGGCCAGCTTTGACCTATCTGTGCTGGTGAGCTGCTCCCTGTCCTGCAAGTGAGCCTGAAGCTGTGGGTGCAACCATGCCTCCTCCCTCCTGAGGCTGGTTTGTCACAAATCCAGGCAGCAGCACAGAGCAGAGCACATACAGGTTCACTGTGGCCCAAGGGACGACTGTCCCTAAAGAACTCGGACACGTGCACATCGCATAGCTACAGCTCTACCGCCTGTCCCAGGGGTCTGGGGTGCCCCACAGCTCCTTTCCAGCTCATGCACACATCTTCTGCCCCAGGACAGCAAAGCACGCTATGGCTGATACACCTCCAGATCTCACTGAGAGATGGGATCAGGACATGCACCCAGGTCGCGAAGCCCAGAACTGGTCCCAGTACCCTGGTCTAGACATAGCTCAATGAGCACAGACCCTGTTATTTTCAAGATCAGGTAGATCCGGGTTGACAGTCCTGGCTCCCACCGAAGAAGATATCATGGTTGCACTTAATGGCCAAGCCTTGCCCATCTGACTGCAACCAGACTGAACAGCGAGGGGACGGGCTGCCTCCAGTTTACACCAGTGACTTGGAGCTGTTCCCAATCGCACAGGGATAAGAGCCACGCACAGAGGTGGCGTTATTCGGTGTTATTCAATTCCAGCATGGTTTCCTGGGGCTGAAGCTGGCACGCTAAGGAGAGCAGAAGGGATGGTTGTATCACCAGCAGCCAGCACGATACCTACTGCTATGGGCGCAGTCTGGAGATGTTTAATGGCACTATTCATCTGGCTTGTGTAAGTTTTTTGAAGATAATTCAGAAAAGAAAATGTGGAAAAGGAGATACGCTTCTAAATATGAACATTGAACAGAGAGATTTATCTGCCCCTCAGCTACTCCTAAATGAATGCAGAAATCTGGGATTCCAGGTCTGAGGAGAAACGAGACATTGGATCCCAAAATAAGCGGAGGTCCTGTCGTCCCCCTGCTGGGGACATTCACCTGAGGCTGTGCAGACACGAGTTGGTGCAAACCTTTTGTGATGGCACCAGCAGGCATCCAGCCTTGCTGGAGCTGCACACAGCAGAAATGCTGGCTGTGGTCGCCTGCCCCAGCAGAAGACAAGTTTCAGCAGGGGCTTGAATTTCCAGAGGCCTTTCCAGATGGTGAACAAACACAGGGAGAGACCTGACAGCACGGAAGGTGGCAGTGCTCTCTCCTGCTTCAGGCCCCCCAAAAGTCTCATTAATACAGCACATCTCGTGCAACCCAGTTCTGGTCTGCATCCCAGATAGGAGATGGTGTCCTTCTGTCTTAAGCGGCACCCACTAGAAACCATCATAAATCAGGGAATTCCTGGAAGAGGTGATCATATCCACCCAGAATCAGCACATAAATGTACAAAGCTACACACAAGCTCTGTGTTCCTGGTTCCTCCTTTGCTGAAGCCGAACATCTGCTACCACTTGGCAAAGGAGGATGTGTTTCTCATCGCCTTGGCATTTCTGATGCCGACATTCGGGGTGATATGATACTCCGATACTCCGGGTGAGATCCCTCTTAGCACAGACACAGCTCCTCCCGGTTCATGCACGGCCGAGTGAACTGTCGACAGACTCGCAGCATCAGTCCAACCAAAAGGGCATTGGGAAAGGAGGCTCCAGGAGCCCTGTTTTAAGGAGTGGTGTAAACACACACAACTATGAAACCCAAACTCTTTGCTGAGCTGAAATGGTGACTTCTCAAGAAAAATGAGCTCAGGAGACAGTTTCTACAGCAATCCCCCACAAGCTCAGGGATAACACCTACTGCACTAAGTGCTGTGGGAAAGAGGAGGAAAGAAGTATGAGATCTTGGGGCGGGAGAGAGAAAAAGAGCCACACAACCATGCCTAAATGTCACAGCAGATCTCACATCGCATCCTTTTCTCAAAGTGCCATTAAGATTCCACTAAGCACAGATACCACTGGCAACGCCAAGAACGCAGACGTCAGCTCAAAAGCTGTTTAATAGACCATCACCATTCGTGTTAGCAATCCCCATGCAGCCTCCACATCGCCACACTGCCCTTGGATGGGCTACCAGCAGCACAGAGGCACGCCAGCCCATCTCCACCCATGCATCTGCAAAAACCACATGCTCCCGCTCAGCTGCAAGCCGTCCTCTGCCTGGTATCGTGCTGGGGAGAGCAGCAAGGAGCTGCCGCGTGCGCTGGGGGGGTACCCAGCAGTGCAGGGAAGCATCTTGTTCTGCTCTCAGCGGCAGCAGCAAGTGAGAGGGAGGAAGGTGATGCTTCAGGGCAGGTATCAAGGGACAGCAAGCTCTAGCAATGCTGGCAACTCAGAGCTGCCGGCAGCAGGATAAGTCCCAGCACAGCCAGCTTGTAAGCTATTCAAAGTGAGCGTTCCTACCTCTGCAGCTAAAAGGCATCAAAGATTTAACATCTTTCCAGGGGCTGGCAGCTCCTTCGGGGCAGCGGTATCAAAATCCCTGTCATCTTTCTGGTTCTTAGGGCAGGAACCACACAAGGAAAAGGGAGACTTTTCTGCATTTGCCCTCCAGGTCTTTTCTGACCTGTAAATCTGCGTCAGGAGACCAAAATAAATGAACTAATGACAGCTTCTACTGCAATAGTTTACCTACCTCTGCTAAAAATGGGCAAGTAGTAATTTTATTTTCTGCAGCCCACTAGCTGCAGGATGGAGATCTGCAGGCCAAGGGAGGATGATGGGCTTTTATGGCCTCAAGTTGCGCCAAGGGAGGTTTAGATTGGACATTAGGAAAAAATTCTTTACTGAAAGAGTGGTCAGGCCTTGGCACAGGCTGCCCAGGGCAGTGGTGGAGTCACCATCCCTGGAGATATTTAAAAGACGTGTAGATGAGGCGCTTGGGGACATGGTTTAGTGGGCATGGGGGGGTTGGGTTGACGGTTGGACTCGATGACCTTAGAGGTCTTTTCCAACCTTAATGATTCTATGATTCTATTCTATGATTCTATGATTTTCACAGACAGAGGGAAAAAGCTGATTCCTGACCTCAGCTGCAGCAGGGATCCCACTTCACGACCTGACCACTTCAGAAGCATTTAAGGCCAGTAAAAAACAAGTAGCATGGCTTAAAATATTTTCCCCACCATTTTGCACTCTCCTCACTGAGATGTTAACAAAAACGCAGCCAGGAGAAGAGAGGTGAGCTAAACAGTCCCAGCCTGAGCACATGGGGAAACACGTACTGTGGAAGCCCAAGGTCAGCGAGGTGCTGCTACAGCCTGCCAGGGCTGGGTGGTTTGGGGCAGGGGGTTGAAACACAGGAAGACAAACCCTCTGCTGAGTTTCACCCAACAATTTATGCCAGAGCAGAGCCAGCCCTCTACAGGCTTTAGGTGACTTGCCTGTATTTGCCAGGCTTCTTCACCCCAAAAAATCAAGGGAGGGTCTGCAGCCCCTTCTCTCCAGCAGATCTCAGGCATCAGACATCTGATGCTCTCTGCACCTAATACATGACCGGCTGGGCTTCCCAGGAGATCCTGCAACACCTGGCAGTCTTGCCAATTTTATGACACAGCCCGATAAACTTTGACAGAGGCCTGGGGTCAGCAGCACAACGGGGGACGTGGTCCCAGCAATCCACGGGAACACTCCACATGGTTGTGTAGAAGCCACTGCTGAAGCAGGGGCTGAGACTGGCAGCCGTTTCCCCCAACCCCTCGAAACGCCACACTCTGCCCATCCCCGGTGGGGAAGGGGGAAGAGCACCCTACCATTTCCTGCAGGTGTCCAGCAGGATGAGGTTCAGGGCCGTCTGCCGCTGCTGCATCTTCTGGAGGATCCTCTGCACACTGATGCAGTTCTCAGGGGCATAGGGTTGTGGAGCGTCAACGGGGACCATGTAGTTCCTCCCTGAACGTTCGTACCCGTGACCAGCATAGTAGAATATAGCTGGGAACAGGGAGAGGAGAGGACGAGTCACGATGCAAACCTGCAGGTATGTAACCAGCTCCCCGCAGCCACGTCCCACCTCCTGTCCTGAAGGGATACTGGTGCAGGGCAGACTTAGACCAGTAGCACCTATGAAACCGGAGCTAAACTGACCTCACAATTTTGACTTTTTTCCAGTCCATTCCCTTCAGCAGAGTTGGAAGCAGCCCTGAGAGGCTCTCCTGTACTTATGCTTTCCAGCACCGTTTGTCAGCAGACCCCAAAGTCACTGGGTTTACACATTTCCATAACCATCTGTGCTACAACACCCAAGCTTGGCATCTGCCAGGCTGAATACCACCTTTGTTACAATTTTTGGTTAATCATCAGCTCTTTGCAAGAATATGACAACAGACAAAGTATTTTACCATGATGAAAAATACATTAACAGCCTTTTAAATGAGAAGCTCCTCAGCTTCCTAGTTTTTGAGAGACTAGCAATGGATTAGGTGATGGGAAACACTCTCCAGCCTTCAAAGGTCTGCGTCTGCCTGTATTTACAAACCTATAAGCTGGTTAAAAATGAGATAGAGACAGAGAGAGATGAGTTCTCCAGATGTCTAGAACACGTGGACCATGTGCTTCAACAACCTCAGACCAGACACCAGCCCTGTAGGGCGAGAGAGGAGTCAGACTCATCCAGGTGTTGGTGGGAAGGCCAATATCCAACAAGAATTTTGGTTTCGAGTTTTACTCTTAGGCACGTGAAACTTAGTAATGGTTTCTGCCTTCAGAAGAGATGGCAACACGGGGACATGCAGCTTGGAAAGCCAGCACTGAGGAGCTCGGCATGGCCCAAGCTGGTGCTTCTCCCCGACCCGTGTTCGGGAAAAGGCTTTCCTTGTGCACAGGGGTCCCCGTGTGGGCTGTAGCTTCCTGAAAGGAATCTGCACAGTGCCTGGCTACCCCTTGCCAGCACCAATGCAACTGCTTGGGGAATGCTGGTGAAAGCCAACTCGGGGAACTGAAATGGGTTAAAAATAGCTCTGCAAGGTGACGCAAACAGTTGCACTACCGCAGCTGAGGGACAGTGAAGAACGAGAGGTCAGAAATGGGAACAAGAGACTAAGAGGAAAAAGCAGGAGAAATTCTTCAGTCAGATTCGCTGCCAAAGCCCACGCTTTGCTGAGGAACCTCTCCTCAGTTTGCCCTCCACTGTTCCTGCCCCTGTAGTTTGCAGGACACTCGCTTTGATCTCTGATGCTGCACGGGATGCAGTGAATGGGGCAGGAGCTGAAGGACTGAAAGCATGATCTCATCGTATGGAGGATGGAAAGCATGATCTCATAGTAAAAAAGGCCTCAAGTCACCTTTGGTTTCTATTCCCAGGGTACAATGGAAAGTTACTGAAATGGCTGTTTTCACAGGTGCCCACACAGTTTGGGTTCCTCTTCTTGTGGATCGTTGGCCTGGGACAGTGGGCTCTGATTTGCAGAAGTTTTACACTTTCATAACTTGCAAATCAAAGCCACAGAAACCTCTCCTGAGACTATAGAGGAGTATGAAATAGGAAGCCTTCTGGAAAAATCAGATGCAGGCACTTCAGGTTTGGCCCCTCAAGTCATCGAGCACTGATGACTTTGATCCCTCTGCCTCTCCTCCTGTATGTGAAAGGGAGGTGATGACATCCGTTACCAGGCAGCATCACTGACACTTGGAAAAAACTAAAATGTTACAGAAAAGTTCACAAAGAATCATTCAATCATTAAATCTTCTAACTTTTGAGGTTTTACTGTGGACCTTGAACGCACTGCCAAGTGCTCCCCGCGCTATATAAACCACAAAGACTCGCATTCAAATCAAAAAAGATGTGTTTCACATCAGCTGAGCAACTTTGCAAACCTCTCCTGTATTTAATCTCTCCTCCTGAATAGGAGAGTCAACAATTTGCCTAAAGAAGGAAAGGTTTTTTTTTTCCGAGCTAACATTTCAACACTCTTCCACATCTCGTGAGTCAAAACTGCTGACCAGAGACAAGCTTCCGGGTACCAAATTAAAAAGGGGAAGCTCCAGGCACTGCTTACAATACAGGAAATGTCAGCATGCAGCTTAATTAAGGCATGATGGCATATTCCTAGTATTTCACTCGCAACTTTCTGCTCTTGTTGCATTTCTGACATTATTTTTTTTGACTTGGGACTTCTTAGGATGCTCGAAATAACATCCCCGGGGATTCCTTGTTCGCCTGAGGGTTGCGTAATTAGACCACTCAGGAGATGTTTGGGGCCTTCAAAAATCCTCTGCAGCTTTTCTAAGAGGAGATCTGGAGAAGCAGCCAGACGAGCCACCACCTTCATATGGTGAATTACAAAAGCCTTTGGATCACCTCGAACGTGCAGGCATACAATATCCCTGTGCCTGAAAACGAAGCCAGTTTTTCCTCTGGCCTTGAGAAATCTCAGAGAAGGTTCAATAATAAGAAGGACAAAGTCCTGTATGGGGGCAGATAACCCCAGGCAGCATTTTGGCTGGGGCTGAGCACTGGTTGAGCAGCAAGCCTAGCGTCACAGCAGACACCGTGCTGAATACGAGCCAGCATTGATTGGGGGCAGAGGGACAGAGCTATGCTAGGAGATGCAGAATTGCCAGGGAACTTGTCACCACCCTCCTGGGCCCTGAGTAGACCCCATTTAGATCCTGTCTCCAGTTTTAGGGACCTCAGTTCAAGAGGAAGGTGGAGAAGCTGGAAAAAGCAGAGGCTACCAAGATGTTGGGGTCCAGGGCCTGGGAGGAGAGGGGGAAGGAACTGGGCTGGGATGGTCTGGAGACATGGACGTGAAGGGAGGTCTAACAACAGCCTACAATTCCTGGAGGGACAGTTACAGAGACAACAAAGGCCAACTCTCCTTGTTGGTGTGGACCACACACCAACACACATGGGGCAACAAACACCAACCTATGGAAGGTCATGTTTGACAGGAGGAAAGACTTCCCTGGAGGGAGGTGCAGCCCTGGGATGGGCAGGTGGAGAAGTGGGGGGTTCCATGCCTGGAAGTCTTCAAGACCTAATAAGGAGAGCCACAACCAAGCTCGACCTTGTGTTGATGACTCCAAAGTCCCTTCCCACCAACTCCTGTAGGAGTGTAAATCACAGACAGGTCAGTAAGGACATGCAAGGGAGGGCCAGCCATCAAGAGAGCCCCACAATAAGTGGTCTAGGGAGGTCAGACACATCTCCTTCAGCTCTTATCGGCATCCTGAAGCTAAATAAAGCTCTAGAAGCAACAACAGGCACTGTGCTCAAACACTAACCCACATGCCTACGTCCTCTCTTCTGATCTGCACCAGCAGAAAGATGCATGAATGCCCCAGCATTTCTGCCACTGGAGTTAAACTTCAGAAGACAGCCAGCCTCACTTCTCGGGCATGCTGACAGGTGTGTCTGTGTTACACCAGTCTCCCACTTCAGTCCAGTGACAGTCTTTCACCAGTCAGCCCTCTCCTCCCAGCTCCCTGCTTTGCTCCATACATCTACACAAAGCTCTCCTGACTGCAGCTGTGGTGGTTGCTACACGGGAGATGGCACCTCCAGGTTCCTTGAGCAAGAAAAGACATGTGGGAGCACCAGGATGCCTCTCTGCAGGTGCATGTCTGAGACACCCACGTGGACGTACAGGACCGGCTATCACAGGCACCCCTGGGGTCCTTGTAGTTTTAATAGGTTGCCTAGATTGTTCCTGGAGCTGCTGTCTCACCAGTGTCTTCCCATGCGTATGAGTTATGTGAATCCTAAACCTCTCAGTTGGTTCTAGACGTTTATCCTGGAGTTAGTGCCTTGAAAAATTGATACATACAGTTTAGGAGGAGTTGTTAGCTTCTTCTAAATGTGTGTTTTTATTAACAAGACAAGTTAATTTCAATGATTTGCACTTCATCTGGTTCTTTTAATTTTAGGTAAGGAAAACAGCTGAAAAAATGCTGGAAGATGGATCACAGCGAGAGGCAGCACACTTCGGATGGAGAGACCTTGGGGCAATCAGCAGGCAGACTGACCCAATGCCCCACCATTAAGTCTGGATGCCACCAATTACAGCAAGAGTCCTCAACTCAATCACGCTGCTGGGACCAGCCTGCGCTGGGGTTCGCTGCCTCCAAACAATAGTAGAGCACTCCGTTTAGAAAGCTGTAAAGAAAACCATCATCCAGAGCAGGCTATGCCTAGCAAACACTTGAGGCTTATCAAGGTTCAGTAACTCAGCTGTTAATGCTTCCCTGCCAGCGCACAAAATCAATTTTGCCAGGAAGGATCAGTGGCCAAGAATGCAGAAAAGCACTAGAAGTTTAAATAAGGCATGACAGCATGAAAGGTTTGCTGTTTCCAAATCTTTTTTTTCTCTCCAATGCTTATGAAAACAAGGGAAGCACCGTGGACAAAATACAATTTGGTCCTCACACGTTATGGATAGAGGGTAAGGCAAGGCAGCACCATGGGAAAAGCATAGCAGCCCCCCAGGGATGACTCTGACCTGGGAGAGGAGGTAAAGCCTGAGATGCAAGGGAATTTCAGAGAGCAACCACAAAAGGAAGCTGCAAGTGAAGTCATAGGAATATGCTGTCATCAGATGACGCACTCGGCCGGAGTGGCAACAACCATGTACTGCCCTTCCCCACCAGCTCAGCCTCCCCGGGTGAGTCAGTGCTTCCCAGAACGAGGTGGCTTTGCAGCATTTCACTTGTGGCTCTGTCCCTATCCATTGCACAACCTCCAAACCTCACACTGAGCGCCGGGCTGGAATTGACCTGTGTTGACTTTTGCTGTTTGAGTGCCCTGGTATGCCGCACAGCTGGGAGGGGGGTGAAGATAAGCCTTGCACTAAGGTTTGGAAGCAAAAAAAAAGCATCTGCCAGGTGTTTTCAGGGTATTCATCAGGCTGGAAGAACCTCAGAAACCCCAAAGAAGCTACTTTCACCACCAAATCTGAACACCTGCTTTAAGACCTACAAGATCTGCCAGTTGGTTTTGTGTTTGAGGAACACTTCCTGCTGAGGACAGCGTGTGATAAGCTCAAAGTCCAACCTCAAACCCGTCTGCAGCTTGGAATAAGCTTCTGCAAAAAGGTTGTCAGAGGCTCAGATTAGACCATCAGGAAAGAGAAACAAGGAAATCGTGGCTGGCTGTAGCAGTCACGGCTGAAAAAGAGTTCCTCTCCTTGCAAAGGAGCACAGTGATGACAACTGACAGTCAATCTCCTCAATTTTTCATCTAAGGAAAAATCAAAAGACCTTCTCCCATTTGCCATCAGGCGCTGGGTCCCGAAAACCTCAATATGAGACCATGCTCTTGGAGTTGGAGGTGAGCCACGTGATGAAGAAACACCTACTTTGCCTGCCTGTAACCTGGCCAAAACTGAACAGCATTTACCTGGGGGGTTCTGCCAAGCCTGGCACTACTGCAGACTGTGCCACAGGGCTCCTCTGCCCCCCTCAAAGGAAAGTTCAATTTCTCCTCTTTTAATTCAACAGCTGTTCGAAAAATCGCTAAATCCCTGCTTCTCCCTAACATCGACCACTGCTGCCCGCACATCGGCTACCCTACCTTACTGGCTTTGCCTTACCGTAAACTCCCTTCCCCAGGAGCTGCAGGAACCGACTGACCGCTGTCACCATCTCAGCCTTGTTCAGGTCCAGAAGGGAGACGATCTGGAAGCCCAGCTGCTCCAGAAGAAGACTCAGCTCAAACACATCCGTGACAGGAGCCATCAGGCTGGGATGATGCTGGTAGCGGTTGTTGCCCACTAAAAGTGCTATCTTGCCTGTAGCTAACAGAAACACCAAACGACAAAGCTGTAAATGCTCAGCAGGAGGCAAGGTCTCACGTCCTTCAGTTGAGTGAGGATACGGGAAATCTTTTCTTACACCTAGGCAAGAAGGATAGACCCTACGCTGCTACAAGCCTGGAGTGCCCTCCAGAAAGCCTTTGGCTTTCTGAACGCTTTGACAAAATACACAAACCATCATTCTGAAAGACAGATTTGAAAAGTTTTCACTCGACAACCAAAATCCCAGGAGTGCAGGAGGATCTGTGCTAGCGAGGTTATGTGACACCTGCCCGACGGTGACCGCAGGTCTTGCATGCCAGTGGTGCCTGGGAAGGGGATGCACTGAGCCAGGCTAAGAGGTCCTTTCCCCCACGGGGCTGAAGGAGAGAAACCCTGGGCTCCCGCTTTCATTTTATCCCCACCTTCCACTGTAAGAGAACCAGATTTATGGCACTCAGTGGTGGTGGGAGCAAGGAGTTTTGCCCTGCTCGGAGGCAGTATTTCAAGGAAGAGAAAAGGTGTCATGTGAACAACACCTTTAAACTCATTTGGCGGACATGGAGGTCAAGACTGGGTTACTCATTAGCAATAATCTTACTCCACTTGCTGAGACTGATGAGGGCTTGACAGGGGATGGGACTCATCCTGTGCCTTGCAGCTCTGATCCCAAAAGCGCAGAGCCCATGACAATGTGGGCATAAAGGCCTGAAGTGGTCTCTGCAGGAAAAGCATTCCTGTGCTCTGTCCTCCCATCCACCCTGGAGCCTGGCTTTTAATTAAGGGAGTAATTGCTCAGGAGGAAAAGATGACAGTACTCACCAAAAAACTTTTCAGAGCGACACATACCTGGAAAAGAAAGAGGGAAATGATAACCCTGTGCCCAGCACCCAGCGCCCCATTGCCAGCTCCCGTATCAGGTCTGACACCTGCTCCAACACCCCCCAGCAATGCAAAGCTGGAGCGAACACGGCAGAGCATTCGCACAAGCAACACTCCTAGGGCAAGTTCTTCATAGCCTGATTGCTAACCTTAAAGACACTGGTCTGGTGATTTTGGGAGGATTTACAAAATCCTGCCTGATTTATGAAATCCTGAGCAGCTGGGAAGCAAAGCTTGGAGAAGGGGCAGGCCCGGGGAAGGAGGGCCAGCATGGAGGAGTCCGTACCCATCAGCAGGTCTGCACTGCTTGTACCAGCCCTGCCTGGGCTGCTGCGCTTCCCGAGATGACTTGCCTGCTCCCTCGCTGCAGCAAAAGCAAAGGAAACACGATGACTCAAGATCAACATAAGCTTCAAAACAGAGAGCTTCTCCCCGTAAGCGGTCAGCGCAGAGGAAGCAGACTGTTTGCTTTTGATTGCGATAATATTCCCACAGCCTTTCACCACCCTGCTTTGCCTTTCCCTGCCTTTTAGCAGTTCCAGCTCAGAAAAGCCACCCTAAATGTGACTCCCTTTCACAAGCTCCACAAGCTCCCCTGCCCAAGCGCTCCCAGCCTCTTAAAATCATCATTACCCTAACAGCTCCAGCTTTTCCTATTTAAATTAAAAATAATAAAAACCCATCCAGCCCAGGAGAAAACCCTAAAGTCCTACAGGCTCTAAAAGAAGAAACTAAGGCCATATTTTTAATTGCATAAATCTCATGGTCTAGAAGACCTTTAGCACCTGAACCAGGGATGCCTGGAAAGCCTGTATCATGTTCCAGGGATGCCTGGAAAGCCATCAGAACAAGCCCATTCATTCTTTTCTGTCTCTGCAGAGCTGACTGTTGCATGTTAAAGCTACCCAGCCATAACATTTTGAACCCAGCCTAATCCTGTGCTCCTTTCTCACTGCCTGTCCCACCCCAGGTGCTGTTTTGCCAGCTGTAAGGAGGCAGGGAGAGTGCTGTCTGGCTATACAGGACCCATTTGCACTCTGGAGCAATTTTAAAGACAGCCTAAAAGGTGCGATGAGAAGCTTATGGCATAGAAAAATCTCTAGGTGGAGTAAAGAGCCAGCAAAGCTAGCCCACGCTATTCCTGTCTCATAGCAGGGCAAAGGCAGAGGGCCAAAGCAGCCGTCACACCCAGGCGGAGCATGCCCGAGGCTCTGGGGACCCATCTTCTCCCTGGGATCCATCAGCTCACGCAGCATCAGGCCTGGGCTGCCAGCCCGAGGGGCCTGAATCTTCCTGAAATAAACACCATCCTTTCCAGCTCTGTGCACCTGAGCGCATCACTTCGTCTCAGCAAGGCTGTAAATGAGTTTTAGCAAAGTTTTTTGGCCAGAGAGCTATTAAACCAGCACCTCAGCAAGGCAAGAAAACCGCAGCGAGCATCTGAGAGCGCTCAACCTGCTCTAACACGGCAGGTTTCCGACAGACTGCAGGACCCAGCAGCATCCCATGCCACAGTACAGCAGATCACTGGGTTTTGGGTTTTTTTTCTTTTACAGACACCGCTTCCCTTGCTACCTCTGAACCCCATTATCAAGGAATGCTATTTATCACGGGGCTGACGGACGCCTGCACCCGCCACTCGGCAGGGCTTGCGCAGCTCTGCTGAGATCATCGCGTCCAGTATATCCAGGGTGTGAAACTGCGTTCTGCAGGCTGTTCCCGTGACAGCCACCGCAGGACTGCCAGGACACTCCAGCTTCCCTGCAGAGCCCTGCGCTGCTTTTCTACTCTGAAGTGTCTTACCTTCGGCTCCCTGCAGAAGCAGTATTTAATACCGGTGGCCTTTCTTTTTGTTAATAAAAGCGTGCAAGATTTGTCCAAGCCGGGGGAAGGTGCCAGTGTCAGAGCCACGCATCCTACTTCTCCTAATCCCACGCCCCAGAGCCCAGCTTCCCCTGCACCAGCTGAGCAACAGGGTAACATGCCAACACTGAGCTCCTTGTTCACCATCCCAGCACTTCCAGGCAAAAGCACTAAATTCCTGTCTGTCCTCTTAATTACTTTTCACACTAGAAGGTGATTTGCAGCAAAGCAGACGTGGGTTGGCTCTGCTCACCTATGTGAATATCCACAGCGTTGGTCCAGTGCTCTCCGTGGCTATTGGAGGCACAGCAGAGGTACGTGCCGGAGTCACTGACCTTTGCGTGAGTGATCTACACAAATCAAAAGTTAAATCACATTACTTATGGTGAAAGTTTGTGGCCCCCTGCCAGTAGCTGCCACAGGCACCCGTGTTCTTGCAATAGAAAGTCTTTTTTCTTGCTGTTTGCTGAGACTTCATTCCTTGCCTCACAAAGCTAAGAGATTTCCCATGACTTTTGTCTTTCTAAGAAGCTCAGTAAGGCCACCCGCTAAGGTCTGCTGCTGACCCCAGCTTCCAGAGCGCAAGAATCCTCTGCCCAAATGCCTTCCCTTCTTTTTTCAGCAGCCCCCAAATCCTGTGTCATAGCCATACTTTGCCCCAGAAGCCACACTAGGAGGACGGTGCGTGGCCAACATCGGAAGGTTGCCTGTTTCTCCTCTCAGGTGACACTTTCTATATTTCTGATCAGGCCCATTGCTCTTTTCTGGCAAGTTTCCAACTCTTAGCCATCTCTCTTGATGTGGGACAAGAATCAGAGCAGTATTGGCTGGCGAAGACCTCTGTGGTTCTCTAGTCTAGGTTCCTGCTCAGAGAGACACTAAAGCCAACACTGGATCAGGTTGGCCATGACTTGGTCTAGTCAAGTACTGAAAACCACCAAGGACAGAAATCTCACTGCCTTTCTGGCTCCAGTGCAGCACCACCCACCTCCAAATGAAGAACCTCTTCCTAAATCCCAGCCTGAACTTCCCTGTGAAAAGTGCAATCTGAGGCCACTGTCCCTTATAATATCATCTACCACTACTGAGAAGAGATTGGATCTCTTGCCTTTGCTATCCTTCACATGATGCCCCAGAAGGAAATCTGCCTCTCTTGCATCAAGAAGATAGCACTGATTTACATTCAGCTGGTGACCCAAAATAAACCCAGACGTTTCACTGTCTCCCTGACTCTCCTCTGTTGGGAATAAGCACTTTTCCTTCTAGCTCTCCTGCAGGCAGACAGCACTCCTGCAGCTCCATCACTCCGCAGTCCCCTGCGCAGACATACAATAGCTGTTCTTGTGCCACTGCTGCAAAAAGGCACGAGAGACGTGCTGAGAGCCCTTAACGCATCTATGAATCGGTTACTTCTTAGAGAAACATCCACAGCTTTGAAAGGAGCCCATAAAACATATTCCCTCTTTACCCGGAGTCCTTCAGTCAGCTATCAAAGCAACAGGGGTGATATGTGGAGTGCTTTCTCACAACCCTGCACGGTGGCAGGGAAAGATAGCTGAGCATGAGGCTGCTTCTCAAGGGCTGGAGAGACGGGGAGGACAGGCAAGGAGAGACTGCTTTCTGCTTTCACCTGATCACACAGACCAAAGCACGCCTGAGCCTTGACATGCAGATACAAGCCAGGCTTAAGGACTGCCACCTGTCACATCCAGGATGACAATAACACAATTTTCAGCAGTCTCTCCAAGACTTCTGAGGCTCTCCCACGCCTACCATCCAGCAACGAGATTCTCCGATCACCCACCTCAGCAGCCAAAGTTTCTGAACTATCCCAAGGCAATGTTACCCAGAGTTTTTTTTTCTTCTGGTGTTCCAGCATGTTCCCATTCCGGTACCACTGGTAGCTGGGGGCTGGGACCCCCATGGCAGCACACTGCAGCTGTAGCGGCTTCCCCACCTCCACCCTCTGCTCAGTGGGGTTGAGGACGATGACCGGTTCTCCTTGCCAGAGCCGAGGGGGCAGTCCTGAAAAGCAACGACACAGAATTGGTCCTCCCTCCGAAAGGACAGCAAACAACGGCGATTTTCCCTCCCCTATATAGGACTTCGTGCGTATTGCCAGAAAAGCCAGCTTCTTCCATCTGCATCAAGAGATGTCATCCCACAGGACGTCACTGCCGTGCCTTTCTGCTCTGGAAGCAGGAAATCCTTGAGAGCGACACCCGCAATAGTAAATGACACGCCAAAGCCTTGCCTCTGGCTTCCCAAACCTGACGCTCACCCTTTCCTGCCAAGGGTGCAGTCAACTTGCTGAGGTCAACCACACCCGCAGTTACTTTTGCTCAGCTTTGAAATAGCCACATTGCCTCCTCCAGTCCCTCTGCCCGATGCAAACGGGCAAAAACCTGGTATAACTCTGCGAAACCCACAGTGAGTGATCAGCAGGAGAAGCACGTACATACAGCCGGGGTTACTGGGACCATGACAGAGACCTGAACTATCCAGAGGATTCAGAGGTCTGGCTTAGACCTGCAGGCTCACGTCTGTGGAGCAATCCTTCTGTATTGTGATTTTCGAGCTGGGAGGACACACTGCCTCAGGAACTGCACAGGATCACTGCTGCAAGGGTGGGCAAAGCATAAAATATAGAAAAGCTAGAAGACACGCTTGTACCTCTGGCGACACACTGATGGACCTCCACCTTCACCCAGTCGGAGAAGATAGCATTTTTGTAGAGGTCATTGATTCTGCAGGTGTAAAGTTGGGTCTGCTGTGCAGTGACGGGCAAATCTTGCTTGGTGGCACCAGGAATCTGGCGGCAGACGGACTAAAGGGAAAAACACAGGCAGTGGGCAGCAAGTATGTCCTCATCACTGGTAGCAGAAGGCACCAGCAGGCCCCTCATAAGAGCAGGAAAAGTGGAAGTCCCTGGTTTCCTTTCCTTCTCCAGCCACAGGAACGCAGGAGAAAGAGCTTTTCCATTGCATGCCCCCTCCCAACATCTGCAGAAGCCCTCGGCGTGCACACACATCCTATCCCCCTCTCCTTCTAGTCTCCTGGTTCCCACTAGGTCTGCCCGCAGAGGGCCAGCTCCATCACTGCGGGCAAGGAGCCAGCCTGGTGCCATAGCCAGGGCCACCTCTGCTCCCACCGTTACCTGGTGCTGACAAAACCACTGGTACTGCAGCGATGTGCGTCCCTCAGCTCTGCACCGCAGGGTGAAGGAGTATCCCACGGGGACGGAGACGGACACCGGCTGCTCGGTGATCACAATGGCTGCGAAGAAACAGGACGCAGAGGTGGAAACAACCCAGCAGGCGCAACCCAGGGGTTCGCGCCCACCTGGTTGATGGTTGGACTTGATGATCTTAGAGGTCTTTTCCAACCTTAGTGATTCTATGATTCTATGGTGGCCAGGCGGGCTGGGCTGCAAGAGGGGTCCCCGAATCCCATCCCGGGAGGAGGGGAGATTGGGAAAAACAGGCACGCCCGGCCTCCCGCGCCCAGGGGATGCCACGGGGCTTTTTGGGGTGGCCTCTTGGGGCCCAAAGGCAGGGGCGGCGGCACTTTTTTGNGGCCCGCTCCGGCGGCGGCGCGGCGGGAGGCGTCTCTCGCTCGGGTACGCGCTGCAGGGTAAGGGGGATCGCCCAGGCCGAGCTGCCCACCGACTCCCGGGCGGCCGCTCACCTTCCTGCATCGCTTCGCCGGCGGCTCCTCCCCGACTCAGCGGCCGCCGGCCGGACCCGCAGCGGCCCCTCTCCCGGGGAAGCAGCAGCAGCAGCAGCANCTCTCCTCTCCGCCTCCCCACGGGTTTCCTTGCTCCCCATCCCCACGGGGGTCATCATCTCCCACCCCACAGGTGTCCTCACCCCCCTCCTCATGGGTGTCCTCACCCCCATCCCCACNCGGGCGGCCGCTCACCTTCCTGCATCGCTTCGCCGGCGGCTCCTCCCCGACTCAGCGGCCGCCGGCCGGACCCGCAGCGGCCCCTCTCCCGGGGAAGCAGCAGCAGCAGCAGCAGCAGCAGCAGGAGCACCTGCGGCAGGCGGGAAAGCAGCGCCCGGAGCTCGGGGGGCGGCTCGGGCCCGTCCGGCGGGGCCGCTCACCCGGCGCGGCGGCGGGCGGGCATGGCGGCCGCCGGGGCGGGGTAGGCCGGGCTCGGGGNCGGGTGTCCTCACCTCCTCCCCATGGGTGTCCTCACCCCCATCCCCACGGGTGTCCTCACCTCATGCCCACAGCCACCCTCCCCACGGCCGCCCTCCCCCCGGCCCTCGCACCCCGCTCCCCACAGCTGCCCTCACCTCTCTCCCCGGGGGCCGCAGCCCCAAGGCTCATGGTGGAGCCGCAGCTCTGCTGCCCCTGCTCCTGGGTGGGTAGAAACCCGCCGGGCTTCTTCCCCCGAGAAATCCCCGCCGGGTGGGCCGGGCATCACCAGGGCCCCAGGGGAAGTGGCGCTGGGCCAGCCCGCCTCGGGGACGGCGCAGAACTGGGACGGCTGCTCTCGCAGGGGAAACGACGTGGCAGTGAGCGTCAGGACTCATTACTGCTGTGCTCTCACTTTCATTTATGAGGAAAATCAGTCTCGTTAAACCAAAACTCGTCACCTTTCAAGAGATGGGAGGATGACGTGGAAAGGAGCTGGAGGTCTGGGGAATGGCGAACGGAAAGGACAGAGAGTGAACAGAGAGCAACTGGTTGTCATTCCCAAAGAACTTCACTCTGAAGCGACTGGGCAGGGAGTGTGACACAAAGCAATGGGGAGGAAGCAGGTCTGAGCTCAGGACTTGGGGCGCCCCACTGATGGGTTCCCAGGGCAGACAAATTCCCACCAGGCTGGCGTCTCCCCAAGGCAATGGTCCTGGGCAGCAGGTTCCTGCGGTGCCAGGAGTGATGGGGAGTGGGACTTCAGCACAAGGGAAACCACGGGCCATCTGGAGAAGAAGCTGCAAGAGAGACCCTTGCTCCCTTGCTGATATTTCTTTCCCCTCGGGGCTGCAGCAGTGGTTTTCACAATAGCGATGATGGAGGTTGACCAAGGAAAAGCAAGACCACCAGGGATGTCTCTCCCAGGTGCCTTCAATGGCAGTGTGGAAGGGCGCAGGCAGGTTTCCGGGATGGCGGAGAGAAGCAGTTGTGGCTGGGAGCGGTCAGGGCAGACCTCCACGGGGTTCCTAGGGCTGAGCTATGCCAAAGGATCAGAGGGACTACGCAAGGCCGAGTGCTTTTCTCTTATAAGGGACGGGGAAGAAGATGACAGGAAAAGGCCAAACCCAACACCATTGGTGCATGGAGGAAGGATTTTCTCCCTCCACGTCCTTTCCTCTGTGTAGGATGGGACAGTCACACTGTGCTCCTGCAAAGGTAGGAAAACGTACCACCCCCTGTCTAGCCAATATGATCCAGAGCAATCCCTGCTCCTACAGGGACTGGTCCTTTCCTTTCCTGGCTACAGGAAAGACTTAGCATAGACTCGTAGGACCTTTCTTTGTGCTCATCTCCCAGCTGTCTCTGAGATCACACAGACTCTCCTTTTTCTTAATTTCTAGAGGGTCCAGCCAATCATTTGGAAATACACCCTTGCAGGTTTAAAATAAATGCATTAATGGATTGCAAATGAAGGTTCCAGCTGAATATGTGCCGGTAGCTCTGTGTCATGCCTGTGATGCAGAGTTATTATAAATGCAATGCAGGTAGCTAATATAAATGATCATTAAATTAACCCCAGCACTTTCCCGGAGCTAAAGATGACACTTCTGGTTGATGCAGCATCTCTTCAAGCAGATGAAGGTTGCTGCGTTCCCCATAGACAGCTTCTCTGGGCTTCAGAGAGAGCATCCTCCATCACATACCTAGACAAAAAGTCCGTCGTGCTTGTCCTCTGTAAGAGCCCTGCCCTGGCACAGTCTGGCATGAATATTTGGTGAGGAACCAGGGGTGAGAGCTTGTTGACATCACGTTGGAGGGCAGGAAGAAGCCTGTGATTTTTAGAAAGGGAGGAACCTATGGGTATGCGTGCAGGCTGGGAAAGGGAAGGATATATTGTGTGAGAGGAGTGAGAAAACATCTGCGATTCTTGCTGGAGTCAGCGCTGGATTTGCAGGCAGAGGACGAAAGCTTTGCTAACAAGAATTGAAGCCTTGTGGCTGACTGGCTGAGGCTTCAAAAACTAAGTGGTGAGACAGCGCGTTTCCAAACGGAGACGGGAGCAGAGGGCACTGTCACTCTCTGCGAACAAAATGATGGGAGAGCAGATGCTGTACGAGGAAGCTCTGTCTCAGCAGGGTGACAGGCACAAGAACCATTCAGAGCCTGAATGGGTAGAAAAAAATATATCCACTCTGTGTCTGGGGGAAGGATCAAACACCACAACAGGCTTCGTCTCACCACAGTTGAGCTAAACCTGCACTCACCATACAGGTTCCCCTCCGCTACCAGGGTGAGGCACAGAACCACAGCATGACTAGGGTGGGAAGGGCCCTCTGGAGATATCTGGTCCAGCCTGACACTCCGAGCAGGACGTCGACCAGTTGCTTGGCGCTTTTTCCCACCCACAGTTGACTGTCTCCCAGGGTGGAGATCACCCACCTCTGTGGGACTCTGTTGTAGTGTTTGATCCCCTCACAGGGCAATTTATTTTCCTAACATCTAATCTGAACTTTCCTCCTTGCCACTTGCATTTGGTGCCTCTCAGTCCATCACTCTGCACCTCTGGGAAGTGGCTGGCTCTGTCTGGTGTGTACCCTCCCGTGAGGTAGGGTACAGAAAGCAAGGAAAGTAGGGAAAGAAAGCAAGGAGGTCTCCATTTAGCCCTCCCCTGAAGACTTAACCCACTTTCTCTCATCCTTTCCTCCTAAGTCATGTGCCTGAGCTCCCTTATCATCTTGGTGGCCCTACTGGATCCTCTCCAGTATATCAGTGTCTTTCCTGTATTTGGGAGTCTGAAACCGGACACAGTTCCAGACCTGACACAGAGACCCATCTGTTCTGGACACCCTTCTCAAGATGGTCTGAGCTCTCTTCTATCAGATCAACACCCCAGGAGATAGGTCATGGTGACGGAATGGTAAAATAACATGTAATTCATATGCTGGGACTAGAATTCAGGTTTCCTGAAGCTGTGGAACCTGAAAGTCCTCCTCCTTTCAGAGAAAGAGATGGGAGCAGCAGAATGCCACCTTGGGTCCTCCCAGCCTAGCATCCCGCCTCTCACATCTGGGCAGCAGCCAGGGTGCAGCGAAGGGTGTGAGATCAGGGCACATGCACAGTGAATATTCTTTTGTAGCTTGGAGACTTCTTGAACCAAAGGTAGTATTTTTGTCCTGAGTAAACCTCAAGAGATTTTCCTTCCTCAGATTTGTCCTATGGGGTTTCTTAACCCCTATTGACATTGAGCAGCCACAGCAATGTGTGGAAGCAGCTTATTGCCAAGGTGAGGGAGGAAGCATCTCCCTTTTATTCATTTTGCCTCCTGCCAATTTCACTTGATGCTCCTGGTCTTGTTCTCCTTGTCCCTCACAGCTGTGTATACTTCAGTCATATGCAGCTCAGTTGTTTCTTCCAGGCTGAAGAGTCCCTCCCAGACTATGTATTCTTCATGCAGCAGCCAGTTTGGACCTCTGGTCACCCTTGCTGCCCTTCTGTGAGTTTTGGGTTTGGTTTTTTTCAGGTCTACTGTATTCTGTTTGAGATGGATTATTCCTGAGTGGCATTAGCTCACGCAGATCACACTGCTGCTGGAAAATGGAAAATGAGTATTGTTGTTTCTGCTATGGATCATGTTACGTTCATTTTATGCAATTTCATCTGCTATTTTACTGCCTGGAGAAGGTGAGATCTTGTCAGCACTCTGGGACCACCTTCTTTCCCTGTATTTCCCAGGACCACATCCAAATGTCTTACAAGGTCCATCTCCTTTGCATTTGCCAAGACCAAGTATCCTCTCTGGTATCACAAATCCAGCTATTTACAGGCCTGATAATGTAATCACCTGCTGTGGTGGCCTGCAAAAAGCAAACAAACTCCAATACCTAAACCTGAGATGACAGAAGACTCCTTCCAAAACTACTCCTCAAGTGCAAGACTATCCTGAGATCTGAGCTGAGAAAAGCATTTCACTGGGGCTTTAGTGGAAGAACAAAAAGTCCGATCAGGCCACTGTCAACCAACTGGATAAATCCAGATTTGGAGTGCTTAGGACCACATCATAACTACTGCAACAACAAAAACCAAATTGTTGACCCAGTATACATTGACTCTGACAGGTCAACGGGATCCGAGAAACTTTATATGAGAGTGAAATTCACTTGGGGGTCCTGGCTTTGGATCTGGTGGCGTCTGCAAGCTCTACTCTACTAGATTGCGGAGCTGAATCCGCCACAGTCACCGTCTCTCCCCACAAACTTCTCCTCAAACCCCTGTTCCACAGACATTACTGCCCTCCCATATGCCCAGCCTTGGGCATCTGCTGGGCTTGGCAATTCCCTTGGTGGACATCAGTTTCTCCACATGCGTTTCTGGCTCAAGTTGTAACCACCCCTTCCATTTGGACTGAGGTTTGATATACCAGTGACAAGAACAGCTTAGGTCAAGGCTGAGTTACATCAACTTGATGCACACACTGTGTGCGTGTCTGTGCACATGCCACGCCTGTGCCTCGGTGGTGCACACACTGTGTGTTTCTGTGCACGCCCCCACACTGGTACAGGTGATGCACACACTGTGTACGTCCGTGAACATCTCTGCGCCAGGGATCCAAAGTCACCTTCCAAATCACAGTGTTTGCTGGGGAAGAAGAATCAGGGTGTCCTGCACCAAGTGATACACGTGGCCATCTCCTACCTGCTGCTTGCTGCCCCATACGTTATCTCTCCTGCCCAGGGACGATTAGCTCAAAGCCTGTTGTCTTTCCTGGTCTGGAGGTCTCTACCATCATCTTCCCGCGTCTGCAGCAATCGCTGCTGTGCAGTCGTGGGCAGACAGCCGATCTGCAGCAAATCCGCTCCATCTGTCAATCCTGTGCTGGACAGATGCGGTGCCACCAGCAACGTGCCTGCGGCGCTTGATACAACAGCTTGACAGGCAAGATGAAGGTGGAACAAGAATAAATCCAATTTTATTACGTGTTATGTTTTCATTTGGTATTAAATCACTGATGGTAATAGTTTATGACATGTACCCACCTTTTATAGCCCTCTTTTGTGCTGTCCTTTTCATGGAGACTGAATAAATACCAGCACAGATGTTCTCCCGGGCAGCCCAGGATAAAAACCAGGCTGCTGAGGCATGAGACGCTCCCGAGGCCGACGGGAGGACGTGACTGCCATGACCGCACTGAGCAGTGCCGCCGGCCAGGGCGGGAGCCCCGTGCCTGCAAGAAATGGGGGAATGTCTTAGCCGATCCTGAGACATCTTTGAGGTGTGAGAAATCCCCCAAATCGAGGCAGGGGGTGTGGAGGTTATTATTAAAAAAAAACCAAAGCACACTTTCTCCCCAAAAGATGAACTCGCGCTGGCGGTGATGGAAGGAGGAGGAGGAGGAGGAGGCCGGGCCCCCAGTCCTGGGCAGGCCGGGCCGCCAGGCCCAGGGGAGGCCGGGCCGCCGGGCCCCCAGCCCCGGGAGGCCGGGCAGCGTCCGCCGCGTCATGTCGCCACCGCCCCCGAGTGACAGCAGCATGTGCGGGGCGGCTATAAATGCCGGCGGTGACTGACAGGGCGGGCAGCGGCGGTGGGGGCAGGGGCAGCTGCAGCCCGGCCGCCGCCATGGGCTCGCCCCGCCGGGCCCTCGCCGGCCTCTACGGGCGGGGAACGGGCAGCATCGAGGGGGCGGAGGAGGCCGAGAGCGCGGCCTGGGCCTCCCGGCCCGACCGGCGCAGCTACCTGCTGGGCATCCGGCCCCAGAACAGGTGAGGGCGGCTGGGCGGGGGGGAAGGGGCTGGTGCGAGAGGGGGGTCCCCCGGCCGGCTGCCGCCATGCTGCGTGGTGCCTGGCCGTGGGACGGGGATAGGCCCCGCGGGAGACGTCTGAGGGGCAGGCGGAGGACCGAGGCGCAGGGGAAGCGGGGACAGGCTGTCTGGAGGCGACGTGGGAGGAGAGGAGGCTGGCGGCGTCCCACGCCGAGAGGCAATACCCCGGCCCAGACGGACCGAGCTGACGGCCGAGCTGGGAGCGCCATGGCTGCCTGGGCCTTTCCCTCGCCGGAGGTCTTCTCCAGGGTGGAAAAACCAAGCCGTGGCTTGGGCTCTCCAAAACAGCCCGCTGCTGCGGGCCAGCCCCTCGCTTCCCAGAAGAGGGCTGTGGTTTTTTGCGGCTGTTGCCGGGGTAGGGGTTGTCAGCGTCGCACATCGTTTTATAGCAGGGCAGGTGTGCTAAGTCGACTGCCGTGCTGCGAAATCCTGACGGACACGAGCTTCTGCGTCTCTCGAGTTAAACTTGCGTGCGGGATACTGCGCTGACCTTCCTGCCTTCATTGTAGTGAGGCTGCTTGTGTTATCGACACCAGACGCCGAGCAAGGGGCCCGCTGCGCGTGTGCCTTATCTTATTGCCAAAACGGTATTTCTACAATGCAGATACGGGCCGAGCAGCAATGAGAACAACATTCCTGGGTCAGAAATGGCCTTAGGCAGGGGGTCTGCGGTAGGAATAAGGCTTTGTTCACATGGGAGGAGGTATGATAAACATGTTGTCAGCTGAGACTGGCCAAGGTTAGCAAATACAAGGCAACATGCCAGCGAAGGCAAAGGTGTTGGTGATTGTGTTAGTCATTCAAAATAAAGCCTATAAATTACTTTGAATTCACTAGGAATGCTCTTCAGTCTGTAAGCTCTTGAAATGAGCATGCCTCTTCCCTGTTGATGGTTTATAAATAATCCATTTCCAGCGAGTCAAGGGTTGATGCCTCAAAGAATCTGAGATTCATAAAAATAAATACAGGACCAAAAGAGACAAAAACGTGCTGCCTGGAAGTCAGATGTTAAAACTGGGGTAATGCCAAAGTTAAGTTGCCTTAATTCAGCTCCTTTGTGCTTGTAGCATGCAATGTAATTGCAGTCTGTCTGCATACCGTGGCATCTTCAGTACCAACAAGTGCCCATATATTGTCCTCAACCAATCCGTGACCTCAGACCATACCATGCAAAGGAAATCTGTAATCGAGTCTGATGATGCCATTCTGCAGATTACAGGTAGAGAGAGTCTTTAATAAGATGTTGAGGTGATTTGGTTGCCCGTAGCTTGACTTTTATTCCCCTCCCAAGTATGTTCAAATAGCAGCTTTAATCAGTTTAGCCATAAAGGAGGGTTTGTCAGTCCTGCAAGCAATACCTCCGGTGTTCCCAGCTGGCTTCCCCAAATCGCAGAAGTTTTGCTGAAGGCCGCTGATGAAGGCACAGAGCGATGTAGTGCTCGCGTGCAGTGAGCCTGGTGTCCTCTGGCTGGGTCGACACCGCGGCTCAGGCACAGTAAATCCAACCTGTGTCTGGAAAGGTCTGAGTCCTGAACACCCTGAACTTGTCGGGCTAGTGCTGCGGGTGCGTGCACCCCAGTTTCCATCCGTGGGAGTCTAATGCTTTTGCAGGCAGAGGGACATTGTACTGCCACGCTTAAATCAGCAATGCGTTAGTTTTCCACAAATTGTCCAATCCCTTTTTCAACCCACTTAGTTGGTCATCAAAGCCTATGGCAAGGTAATTTCATTTTGCCTGTTAACTTCAGTGGCTGCCCCTTCTGTTGTCAGAAGCATTGAATAAATATTTGCTAAATAGCAAAACTGAGCTTTCCCTGTGTTCATGACATCTTCCAGTTTTTCTAATGAATAAAGGAGAAGTAATACAAAAGTCTAATTCCCCACACATCCCTGAGTGCACTTACAAGTGCTGAAGACTTGAGTGAGGACATGTGGAAACTGTGTTGTTGTCTATGATGCAGGGCAAGGGCTTGAATGAAGTGGAGCTTTTTGTCCTGTAATTAAATAATGTATCATAACAATTCTGGAGAGCAAATGAGTGGAATGGTGTAGCAAGAAGATTTTCAGAAAGCAATTAGGAGTTTAATTAAATCCAGGAACATCTGGAGAGCTTGCCTGGGAGAACTTGAAAAGCAAGATGAGCGACATGCATAATGGCAGATAACATTCAGCAGTTGTCTTTAACACAGAACGTATTTGAATTTGGTGAATTTGGAGCTAACAAAAGTACGGGACAAGTGATACAGACACAGAGTTGTGCTGGGAGGCTGCTGTGGTGGTTAGAAAGCAAAAATGGATATTTTGAAAGAAAGTATGGTTTTTTCCAGGCTTCTCTTCTTCTGTCTTTATATGTATTTGTCAAGTGTGTTTAAACGAAATGCTTGCTCTCTTCACCCATTCTTAAAGCTGTGGAAAGTGTAGTGATGTGATAGAGGTACTTACAGACATGGAAATATCTTTATGAAAAGAAACTGAGGTTAGGAATCCCTGCTTCTGGGGTGACTCATTAACATGTTTCACCTATATGCTTGCATTCATGACGCATGTAGAGAATAGTCTGGATCGTCTTACTTGGCCTCCCTAATCCTAGAGGAGGAAGAGGATGTTGTGCAGATTGAAGGATACTAATTTGGAAACCAGTACACTTTTTTTCTGTTTTTTTAACTTGTAGAATTTGTCAGAGGTGGTGCTGCAAAAGAATAGAGGTGTTGAAAATGGCCATAGAGAGACCATCATCCCTTTATTTAACAGAGTATTCAGGATATTTACGTTTTGTGCCATTAGGAACTGGTCTTTAGGAAGAATCTTCCCTGCAAGCAGATAGCTCAGTGACAAGAGATTACTGGCTTTCCTTCGTCAGTCTTTTAACATACCTGATAATGGACATATGTGAGGAGCATCTTACGGTCATGGTGACTTGCCTTCTGTCCTGGCAGCTGACAGGACTTTTTTATTTTGGGTAGGTGTTTTTTTTTTAAAAAACTCTTATGTCTCAAAGCACTGGACTATAATTACTTCACAAAGTGAGAGGAGAAGCTGTCAGTCCTGTCCAGGGTCTGCCTTAGCTGCATTCATAGGCTACAACTTCAAGATATCTCATTAGGTGTCCTTTTTGTAAGAACTAGCTGAGTCTGGAGACTGTCTTGTGCAGAGACATGCAATTTTATGTAAAAACTCACAGCAGAGGCTTCATCTGAGTCCTAGCAAACTCCTCTGTTGGGAGTGATCTGCACCTCTCGTCTAAGGCAGATGTCTGCTCCTCAGTCTCGTTACAGCATTGCCTCCTTGCTTAAATATCTTTTTACTGTCATAGCTTCATCATATGCAGATATTTTTAGAGTAGAGTGACATTGCCTCTGATCTTTTCTGGAACGGCTGCCTCTGGTTGTGGTGGCAGTTGAGCTCAGGAGAGTGCCTTGCCACCTGGCTTTTCTGGCTAGAAACCATTCCCAATCTTGTACCTCTTGCTTTGCACATAATATCAAATGAAGGTGAAAGATCTGTTACTATAATAAAGTGAGCTGAAAACGCAGGAGTGCTTAGTTCCTGAAAAGCATGTTTAGCTTTCTTAGTTCAGAGGAGTTCCCTCTTCAGCAGTTGGGCACCTGTAACTTCTTATGGGACCTTGCTTTTGGCAACAAGTGGTGTAAATCCCTGATAAGAAACCAGCTGTGGCATCTGAGGGAGTTCAGTGCATCCATCTTGTCTGACAGAAACGTCCTGAAGCCTGAAAGGAGGGACACCCCGTACACACTTGAAAGGCAAAAGTAAAGGCATTGGTGGGTTCATCTCCAGGGTCTTGAGGGCAGAGGTGTCTTCTTCCTATTGGTGTGATTATCTGCGCAGTGGTGCCCTATTTGAGTGGGGCTCCTTGCCAGTTGTGCATAGTGAATAATAATCCCAAGCTGCATTTTTCAGCCCCCTTTCTAAAGCCTCCTGTCCGTATCTCCTAGAAAGTCAAGTGGAGCTGATTATGTAGGCTGATGAGCTGACAACCTAGGCTGGAAGATCAAGATGTGGAGCTGGCCAAACAGTGCCCTTCAGGACCACTGTTAAAATACAGAATATATCACGTGTGTGAACTTTGCTCTTCTCTGGAAACCTCATAAATGGAGACATTTCCCAGGCCTGGCATCCCATCTGATTGCATGGAGGGGAGAGCATGGTCTTCTCTGAACCAGGCACCTCCTGTGCCACAGCAGAGACAGTTTCCAGGAGATGGAATTAAAACCTGCTCTGTGCTCACTCTGTTTCAGCAAGGAGAGGAAGGTCTTGGGTGAATGAGGCTGTTATCTCACACTGACTGTCTCACACTTTACAGCATCGCCTGGTCCAAGAGGAGGAAGGCAGAAGAGCTGTTATGAACATCTATATTTTCACTTTGCTTCTTTTCTAACCCACAGCCACAAAAATATTCTACGCACAATTACCAGAAAGGTGTCAGCTTTCCTGGCCATCTCGTTGTCCAATATTTGGTTTGCTTTCTTTTGTCCTTTCTCATTGTTTGATGCCTTTCAACTAGCTGCCAGTTTAATTTGGACGATAAAGGCAGCAATAATTCACACAGATCTGAGCCATCTTCAGTGTTACAGAGGCTGATACAGGAACATGTAACTTAATTTATTGTTTTCCACCTTCTCTATTAATGAAATCTAGCTCTGAAGTGTTACATGCAAGTCCGTGTTAATCTCAGCTCAAAGTAAATTACCTGCAGAAAAAATGCCATATTTCTCCAGCTCCGACATCGATTTGTTCTGTGACCTTGACAAGCAAAGACTCAATACACCGGTTTTCCAGTCTGTAAAATAACAATGTGTCTTGTACAGCTCCATAGCACTCACAGCTGCTTTATCACAGGATTGCTGATAATTACTGCCATGGTATATGAAACACAAACACACTCGTTCTGTGTGTGCATGAAGTGCTTGATAAGAAGTGGGACACATGGCAGAAAAGAAGCTTTAAGCGTAACAGATGTACATGAAAGCTTCATTGTTGGCTTTTAAATGTTGAAAATGGTTGGCTTCTGACAGCTGAGAAGACATTCAGAGTGGGTTGTATTTGTCTCAAGTAGTATTAACCTTGGAGGCAGAGAAGTTTATATGAAATCTTATACTTGGAAGTCAGCATGTGCAGAACACGCCCAGTGATCTCACAGGGCAGTGCCAGCACGAGGGAGCGTCTGCAGGGGATTGCCAGGGCCATCCCTCTGTCCTGCTCCCAGGGTGGAAGGGCTGCCCTCTTCTCCGTGGGCTCTTCTGAGGAGCTTTTGCGCAATGCTGTTTCCGTCAAAACATAACTCGGATGTCTCAGCTTTGCTGTCATTGACATGTTTTGCTGTTTACTTGCTGCACTGGACAGCTTGTGTGGCTCAATTTTTGTGCCGTGGAAGAGCACTGAAATATATTGATGTTGCAGCTCAAGCAGATCAAGTCCATGTACTTGTCCATGGGAGGGTGGAGCCACTGTGAAGCCTACTTCAGGGTCTCCTGAGTTCTTGTCGGCTTCCATATGAGGACATAAGCTGGAAGGAGAAAGATATCTTTATCTCGGGAAGCAGTAGTATAGAAAGAGGAGAATTTCATACAGCGATTGCACGAGGGAGCTTAGAAAAGGTGCTGGATTTAAAATCTATGTTTTTCAAGCAATTAACTTTTCAGTGCCAGTGGGGTGATGTACAAGCCTAGGCCATCAACTTGAGCAATATTTTTAGTGATTTAAAAAATTGACGGTTCTGCCTCCTGTCCTAGCAGCAAGACTGATATTTGGCAAATGCATGAAAAATGGGGAAGACTGTCTTCACTTCCGAAGAAAATTATGAGTAGTTGAAGGGCTAAAACCTTTAAGTAGATGATAAATGTCTGAAGGAGTTTGAAAACATCTGATGAAACAGAATTTAAAGAAGAATTGAGGCTGGAAGAAGGTACAGAGTAGAGGAGTGTAATTCTCATGGTCCAGTGCAACAGCAGTTAATAACCAAACCTGTATTTTCAGGGCTAGCTTTTAACAAGCTGTGCTTCACTTCATAGATGTGAGACACCTGAGGAGGCTTCCTCCCACCGATGCTGGACATGCCTGGAGCAGACTTCTCTCAGCTCCTCTTCTCCAGTAGAGAAAAACTAGTACATTTAGACCTTGATTCACGTGCTTTAGATGGGTTCCTCAGAATAAGAGAAACATTTGCCTTTATCCAGTAACTAAATGGCCCCAAGCTTGCTCAGGGAAGACACATCCACTGCTGATGCTGCATTTCATTAGCAGAGTCCTCCACTGTGTGCACTAACAAGTCTCTGGAGAGCCGAGGACATAGACAGTCTAGTCCTTGTATCAGACAAGGCACGCTGGGGCGTCGTATCGTGCCTTGCTCAGGAGTCCAATGTTTCCAAATGGATAGATTTGGTTTGAAGTGTGATGCAGTTACGTTACGCTGCTGCAGCTCTATGTGGGTATGCTGTGAACGTAATTAAAATGAAGTAAAACACCAGCTGCCTGCAAGCAGGGCTGTTCTGGCTGAAGCATTGAGAATTTGATCTTGGTCTCTCTGGGCTTGAATCTCTAGTCTGTAAAGCAAATTTTGCTTGGTTCCTTAGCATATTGAGCTTAAACTTCAGTTAATGCGTGGATCTTTGTGGTGATGGCCTTTTTCTTTTGATAATATCAAGACTCCTCAAGAGACCCTCAGTCCAGTATTCAGCACTGTGTTTCAGGATGTGCGGTGAATAAAGCCCAACACTGGAGATTAAAAAAAGTACTGGTGATGCTCACTGTTTGATCACATTCAAGAGCACGAGGGGTTCATAGCACAGGCGCCCTTCAGTCTGGCTCTTGCTATTTGAGTGATTTTCTTTACGCCCAAGCCAAGACACCATCCTGTTTGTCTTATGCAAGAAAGCATGATTAAAACCACACTTTTACCTATGCTAGCATTCTCCAGCAAGCATTTTAGGTTCTTCGCTGCTGGGTCCTCAAGCAATACCCACATCCTTAGTATTCCTGGAGGCCAAAAGGACGTTTTTTTCCTTCCAGTGATATGGAAAATGTTTTTGGGTTCCTTTGCTGTTGAAAAGCTGGGAGGTGAGACATAATTCTTACTTATGGCCATGAGTTGTGTTTCCAGCTGGACAGAGCTGCCTGGGGGCAGCCCAGAGCACAGGGACACAGCGCATTGATTCTGCTGCCCTGGGACCACCTGGGTCAGGGCAGGGCGAGAGCAGCTGAAGGTGGGATTTGAGCTCTCTAAGCTCTTAGGGTGGCTGGGAGTGATGAGGACAAGGTGACGTGCTGGTCAGTAAGGCAGGTAGTGCAAAGGCATGCCTTGCAGTGTTGGAAAGGACATGGGGCTCAAAGGGATGCCCCAGATGGTGGGGCTCAGATGGAAAGACAAAGTTCCTCTGTCTGACTTCTCCCATGGGCCAGCACAGCGCATGCAAGATGGATAGAGTGGTTGATTCTCAGCTTGTTATGGTTAGTGTTTGATTTTTCCAGCTGGATAACACCTGATCTGCTCCTCCTCTGGCTGTGTGAACAGCAGTTGGCACCGGGGAGGGATCAGGATCATGTGGCTGGGGGTGGAGAGGGTGAAGCCGCTGCCAAAAGGGCAAGTGCCACCCATGTTTGTTGGGTTAAAGCTACTCCTGAACGGCTGTCTAAAACATCTTCTGTCTTTGCTTTCCTGATCTGAAGGAGAGGAGTCAGTGAGCTCTTCAGAGTGCTGGTTTTTTTTCCCAATGAAAATGTGCAATTATTTGTGTAAAGTGTCAGGCCTTCAAGCTGAACTACTTTTTTACTTATTATTTGCATGGAGATTCTGCCTCCACAGGTGGAAGTGCTGCAGGAGCAGTTTTCAGAGACCCTCTGTGGTCATTTTTAGGGCAAGACTTGAAGTCCTGCTGACTTCTGTGTGATTAGGATTTGCACAGAGCCTGGATGTGGTTATTTGGGTAGGAGACCTGAAAAGGTGTACCCTTCTTGGTTCTTCATGCTGTCTTCCGTAGCATCATCATAAAGCACTGAAGTTTGGTTGTTCAATGGTGGTCTTCAGGGCACAAGGCTGAGAAGGTTTGATCTGTCTGCATGTACTGATGTAGGAGTCTGACTTCTTACATCCCAAAGGGGATGTCTACGCTGCAGTCACTTCTGAGGCTATATGGTGAGAGTGTTGCATAGGCATAACTAACATGTATCTCAGTGTGATTAAATCACTGAGCTTAAGTGCTGTTGACTAGCTGGTACTTAGTTTTAGGCTTTTGATTGCCATGTGGGTGAGCTCAGGGTCTGAGGAACTGCTCCTGGCTGCTGTGGGTCAATGCCGAGAGGTTATTTCCTACAGCCTGCAAGGGGCTGCTGCCACAAAATGGCAATGTGGCCTTTTGCTAGAACATGAGTCCTTGAAGACACTCCTTTGGGAGAGCTGGTGGCTGCAGGTAAGTAGTTCATCTGCGTGTTCCTTGTGTAGGACTTGGGTGTTTGATTTTATTCCCTAAATTGGTTAATGTTATAACGTGTTCCTGCAAAGAAAGCAAAACCTATAGATTCTTGTAAAGTCTACTTATTTTATTTTATTTTAATTTTTTGCTAGACCTTAGTGATTTGGTTGGCAAGCTGGAAAGCAATGTATAGAGACCAGAGAGTTTTCAGCTCCTCCAAAGAGCTGTCCTTGGAAGCACGGAGGGTGACCAGCTCAGGCCACCTGCTTGCCAGCAGAGAAGTGGGCTTGCAGCAGTCTGTACTCCTGCCTGCCGTTTAGTCGAACATCTCCCGAGGTGGAGTTGCCTGCTTTGAGCACAGCGCTGCAGATGGTGCATGGAAGGCTCAGGTGCTGCTTCTTTGAAACCTACTTGTATAAATGTCCTTACACTTATTCTCCGCGGTTAACGACCATTTCATTTTTACAGCCTTTGATTTCAGTTGTCAATGTGGCTTGCTCGTCCTGGCAGTCAGCCTGAGTAAGGCAGCTGTACCTTCTTTTAATAGGAACTCTGACCTGTGCAAAACGACTCATCATTAATATGTCTCTGTAATGGTTTGTTTATTTCAGCTCCTTTCCATGCTTCTCTGTCTAATGGTTTTTATGCTGTTTTTTTGCTTAGCTTATCAAGCAGCAGATTCTCTCCCTCCAGTTTAGGAAGGTAAAATTACATTGCATTAAACTGCTCTGACCGAACACTTTGCTGAACCTGACTGCCCATGATTAATCTGTAATGCTTTGGTACTAATTAATTAATAGAGAGCCCTGAAGTGATCTAACAGCCTTATTCTGCATGATTGGATCCCTAATACTTGCTTGAACTGCAGACAGCAAAGTGAATGTTCATTGTAATTCCTGTTAAGGTGCAAAAAATATTCCTCTTTCTTAGCCAAAGGATGGGTGTTCAGCTACTTCTTATTATATTATTATATTAAAGTGAGACTTCCATACAGAGACATTAAAAATTAGATGTGCCTGCCCTGAGACTTTCAAAGAAGAAATTTTTGTCTCCCCCTGCCATCCTGTGCTTTACTGTGAAGATCTCCATTCATTGGGACTCTGCCCTGAAATGCACTTGTAGGGCTGTACTTTGCCTCTGGCAAGATAACACATTTGGAAGTCAGTTGGCATTACTGGTTTGCTGGAGAAGCAGGTAGAGGAATGACTGTGGAGGGAAAAGCCTCTCCAGAACATCACTATAGCTGTGGGATTGCTAACCAAAAAGCAAGGAAAAGAAAATCATGATGAAGAGGAATACACTTGTCTAATCTCCTTTTCCTGCAGACTGCTTTTGTATGGAAATCCCTCTTTAATGTAAAAAGGCTACTGAATTGCCCATGTCCTCTTCCTGGGCTCCAGGACTTTTTCTGCAACAAAGATGCTGCTTCAGGAAGGCCCAGAGGAAGAGCAGCTGCCACCTTGTACCAGATTTCTTGAATGCTCTGAATTACTGGTTTAGAAAGCAATTTGAATTGGACAAGTCTCGCTGCAGCTGGAGTCAGTCAGCTGAGAGCCCCACGGTGCTGCAGTCTCTAAACCCCCCCTGTGACTAATACAACGGTTTCTTTGGAAGATTAAATAGACCTTCCAGGGCTTCCTGCCAACTGTACATTGGGTAGTTCTTCTCTGATTCACCTGCTACACCTGTGGAGCCCCCAGCTTCTGGTGACGCTGCTTTCCTAAAGCATTCAGTAGCCTTTGCTGTTATTTCACCTTACTCTGGGTTTTGCACTGAATGGACCAGACTTATTCCTGGTGTTGCCTGCTGATATCGATGGCATGGTACTGGGATTAAACTTGGTCCCGAGTGTCACTATGTGTGTGTGCATCACCTTTCAAAGATGCTGATCTGGTTGCTCTACTGCTGGGGTAAGAAATGTTCATTGATGCTTGGGAAGTTCCTTATGTGGATCTAAAAGGCATTTACTGGTTTAGGGCTGGGGATCTGTATTGAAGGGGCTATCAAAACCCCACCAGTAACTGCCTTGGTACTGGATTGCCTGCCTTGCTCCTTGGAAATGAGAGTTTTTTCTCCTGGGCTTGGAGTATGGAAAAGTTTTTCTGGTGTGAAACAGCTGTTGGCTCCCACAGCCCTTTCCTGGCCCTGTAGTTGTGTGAAGAGTTGCTTGCCAGGACCAGTCATCTGGGGACTATTGATTTACACAGAAAAGACTCTGAGCTGTGGCATCTGTTTTTTACCCCATCCCACGCGTGTGTTTCTATATAAGCAGTGCTTATAACCCTTGTTCAGTAGACGAGTCAAGTTTGCAACAGCCCTAGCTGCCCCTGTCCCTGTCCCCTTACCCAACACAAAGTGCCTGGGAGCTAGGTGAGGCTCCTGCTGCATCCCAGTTTGTTGCTGAGGGATTCATCTCCCTGCATCTCTTACAAACCCATTCTAGCAGGAGGCCAGAGTGAAAATCGTAGCAGTGCAACCTCCAGGTAAGTTTTCTGGGTGGATGAAACAGGCAGTTGCTGTGGCTGGAGCTATCCTGGCACCTTCAGCTGTGCATGCAGTTCAGTCCCTGCTGCACAGCCTGTCAGTGCACCTGACCTTGCGGGGTTCATGCTAAATGTGGGGTTTTTTTGTTTTTCCTGTACAAGTCTGCATCCTCAGCAGGTACAGCATGAGTAGCAGCAGCACCAGCGTCCTGCCTGGAAGCCGGGGGCTGCTTGTGAGGCCGGGGTCCTCCTCGTGGAGCTCTCACCACGTGCTATGAGCCCTTCTGCTCATGGTGGAGCTATGTCAGGAATGGTTTGGGTGTTTGTTCCACCTCTTGCATGTCTCTAGAAGCTCATGACTTGTTTAAGGAATGTCTTTCGCTGCTGAAAATGATACAAGTAGCGCTGCCAGCTACTGGTTCTCTTGGAATATTTGCTGTTTCTCGTAAGATCTTTGCACTTGAGACCTTGGGGTCCTCTCTCCTAGTGTAAATGTGTAGTGTTTTAATTACAGAGGGAAAAATGAAAGAAGAAGCTCTTCCCTTCCAAGAGCCCCAGAGCACTATCTAAATGAAGACACAATGAAATTCCATTTAATTTGGAATTAAATAATTTTCCTTTATTTAAGAAAGCCCAGATCTTCTGGGGCCTCTCTTGGTGATGCTCCAACAGGGTTGGCAGTGCTGTATGAATATACCGATTTATTGCTATCATTGAATAGTGCTTAAATGACTGGAGAATCTAAGGTCCATTTTTGAGCTTCATAGATTGCACTATTTGGATAATTCTGGCTATTTGGGTGTCCCAGCCTGAACTTCGAGGTCAGTGCCTGAACTCATGGAGTATGTAGTGTGAGTGACTACCTGCAGCAGTGAGAGGTTAAACAGGGAATGGATGGCAGCTTCACATATAATTCCTGAGCTCAGAAAGCTGCGAGACAGGCTCAAGGTCTCCTTCAGTGAGCTGTCCCTGCAGCAGGCAGCTTTTCTTAATTCAAAGCATTCAAAGAGGGCTGTTGTGTTCAGAAGGCATGAAGTCTTCACAAACAAAGTCAAATCCCAGTAAACAGAACAACACTTGAAACACTGATGGGGCAGTACCAGGAACGTGAAGCTGACTTTGTAGTGTCTTGCTTTGAGCCTGCTGGCTGATCAAAGAAATGTTCTGGTGTAATCAAGAACTAAAATGGTTCTTGACAGTCACTACCCCAGTAGCCATAAGGGCTAAGACAAAAGGAAGGTCTCCCAAATGACATTTTAAAGTAACAGAGTCATCTTAGGAGTGAAAAAACAGTCAAATACCCTGACACTGGGCTGGACTTGTGAACAACCTAGTCTAGGGATGATGGGAGGGCAGGAGGGCATTTACAACAAGAACGCAGGCTTCTGAGGCAAGATAGGAAGGGGACCCTTTGATTTTTCTAGTACTTTGATCTCTAAGAAATGCTTCTTGAATCTTCCAGGAGCACCTTCTGCGCAATCATTTCTCAGCTGACGGAGGAAACCCAGCCGCTATTTGAAACCACTATCAAATCCCATTCCGTGTCCGAGGACTCTGATGCTAAATTCACGTGCATAGTGACAGGTAACAGTGTCTTCAGTGGATAACCTGGTCCTGCCTTACTTGCTGGACATGTGCTAGTTAAACTCTAGAGCAAGTGATAACAAGGCAACACGTTAACAAGTCTGCTGTTGTCAGACTGCCAAGTAAAGATTCAGCAATTGCATGATGATTTCAGCTTTAATTTAAGGAGGGAGAAAACGCCTGAGATTGTAAAGAGGCAAAGGCATAACCTAACATCTCAAACAAGGCAAATTAAAGACCAGAAAATGGAATATGCTGGTTACTGCTTGGGCCAGCTACATTTTATTGTCCTAATCTCTGTTGATCCTGGACTCATAACTCAGGAATGTGCAATTTTGAAGACTAAGGCTATCATACTGGAGCCAACTCTGGCTCTCTTTGCTGGCTGTAAATGGTTAGAGTGCAGCTGCACTTGCATCAGTGATAAACTTCTGTGTTTGTCAACATCTGAAATAAAAGCTGGTTTCTGCCCAATGAGCTAAAATCTAACCTTGGGCAGGAAGGGGTTAGGCCATTGTGGTGATGTGGCAGTGCATTGGTGTAAAGGCAAGTGGCTCCTTTGCTGATGAGCTTTTGTCCTTTCAAATATAGAGACTCTAAAACCTCTTTTTTCCATAGTATGTACTTGTTTACAACGCTGTGATCCTTCCTGATGTTGCACATGTTACTTATTCTACCAGATTACTCAGAGAGAGACATTAAACAAGTTTGTAAGTTTTGGAAGGGGGAGGGTATCGCCAGTGAGCCTCTTAGTCACAAGGACCAAGACTTTCCTAAGATTTAGGGAATCTAGTTTGCCATTAGAAACATGCTGTAAGCAAGCTGTGCACTAGGAAACACAGACTGAGCCCTTCTGAGAGCTGCTGGCTTTGAATTCTTGGCTCTTCTCATGTGGTTTCACTTGTTTTACAGGTTTGACTTTCTCAACTTGCAGGGGTACAACTGATATATTGGTTTTACTGATGCTTAACTTCAGCAGACCACTTCCTGCTTCTAGGCAAAAGTGGGCTGCTAGGGAGATACCTCCAAGCCATGCCCCTCGGTGATTCATTAGAAGAGCTTTCCCAATCAAAGTTTTCTAAATGCAAAAGCTTGGCATATTGTGCGGTACCATGGCACTCACTCATTCTGCAAGCCATGAGTGTCAGAGGTCAAAAAATTAGTGATGTTTAGATATGCTAGGAAATCCTGAGTAAAAGCAGATAGAATTCTCTCTTCCACCTCCCCTTGCTGGAAACTGTAGAAGTGCTGCAGACCCAGAGCATGACTGCTTACTGCAAGGAGATGGGGTAGCACTGGTCTCCCTTTCAGCATTTCTTGCCCCTTTTAAAGTGCCTAGTCCTGGCTTCTCTCACTGGCTTAAGTCTTCACCAGCTGCACCTTGAGGCTGACAGTTCCCTCTAGGAAACTTCGTCGCCTACGAAGTCCAAATGATACCATCAGCTCCAAGTGGACTTTGTCAAGATGAGAGATGCATTTGTGCAGCTGAACTCTAGTTCACCATTAGACTGGATGGCTGACAGGGTGGGAAGTGCCCTGCATGTGTGATGCCAACATGCTCAGTTTCCTCTCAGGAGGAGAGATAATTCAGTCAGCCCTACCAAGGAAGCTTGGTAAATGCCATGTCTGTGTCCTTTCCAGCACCTCTCCTGGAAAAGCTGGAGAAACTCTTCACCGTATATTGTGCAGGAGGCATGCTGCCAAGGAATAACCTTGCTCTGCTTGTACCAAAATCAAAGTATCAACATCTAGAGACAGATACGCTCTCTGTCCAGTTTGTAGCCCTTCCTGCAGTCCACCCTTGCTCTTGGTAGGCAGGACACTGCCATCCAGTTTTGGATGATCTGCTGGTGCTGTGTAGCATAACCTGGTGTATTACACCAAGTTGAAAACTTGGCCTGATACTGGTCTCATTTTCTGCTCGAGTGAAGGAAAGTGTCAAATGAGCATCTTCAGCATGTAGCCTATCGCAGTATTTTTGTACCTGCTAAACTAGACTGGGGAATGTCTTTATGCACTTAAATTAATAAACCTACAAAATTAGGAATTTTCATGGAAATGTCCTTAAAAGCAGCCTGGACCACTTATGCCATATGGTCATCTCTTGCATGTGGTCCTGTGGACTGCTTTAGGAGCTCAGGATCTCTTTGGGAGAGAGGGGCATGAGTTGGAAAGCGAACTCTGACTGCAAAGTCTGATCAGTGGTTCAGATATCTCCCGCTGCCATGGTGTTTACATTCAAATGGGAGACATTACGGGGAGAAACAAAGTGGTGGTTGCATCCCTGGCCAGTGACCAGAGTGGACCAGCTCAGTCCCATTGCTGTGGCTGGAGTGCAGGGACAGTTTGATTCATAGACTTGCAGGAGGCAAAGGGCAGACTATCAGCTGCTCTTGTTTTGATTCTCAAGCCTCAAATATGGATACTTGACCTACAATAACATCTTAATATTTTTTTGTTGCTTCTTGACCAATAATGAGAGTTACAGAGTAGTCCCACATCTGTGAATACCAGTGACTTGCTGGGCATGTCCTAGGAAGGCAGCAAGATGCAAGTGTCGGAAGAGCCAGTCTCCAAAATGTGCTGGGTGGTGCAGGCAAGGAAAAAACCAAGTAACCAAGTCAGGCAGAGGCAGACTTCCTGCGCTTGGGTGGTTGCACAAACCCTCCTTTCCTCCTGTTGCCTGCTTCTGCCTGCTACTGATGTCCCTAGGATGTCTGATTTGATTGTTTTGGGTCAAATCCTGCATCAGTTATGATATGTTTCCTTTTTTAGACAAAATTAGTTCATCCTTTGTTCTCTGAGAGATGTGGAAAAGGGAACGAGAACATTTCCATTTACTGTGCAGTTTCTTACAGAGCAGAGCGCACCTCGCTTGTCTGCACCAAGTGTTTTCCTTGGTGGGTCTGTCTGGACTTCAGCATCTCAAAGGTCATCATAGATCCTTCCCAGTGAGTGGATACTGAGCTCTTCTCTTCAGAGAGTGGCTCTTATTGGAGGTGCTACTACAAGGATTTTACAACTTTCCAGTCATTTCTGTATAGCGTTGGCTGGGAAGGAGAGCTGTCGGCTAATGAGATGTGGGGGCTTGGATGAAGGGGCCTGGGTCTGGGACTGCTTCTTAGGGAATGAGGCCAACCAGGAGAGGTGGTGACTGGATCTAGCCATGACCATCCTATGTCAGTACCAGGTGTTGCCTGCTGTTGTACAGCTGCCTCTTCAGCGCCATTTCAGCCCTCCTTAGGCAGGTTCAACCCCTCTGATCTGGCTACCCAAATCATCAGCTCAGAAGCTCGGTCCCATCACTCCCTTCATGGGTCAGTGCTTGTGCTGAAGAAGTGTGCAGCCTGGTACCTCTCCCGTGCTACGCAGGTGCTTGATCAACACGGGCACTTGCACTGTGTTGAGTAGCATGTCCCTGGAGTGGGTGGGAACAAAGCAACGTGCCCAGAAACAGTCTGGTTTTATCGTAGGGCTACAGAGGGGAAAGGGCTCTGCCCATGGCTTGGGGAAGAGAGTTGGGGTAAAGTGAGTAGACAGTCGCGTGCTTAGCGGTTGAGGATTGTAATATGCATAAAGGAGTTCAACTTGTTGCATCTGTGGTGGCCCTCTTAGGCAAACATTTGAAGGATGAGCGTGAAGTGCTTGGATGAAGCATGTCTGGAGAAATGCAGGGGCTGCGAGAGGGGATGGATGGGTGTGGGGATGGAGTAGTGAGTACAAGAGCACATAGCAGGCTGGTGGGAGATGAGGATGCCTGGGTTTGGGGCAGCCAGGGCAAGAGAGGGATGGAGAATGAGGATCGCTCTAAGGCCGGTGGCTCTTAGTGAGTACCTGTCCCTCCTGTCAGCATTACTGGAAGCCTCCTTGTCTTCAGGTGATGGGGAGGTTTAAATCCATAAAGCCAGAAGGGATGAGATCTTACCATGACTTTTCCTCCCAAAACTGCCTGAAGCCCCCACTCCACATAGCTTGAGTAGAGCAGAAACAGAAAACCAGGGAGATTATGTGTAATTGTCCTAAACTCTTTCCACCTTCCCAAGTTTCAGAAGACTAACGCCCCCGACCCCTGCCCCAAAAAATAAAAAAAAGAAAGTTGCTTTAAACAGAGTTTCTCTGAGTGATTTTGGATAGCTATTGCAAGAACTGTTTTGGATAAGGTCACCAAAGGTTCGAAGACTTCTTGGACTTTAACAGCTTTGGGAAAAAGAATGTTTTATCTAAACCTGGCAATCTCCATGAGAAAAAAATCCTTGCTCAGAAAAGTCTTCTGGGTCTTGCAGTGGCTGGCCATCCTGCTGGAGCAATGCTGCTGGAAGACACGCTTCCCAAAAAACTTCTGCTGGGCTGGAAGACACGCAGCAGACGCCTGCCCTCCTCCCCAGGAACGCCCGGCACCGCTCTGTCTGCAACTGCGGGGCACTCGCTGGTGGATGCAGGGGACCAGCTGCTGGCAAATCCCTCTTTGCACCAGCTGCAACAGGGGGTCTGTGGGAGTGACAGGTTTCGGAAGGGCGAGCGCCTGATTTATGAATGGTTCCTCTGTCTTGCAACGTGCTTATGCAAAGGGTGGGCATCCGGCACCCTGCAGCGTGGCAATGCCCGCCGATGGAGCGCTTGGCTCAGCCACCCCATCCAACCTGGACCCTTGAAACTGTCCGGTTGCGGCAGCCAGGCAAGCTGCAGATGCTGTGGCTGCAGGGGATGTGCCGGGAGTGATGCCTGCTCCTCCCCGCCCCCCCCGGACCAGGGGAATTTATTTGTTCTGCAGCCTGAAGATGGATGCCTGCAGTGTCAGCAGCAGCTCCCCTCCTCAGCAGAGCGCAGGGCATGCCCGGGGGCCGTGTCCCCGCACAGGCATCTCTCCATCCCCTGCTTGGCTCTGGTTACAGCCCCTGGGGAGGGACGGCAGGTTTTTGAACGGCAGCTGGGGCCACTGTTTCTGCGTGGGAGGTGGGAAGCTTTTCGGCACCCCTCTGCCTTCGGGTTTCCAGCCAGCATTTGCTTGTAGCCCCTTGCGCTGCAGACTGGAGCGTGCAGCAAGGGCTAGTCCCTCCTTGCCTGCACTGGGCTGGTACGGCGGTAGCCCCTGGTAGGGAGCAGGTAGCCTGAAGGACACAAGTGCTACAGGTCAAAGGGAGTTTAGGCTTAACAGGAGGAAAAGCCTTCCGTCAAGGCACTGCACAGCTATAGAAATTGCAGCCCTTTCTGGCAGATGTCAGCTAGGAATGGGAATCAGCTGCAGAGGCCACAGGGGGACATCACAAGCTTCTCAGAAACGATATGGTTGCAGTTCCCAGAATGAAGTGCTGTGATTGCTGTTCGCAGGGTATTAGGAAAATCTACCTGCCAGCTCCCTGTGTTACAAAGCGTGGGGGCCTCCTGAAGGTCTCGCCTGCAGAACAGCCCTTGGGAAGGGTAGGATTGCTCTAGGCAAAGTGTGAGCTGTGTATGAAAATTGTTTTGTTCCTCATCCCTGGAACAGAAAGAAACCACCACAGGCTCATTCAGCCCAGGATCCTTCTGCCAAGTACAGCCAGTAGCTAATATTTATGGAAAACATAAACAGCAGTGTCGATCCCTGGTGATCCCATCACTGGGGTACTCTCGTGACCTCCAGTTAGCTAGTTTAGGGCTCATTTGCTTCAGCCACAGTATCTGAGGCTTTGCACTTCTTACAGAAACTGGCTGGGGGGCCAGAGCAGCAGCAAAGAGCAGACCATTGTGAGACGGGGACCGAAAGGGAAGATGGAGAGCCTTGCATGAAGGGCTTCAGGAGAAGGTCATAACTTGGCTTCCTGCAGAAGAGCAGCAACGAGGCACTGACCGACAGAAAGTCAAAGCTGCCGATGGCAGCAGTGGGAGGGGAATGAAGCAGCAAAGGATGTGAGAGATGGGCAGGCAGTGAGGATGGAGAGGGTAGATGCCAGGGGCAGTGCAGAATAAGAGACCTCGGTGAGGAAAGGAAGATAATAGAGTAAAATCTGGTCTGCAGGGGTGTTTGGGCTATGGGGATGGCTGTTGTTCATGGAGGAGAGCAGGAAAGGAGAACTCTTCTGAGACTATTTCCCCGACCCAGTTCCAGTGGGCTAAGTCCCTCGAGGGGCCAGAGGACACTGGAGAGCCCCAACAAGCAAGGGATGGGGACAGGGAGTCTATCAGAAGAGCAGACTGGGGCAGGGGGAACCAAGCAATACATGAGGAGGAGATTTGGCGTATGCTGCTTTTCTGGTCAAAGGCATTTTGAATTGCCCAAAACCAGGGTGAACTCCTGCTGATAAGTCTTTGCTCGTGGTCTTTCACTCCCGCTGTGGGACCGTCATGGGAGCAGGCATAAGCTGGGCTCAGGCCTTGCTACAGGCTGCCAGCATCTCTGGCTGGTGCAAGTAGGAGGCTCCTCACCCTGGAGATGCAAAGGGTCCTGGTCAGCCCTGAAACCTGTCGGTTGGCAGCTGGGAAGTGTCCAGGATAGGTAGGTAGTGCCCTGTCCATGCCCTCTCTCTGCTTCAGAGCCATTGAGTCTGGATGCCTTGGATATTCCTGGGGAGCCCTCGCTGGCCCTGTGCCAGGGTTGCCCATGAGAACTGACCCCCCGCTGCATTCGGGGGTGCCAGGGGCTGGTGGGGAGACCCTTGGGGACTGGTGGAGGTGAGCAGTGTGCCAGACTCCTTCACTTTGGCAGCGCGGAAAGCCAGCAGAGGCATTTGCAGGAGATAAGCTTCGGATATCTATCTACCTTGGGGCTTTGAACAACTGTTGAGCGTATCGACTTAAGCAGGGACGTGATGTGGTCATTGAAACTTTTATCCCATATCCTTAAGGTCAGCTTGGCTGTGCCGGGGACCCCATGTGAAGTGTGGGAACTAATGTTGGCCACTGGCTTGAGCAGTTTTCCCCTGAAAACTGCCCTTATTCTGAGCTAGAGCTGCTGTTGGTGGATTATGAGGGCTGTGGCTAGCACTGGTCCACGTGGGGCACTCATGCTAATCCACCACCACTGTCTGTGGCAGGGAACGTGGCTGCGTGCCCAGCCTGCTAGCCAACCAGTCACACACGTCATGATGTCATTCTACTGAAAAGGCAGGTGACATCTGTTGTCAAGTGACATTTGTAAGACACCAAGCTGCTGTGATGCAATCAAGGTTGTTTCTGTTCAATGGAAACTTTTGGATCAGCTTACAGGCTATGACACTTAGCAAAATGCTGTGAGCTCCATGGAGGGGCGAATGCCTGTTTTCTAACCTTAGCTTTAGTCTCATCAAAACATGCCTCTTCATATAAAAGTGACAGTATGCTCACCTTCTCCCAGCCAGTGTTACAGGAGACGATCGTGTGATCCACTCCCCTCTGTTCAGGAATGAAGTGCTGGGATTTTTTCCTCAAAAATAGCCCTATTCCTAGGAGTGATAAAAGACTTGGATAAGCCCATCAGGTTTCCACTCACAATACTTTTTCTGCTGAGTGATTTAAAGAATGCGGTGAGCCCAGAATAACATGTAGCCTATTCTGCCAGAGCATTTTGTTTTGCTGTTGATACCTTGTCCCCGTGGGAGCAGGCTTGCTGTGCTACTGGTTGCAGTGTTTCACACCCTGATGTTCCATCCGTCTCCTCCCCAGGATACCCGCAGCCGGAGGTGACATGGTATAAGGATGATCAAGAGATGGACCGCTACTGTGGCTTACCCAAGTATGAGATATTCCGTCATGGAAATCGCCACACCCTGCAGCTGTACAAGTGAGTAAAGAAGCTGCAGAGTGGTTGGGTTTGGTGATGGGAGCTCTGAGCATGTTTTCAGTATTTGGCGGAGCTGGCTGTCAGCAGGGATCTCCCCCCAGCACCCATGCTGGCCCCTTCTGCTCCCCAGTGCCATGTTCCCAGCTGCCCCTTCCCCTCCAGTTCTTTGCTCTGATGACTCCCCGATCACATCAGTGTGAGATCCATTACTGCATGCAGGGAGAGCTGCCGTGCCAGAAGCAAGAGGAAGGTCAGGAGCTCTGGAGCCTTCCAGTGCTGGTAGCAGCATGTGCTATGGCTGCACCAGACAGGAGCTGAGCATTAGGGCTGGACAGAGGTGAGGGAGGGGAAAGCACTAGCTGCCTCTAGGATGGTGGTCCAGGGAATCAGGCAGGACAAGGACAGAAAGAGTTCATAGGAGTGTCCCAAGCAAGGGCAAAGAGGGGAAGGGGCTGCAGCACTGTCCCAGGAGGGCCTTTCCTAGCTCTCACCATGCGGTCAGGGAAGGAAAGGGCTACTTTGGCACTCAAGTGATGGAACCAAGGGCCTCCTTTATTCAGCCCTGACTACCAGCTTCTTTTAACTTTAAACGAGGACTGTGTTTCTGGAGAGCCAGGCACACCATGTCCCCAGCAAGCAGAAACCTGTTGCACCTTGAGTCCTGGATTTGGTATATCAGACAGGTGAGACACTGTCTGAAAGTGCAGAATATCGTTATTGCTGATAGTCCTGTCATCCTTGTGCTTCTAGCCTGGGCTTTTCTGCTGCCCCAGGTGTGCTCCAGGTTTCCGTCAGAGGCCGGCTCACCTCTCGCAGGAGCAGGGATCTCCATGGGCCAGGCGTCCCCGGGGGGTGACAGCAGAGATAGCACGCACATGCTTGTGCTGGTGCCTGTGAAGCAGGGTGGGAAGGCTTTGGTAAGGCAGTAGGGTGGAGGAAGGACAGAAATGTCATGTAGGCTGTGAAGAGCTGAGAGGAGAAGATCCTGCAGAGGAATGTGGCCAGGGACAGTCGGGAAGCCTGGTGCTAGCTGTTCCTCCTCCATCGCAGCCCTCTCTTATCAGAGTTACAGCCCAGGTGGGAGCTGGACACTGGTTTAATGCCCAACTTGCTTATCTGCTAGTGCTGAGAACAGGCAGAGCCCGAGGAGGGAGGCCAGCCGCAGGCCTCCAGACCTTCTGCGGGCACCTCAAGGGCCATGTCTTCATCTTCTGGCCCGTCTGGAGCAAGAAGTGGGAGAGCGTGCATGCCTGTGTGCCCAGCAGTAGTGCCTGGGGAGCATGGGCAGGACTCACACAGAGCTTTTGGTTTCCAGGTGCCGAGAAGAAGATGCAGGCATTTACCAGGCTTCAGCTAGAAATAACAAAGGCATTGTGTCCTGCTCTGGCGTGCTGGAAGTGGGAACCATGACGGAATTCAAAATCCATCAGAAGTGGTTTGACAAAATTAAGAGAAAAGCTGAAGAAAAACTGCGAGAGATAGAACAGGGCAAGAAACGAGGGAAAGAAAATGTGGAGGTGGAGAAGTTGCAGGGAATGAGTCCCGATCGGCTCCAGAGAAAGCGGAGGCTGGCCAGGGATCTGAATCTCCGGTTGGGAGCCTCTCCGTGGGAGAAGGAGGATGCAGCAAAAGTGCATGTCGCCGATTCTCAGTCCAGATTACATGAAGATGTTGCTGAGGCGAAGGAGCAGCCGGTCAATGCAATGACGGGCTTTCCAAACAAACTGGTAGCACCTCTGAAAGCAGAGGTGACCACCAATGGAGATGCCTCTTTGGAAAGTGCGGAGGGGAACGGGAACAGCTTTCTTGCGTACATCTACGAGACAGTGGAGGACCTAGCGACTAAGCCGATGGCAAAAGACTCTGCAGCTAAAAAGAAAAAGAAGGTGGAGGGTTCTCCAGCAGCAAAGCAGGAGGTTTCCAAGCGAGAAGAAAGTGGGCGAGACAGGGCCAACCCCTCTCCAAATCCAAGGTTTGTCCCTCCTGTCCCCTTACGCAGGAACGCACGTTTGAGGGTGGCAAATGATCAAGAAGTGGAAAACAGTCCAAAAATCAAAGAGCCCGGGAAAACTGTGAATCAGGACACTAAAATCAATGGCGATGTGCACTTCTCTTTGAAAGAGATGTATTTTGATAAGCAAGTGAAACCGGCAGCAGGGAAGGAGGAGGCAGGAGCCAAGGAAGAGGCTGTGGGCGAGGCTGCCCTGCAGCCTGTGGCAGTCAGCAGACAGACAGAGGATGCTCCGTTGTCCTCAGAGGTGTTGGAGGCAGGACCTGTGCCATCCGAGGGACCGAGAGGCCAGCACCAAGCACAGAAGTCGGAGGGAAACAAAGCTGGTGGTCCAGAGGTAACTAGGACAGAAAGCAGCCAACGCAGGGGTTGCAACAAGAAAATATTTGTGCTACACGGTTGTATTGTGGCACCAGCCCCGGGAGGCTGCATGTACCCCACGGGATCTGCTGCTGAGGCTTTGTAGGTCTCCACTGGCAAAAGCACCCAGGAAAAAGGGCCTTCTGGACTTTGTGCCCAGGCAGCAGAGCTTCCACCCCATCTCCAAATAAATGTCAGATGAGGTGGTGCGGAGAGATGTACGTCAGGGCCCTCCAGCCGAGCAGCTGGTCTCCGGGTGGCCTGGGATGTGCTGTGAGCTCTCCTGTTTAATCGGCAGGCTGACCTCATGTGAAATGTTTCCAAATCAGTTAAGCAGGGAGCACTGAATGGCTGTTTATAGTTGGGGTGGATGCCTTGTGTGTACGACAGGTAGCGAGACTGATGACATCTGTTCAGTTTAGCAATTGAGCCTGAGCTTCAGCCCGTGTTTAACGACCCCTCCATGCAAATGAGCACAGCGTGCCAGATACGCCACATGAGCTGCGCCGGGCAGAGCGTTGAACTTTTTTTACAGTGCAACATGTATACAGTAGGTCTGGGCTGTTTTTTGGCTCTTCCCTGTTGGAAAAACTCCGTTGCAAGACTCATTGTGGTGGTGATGCAGCGCCAGGGCACAGCACCTGCTCCTGACCCTCAGTGCATCTTTTAGTCAACTTCTATTTTTGTCACTTAACCTGAAGCATTTTCCATGAAAATACTAGACTGGAAGCTACCAGTCTTTTTTTTTTTTTCCTTTTTTCTTTAATAACCCCTGCTGTGGTAAAAGGTTCTCCGAGTCCAATTTGCAGGTACCGTCAGGATTTGGCGTTTGAACTATGGTAGGTGCACGCTTTCAGTACAAACCAAGGCTATCAGAGGAGGCACTCCGGGTGCAGCATGATACGGAAGGTGGGACTGCCAAATGCTCCAGTGAAAAATAATTCCTTTCTTCCTCTTCTAGATTTCTTTAGCCATAGGTAGGAGCACCGTTCACTGGTAAGAAACCCGCTGTGTTATGCAGTGAAGTGAGCATCTGGGTCCTGGCCTCGCCACAGTGCAGCGCCCTGAACCCATCTTTAACCTGACCCATCAGCATCACATATTGCTGCAGAAATTATTGCTGTGCATGGCCAAGCAATTTGTTTTCTCCCTCTCTGCTCATTTTTACGCCCCTTGCTCTTCAGGAGGGTGAAAAGTGTTGGTGTGTAGCAGCCAGGCTTGGGCTGTCATCCCTGAGCCTTTGACATGCATCAAGGTATTTTCCTCTTCAAAAACCCACTCACAGAGGGAAACCTGTAACTTGTCAGCTGGTGTGCCTTTGAGTAGACAAAAGGGAATGCTTTAGATTTGAATTTGAATGCTTCTGCTAGTTGGTGATGCTGGGGAAAGTGCTTAGGCTTTTGTGTGACCAAATAAGCTGTTTTAAAGCCCTTTAAAGCTGACTCCAGAGGTGTTTGAGGATATTTTCACTCCCCAGGACACCGGTTGCTTGTCTTTTTCTTTTTTAATCTTTCCCTTAAGAGACAGCGTTGTAGCATGAGTGTTTTCCTGGCCTTGGGACCTATCTGGGCCTCGTGCTCAGGACTTGTCTTTTGAGCTGGATTTATCCGTAGCAGAAGGGCTTTGCAAAATGCCAGACCGTAGCCAGGCTCTGAACATCTTAACGCACAAGAGCAGAGAAGAAACTGGATTTGCATGATGATCACTCTTGCCTCAATTTGAAATGGATGATTTTATTATATTTCTTTTATATAGCCCTAGTTTGAGTATTTTACAATTACTTAGGGACAGATGCTTTTCTGAAAAGCTCCCAGAAAGCTTTTCTGAATAAGCTTTAGTTCGTGCACCAATGATAAGCAAATTTCTCCCAAGCCGCAAGTCCTCTTCAGCCAAAGAGAAGTCCCCATTGACCAGCAGCGTTGTGAAGAGCCGCCTCTGCACATCCACCTGTGAACCACCAGCCCTGGTCCCCCTCCAGCCCCCTTGGGCACTGGGCTGCTCAGCCCCCCAGCAGAGGAACCAGGCTGGCCCCGCGGCTAGATTGGGCTGTGTCTGTCCCCATCCCTTTCCGTGCCACGGAGGACCAAATACTGTGGTAAAACCCAGGGGGGTTTCACTGCATGAAGTCCATCTGTCTCTTAAAATAAAACCTTTTAAGCCTGAGCACCGGGGTGCTCTGTGTTGTGACACTCAGCCCGTCGAAGCAGGCTAGGGATGTGGCTCCAGGGGAGCAGCAGCAGGGACGTGTGGCGTTGGGGGGTGCCTGTGCATCCCTGTGAACTGGGGCCCTATTTCTGCACGCCCTGTGTGCGGAGACAGAAACTGCCTGGCCTTTGGCATCCTTGGGAGTCTACCAGGGAAACAGACTTGAATTTTGTGTGCAGGAATGGCCTCCCTTATGCTGCTCCTCCCACCCCAGTCCTCTGATACTCACATTGTCATAGCAAGTGCTTGGGGAAGGGCTTGCTGAGAGACTGGCATTACCTTCCTTGTTTTTTCCAAGCATTCAAACGAAGCTGAAGTGGCTCAAAATAGAAGGGCTGAGTGCCACAGCCTTCCTTTCCCATGGGCTTAAAGCTCAAATAAGAGACCTCAGGAGAAAATCCTTAACAGAAGATCCTCTGGGATGAAAGGGGAACCTGTGCATGCCCTGTTCCCGTGTGATTGTCCTGGTGTTGCTAGCTGAGCATCAGCCGGGCACAGCATGTATCAGTGGTATCACTGCCTCTGAGCCTTATCCTACAAAAATAGATAGTGCCCCTTGGCTGGAGGATTTCGCCAGATCTCCTCGGGATAAAGCTCAGCCGTCACAGCAGGCAGCTTGCTGAAACGTCTGCTGGTGTGCAGCTGCAGTCGGAAACATTTGAGCTTCCCGAATGTCAAAGAAACAGGATGGTCGAATAGCGCAGATAACGTCACGGTGTACAGTTTCGCTATAAATCATTTGGGTAGCGTTATCCAGATAGTGTGTGACATGCCGATCACCCCATCTCAGAGTGGAGATTGCAGATATAGTATAGTGGGAGCCCTGAGTCTTAAAAAAGAGCAAGGAAATTATACAAGGTCTCGGCAACGGCTAGTGAAAACAGGAGAGTTTTGCTCCTTGGGAAGGCACCGCATCAGAGGAGATTGAATTAAAAGCCATTGAATGTTTGAGAGGCAGATCTCCTGCCTCTTTGTGCACAACCAAGGCATTGAAAGGCGGAAGAGTTGGAACTGGTTAAAAGAAAAAATGTTTTGTGCAGCATGACAGGGGGCTGTGGGACCTACTACCGTGGGACGATGGTGAAGCCGGGAGGCCCTGGATGAGTATCAGCGACACCAGGTTACTACTAATGATTCAAGCAGAAGTTAGGCCGTGCCATATGGTACAGATGGACCACAAGCACCACTGAGCAGACCCAGGCAGTAAAATGATGGTAATTTTTTATTTTCTTTTTCTGACTAGGTTGCAGTGGGACAGTCTGCTAGTGACCTAAAACATCCAGCGTCCAGTCCCACCGCAGAGACCAGTCAGCAAGCCAAGAAGTTAGAGGAACTCAGGAAAGAGATGCCTGTCTGCCAGGAGTCGAGGGGGGTTGGGAAAAGGACAAATCCTCGGCTGAGGTTTCAGGAGCTACCAAAGCCACCAGCACCTTCTTCAGATCACGTGCAATCCAGCAAGGAGCACCTTCCCTCTAGGAAGCAGGCAGAAGGACATTCCTGTGCTCCTGAGGGCAGAGAGACCCAACAAGGACTGTTAAATCAAGAGGACAAAAGCCAAGGTGAGGAAGAGCCATTGCTAAAGAAATCGAGTCCTCCAGAGCCTGGGAAAAACTCTCCTCTTGAGCAAATCACACATCAGACAGCGGTCAAGGATGGGAAGAGCAAAGAGGCAGGAGCAGAGCTGTCTGGGAGCCATCCCAGTGCAGAGGCAGGAGCTGGGGGTGCAGCGGAGCCAACCCCTGGGGCTGTGCACAGGGCGGCGGGAGGGACACCTTTGGGACATCAGGAGACTGAAACGCCAGCTCCTGCTTCAGTTCAACTTGCCAAGGAAGAGACGCTTCCTGCCTCTGCAGCGGGGACGTTGGTGGCTCGGGAGGCACCGCTTGCAGCTGACGACGCCCCAGGGATGGAGGCCGCAGCAGGAGAGGTCCTGTCTGGAGCCCAGCTGCTGCCTCCTGCGAGCAGAGAAGCGGAAATCAAAAAGGCAGATGGATCTGCCCCACAAGAGAAGTTTTCAGTCAGCACGTTAGGGGAGGAGAGTGCCAAACCAGTGCCTGTGGGACCTCAGGGGAAGGAAGGAGGAAAGCAAACAGCCACAGCTCTACGCCAGGAATCGGCAGCACCTTCAGGCACTTTTGAAGGAGATGCTGAGGTTCAGCCACAAGTACCGCTGGTGCTGCCTAGCCCTGAGAGACTTCAAGAGATGTCTTTGGAGGAGAAGATGCAGCACAAAAACCTTGTTTCCTCCTTGAAGAACTATCTGCTGCTGCTTTTAAAAATGTCCGATAGCAGTAAGGATGCCACGAAAGAAGACAGTGACCCTAGAGACAAGGAGCAGCCTGATGCAGAGGAAGTCATGCTCCCAGAGATAGGCATTGCAGGCCTGAGCCCCCGCACCTCAAGGAGAGTTTTGGAAAAGGTACAAAACAATCAGCTCTTCCAGACAGCAGAGAACTTGCCTCTGACCCCCAGGACGTCCAGGCGGATCACGGGCATGATTAACGACGAGTTCGTCACCAGCAAGGAGATGCTGGCTTGCAGGCCTGTGCCACCAAAGAGACGTATCCGGGTCGCTCCCGAGGCGGAGGGGCCACCCCAGCTCTCTGTGCCGTCCATCGTGGTGGGCAGCATGCCGGCAGCAGGAGTGGGGCAGCCTCCTAATAATATTTCCGATTTGCCTCCAGCGAGCCCTGAAAATGAGAGCCCTGGTGACCCTCTGGCAGTGCTACCTTGTGCCACACCAGAGGAGCTTGCTTCCGGGGCCCGGCGCAAAATATACCTGCCAAAAACCAAGCAGGCGGCGGGGGAAGAGGAGTCAACCCCAGAGAGCCCAGAGCACGTGAGAAGTCCTACCGTTTCACCACGGCAATCCAGGAAGAACACGGCCCTCTTGCAGTCGCCTGCCCTAGCTCTGCCCCCTCCCACAGAGCAGCGCTCGCCAACCCTCACGAGGAAGATGGCCACGTTGGAGGTTCCTAAACTGTATGAGGAGCCCACAGGTGACAGTAGTGGTGACCACGAGGTTGCTGAAGATGCTAAGCCAGAAGCACAGACAGCAGAGTCCAAGAAAGCAAATAACCCATTTAAAGGTAAGGGAAGAGGTAATCCCCAGGAAGGATGTTTCCTTGTTGCCTACAAAGGGAGCCTGACTAGCTAAGCCGGTGACAGTCAGCTGGGGCCGTGTGAATTTTGTGCGTTTGCAGGGTTTTTAGCATTGCCCTTTGGCCATGCAAAAGCCAAAAGTCTGCCCCAAGGCTTCCTCCCTAGCACAGGGAGGGTGGAGGAACACAAGAGACAGCAGCGCTGGGACTGGCTCTTTCCACAGCCTGGACTTCCCTGGCCAAAGGAATCATATAATCTTGTTCTTGGTCTGCATGTCCTGGTCCTCACCATGCCTCATGCTGGTCGGGGATCCAGTGGGCATCAGCAGGGTGCACGGCTCCTTTTCCACCTCCATGGTCAATGCTAATTTGATCCCTCGTGTCATCAAATTAGAAAAGGCATAATCCTGGTGTTGAAGTTCTTGTGGGAGCCAGCTGATACCCTCACAGAAATCAGCACTCTTGCAAAAGTAAGGGTAACCTTGATAAATCCCTACTTCAGTAGCTAAATGTTTCCTCCAACATTGCATAGTGTTTGTCTGCATTGCCTCTGGCCAAGCCTCACTAGATATTGCAGTGCTGTGCTGTTGAACGAATTTGTACCACTTGTATCCCACCGTGTTTATCCAAGCAGAGCTCTGAGACCTTCCCTGGGAAGGCGATGTTATACCAGGATGTGCTGACATACGTGTGATGCCCAACACCGAAGTCCTAGGCAGCAGCGCTGGGGTAGGCTGGCCTGTCCCCGGAGCTGCAGCCAGCACTCTGTGTCTCACCATCGATCTCTTTGCACCCTGTCCTTAGCTCCACAGGTGATTCGTAAGATCAGGGCAGAACAATTTTCCGATGCATCAGGAAACCTGAAACTTTGGTGCCAGTTCTTCAATATTTTGAGTGATTCTAAGCTGATGTGGTACAAGGACGAGATCCCTGTAGCAGAAGCCCAAAGGAGGTAACCTGCCAGCTCCGCCTTGTTGTAGTCCTTGTGCATAGCCCTGGGTTCGTGTGTTAAATCCAGCTCCTTGCATTTACTGGGGTGAAGATGCCCCTTCTGTGAAGGCTGCATGGGAAGCTCATTGCATGGCACGGTATGTTGTGAACTTTATCTTCTCAGTGCCCACGGAGGGAGGGATCGCGCAGACGAGGAATTGCTGCCAAATTTGTCCTATTGATGCTCCATCTGGAGCCTGGCTTAAGGGCTGATGCTTTGAGTAGCAGAGGGGTGGGGGGGGCAGGGGCTGAACCCGAACCTCAGGGAGGGCAGGGAAGGTGCTGTGCCCATCTCAGAGTTTGAGAGATGGGTGTGAGCTGCAAAACTGGGACACCAAGTGATACATGGGAGGGTGGCAGCGGTGCTGGGAGGGTCTGCACGCTGCACCCGAGCAATCGCTTCCATGCAACCACCATTGGCACACGTCAACAGGGAAAAAGCAGCTCTGGCTGTGCCCTGTCTATCCCTTGGCGCTGCCCTTGCCCAGGGAGACTGTGTTCAGACAGCTGGGTGGCTTATTGTATCCTGGGTGCTCCTTTGGGTGCATTATGGAGAGCAACTTGTTCTCAAATCCAAGGGAGCTTATGTGGGAACATCATCCACGTTGGATAGGATTTGCCTGATGCCTTTGAGCATCCCTTGAGCTCCCTTTATAGTAAGCAGACAGAAGGAGGTGCTTCTGGAGCAGAAACAACCTCCTACGGCAGATATTTGAGCTGGGGCAGGTGGACCAGGAGTGGCCGTTGCCTTCTAGCTGACCAGGGCAGAGCCTGCTCAGCCAGCGGGTCTCAGGGTGAGGGTCCCACCTCTTCCCTCTGCGGCCCGTCATCCCCTTGCTGGTTCACACTGGCCATGCGAGGCAGAAACAGGCCTTTGGTTCTTGTGGAGACCCGTCTGCCCGGTGTGTCACCACCCTGGCTAGAGGGACCGCCAGCCCAAAGCTTGGCACTGCGGGCTGGAGGGGGGCGGCAGCCTGCTGATACAGAGCTCGTGCGTTGCCGGTCCCTCGGAGAGGGGCAGGCTGCAGGATGGGGAGTGGCGAATGCCCTCACTCATGAACAGCTGAAAATGAAGCTGGACACCTCTGTGGCTGTTTGGCTTCCAGCCATCCCATCCAGATGCGGGTCTGTTAGCCCAAGCACAGCCCTGACCCAGCCACACTCAGGGGCAAGTACCTTTACAGTCTGTGGCCCAATCCTGGCCAGATTTTGCAGGGCTTGCCTGGAAGATGAGCATCTCCGTGAGTACAAACTGCAGGGCAGGACTCCTGGAGCCATTAGGTGCCAGGGGAGCAGCTAGGATGCCCTTGGGCTGGCTTCCATTGTAGCCCTCTTCCAGCCCTCCAAGGACAGCACGGTCCCACCCGCAGTGCCTGTGACAGGGCTCCCGTGTGCCCCCATGCATCACACGGGGCTGAGGCCATGCTCCGGTTTCTTCCAGCGCTGGCGACGAGGGCCAGGCAGCCTTGGCTGTTGTGCAGGCATCCCAGAAGGACTGCGGGGTCTACCGGTGCGTGATCAGCAACGAGTATGGCACTGACTCCACCGATTTCGTGCTCAGCCCAGAAGGTGAGGAGCCCTCAGCAGCCTGGCAGCTCTCCCAGCTGCCTGGGTGTGCCGTGGGGCGGGATGGCAAACTGCGGAGAGGGCTCGGTGCCAGGCTGTGGAGGGGGAGCCTTGTACGCCCCATAACACCACCTCTGCGAGGTGCATCTGCCTCCGTGAGCTGATTTGTGAGAGATTCACACCACCCTCCTCGCCGTCCCTTGGTGTGGAAGTGCATGGGGCAGGGTGGGATCCTGGCAGGACCTTGACGCCTCTTTGCTTTCTGTCTCCTCTAGTGCTGTCAGGGTTTATCTTGCGGGAAGAGATGGAAGGTAAGGGCCACGTGCCGACAAGCTGCAACTGCTGCCCCTTGCTGCGCAGGGGGCAGGCAGCTCTGTGGCGGGGGCAGGACATGCCTGTGTTGTCCTCCCTCACCAGCTCTTCCCTCCGCCAGTTGGAGAGGAGATCGAGATGACACCCATGGTGTTCGCGAAGGGTTTGGCTGACGCAGGCTACTGGGGGGATAAGCTCTTCGGGCGCGTGGTGAGCGAGGACGTGGAAGTGGGTGCCGGTTTCCTGCGCAAAGCCTGCCGTGCCAGAGCCATCTATGGCCTGGAGCCCATCTTTGAGTCCGGCCACACCTGCGTCATCAAAGTGCACAATTTCATTGTCTTTGGGACCAAGAATGAGAACAGCCTCATCGAGAAGAACTACGATATCACCATCCAGGTGGGCATCCTTGTGGGGCACGCTCTGCCTATCTCCCCCACACCTTCCCTGTCTGTCTGTGCCACGGTCCCCAGCTCTGTGCCCACTTTCTTTATTTCCTTCCACTTTTTGAATGCTCTGGAGGGGTCATGCCATGCTCCAGCAGGCTGGCGATGTCCTTGCTATTCTTGGCTTCAGCTCTTCTCTCTGAGCAACACGGAGCTGCTCGGAGCTTTCCCGTCACTTGTCCTTTGACCACCAGGACAGGCAAACAACTGGCAGTGGTCCCAGGGGATGCCTGGCCCGGTGGGGCTCCCACAGAGGTGTTGGTGCAAGACGGGACAGGTCTCTGACTCTTCTGTTTGCATCTCCAGGAATGTAAAATCCAGAACTCCAGCCGTGAGTACTGCAAGATCTTTGCCGCTGAGGCACGAGCCATTCCTGATTTTGGAGCGGTGCCTGAGTAAGTAAGATGCTGCAGCTCCGCTGGCTTGACATCCCGGCAAAGCATCCCGGGGAATGGTGGGAGGGTTCCCCAGGGGTGCTGGGGACATCCCGAAGGGCAGCGCGCTCTTCTCCCGCTCTCAGACAGAAGGGATATTGGGGGGGGGGAAGGCAAAAGCCAGGGTTGCAGACTGTGGTGTGCATTTCCACTTGCTGCGGTGGGAGAACTCGCCAGTTGGTGCTGACCACATCTGTGCGCTCCCACGCAGGATAATTCCTCTGTACCTGATTTACCGACCAGCCAACAACATCCCTTATGCCACAATGGAGGAGGATCTGGGCAGGCCCTGCGAGCAGTACTGTGTCACCGAGAGAGATGGCAGCTTGGTGGCACGAGGTACCTCGGAGATCGTGCTCAAATGCTGCACCTTCCAGCATTGGGTCTACCAGTGGACAAATGGAAATATCCTCGTGACTGACATAGAAGGTAAAGGGATCTCCCATCTGATTCCCGTGGCCCCTCACCACCCTCTGGCCTGTGAAAGGAGGAGGAAAAGCCCCAGCCTTGCCCTCCTGCTTCTTTCCCCACATGCCATGGAGCCCAGCTCCCAGGGCGATAACCTGCCCGTGGTGCCGGTGCCTGTCCTTCTCCGGGCAGAGACTGGTTGTCCTCCCTTTCATTGCAGGAGTGGGCTGGAAGATGACCAACGTGCGGATCGCTACCAACCTGAAAGGGTGAGTGACCCCGAGCTGTCCCCAGCTCCGCCGCTCACGTGGCGAAGGGCCATGGTGGTGAGCACGGCCAGGCTCCGTCCTCAGCTCCCTGCTCCCGCGGGACATATGGTGCAAAGCAGAGGCTGAGGATGGCTGTGTTGGCAGGTACCAGGGGCTGAAGGAAAGCTGCTTCCCCTCCCTGCTGGAGCAATTTGCGGCTGCTCACCAGTGTAACCGCTACTGCAGCATCCTGGGCCTGAAGACGCTGGAGCCGGCCAAGCCCAAGAGCTCCAAGAGCCCCTCCATGGGTAGGAAATCTGCCCAGTCCAGCCCCCAGCTCCAGAAGAAGGGGCTGGCAAGTCCCCAGGGTACCCGCAAGGCTGCTGTGAGCCCCAAGAGCTTCCGGAGAGCTGCAGAAACAGGAGACGCCCCGGCAGCCTCTAAACGTGGATCAGGAGAGAGCAGCAGGTCTGGCCATCCACAGTAGCCGGAGCTGCCGCGGCTGGGACCCCCCACTCTGGACCCCAGCCCGAGCAGCCCGGAGGCAGCACGTGACGAGGCTGGGAAGGGGGAGACCCTGGCAGCGGCTGCTGCTGCCGCTCTCCTCCCTTTGGGTCCCACCCCAGCCCGCGGCGCTTGCGTTGTGTGGTGTGTGCTAGTGTGAGCGGCTCGGCCGGGGTCGTGGGGGGCTGCGAGCCGTGGGCAGCACGGACCCCCTCGCCAATACCTCTTTACAAGAGCTGCTGCCGGTGGTGGAGCCTGTGAGGCCATGTGCCCCTCCACGCTCAGGCTCGCTTTCCTCTCTTGATTCTCTCCGTTTGCCTTCCTTAAGGCAGGGGCCGTCAGACCTGCTCCCTTGGGCTTTGCAGGTGCCATGGCCCCTGCCTGGCTTCCCCAAGCAAACTGGGAGTCCAGGCTGCCCTCCTGGCTCCCAGCACCTCATGTCCCTCTTTGTGTCCTCCATAAAGCGACCGTGCCAAGCCCTGCCAGCGCTCTGTGCCAAGGATGTGAAGCCTAACAGCGCCCAGGCGGTCTCATTTGCCTTGGCACACCGCGGTTTAGAAGGTTTTGCTGCAGAGGAGTTTAGCGGTGAGCCGCAGGGCTCCTGCTGCTCTTGCGTGGGGCTCCGTGCGGGCCCGTCCCGTGGCAGGGCATGGCGTCAGTACCGGCAGCTGCACGGGGGTGGGATTTTGCACCCCTGCCCTCTTGGCCTCCCCTGCGCCCCAGGGTGAGCCTCCCACCCCCTTGCCGGGCAGATGCTGAGGGCGGCGGTGCTGCTATGGGTGCTGGCCAGCGCCACGGTAAGGATGCTCTACCTCACACGGGGCACCCGGGAGCGGGGTGGAGGGGAGGTCTCCCCTCCATGCCAGGCGCTGCTTTGGCACATGTGGGTGTCCAGCCCACAGGACTCACCCCTCCTTGCCCGCCTGCCATGCGCAGACCCCGTACGCCCTGCCCAGTCCCACAGCACGACCCGGTCATGCTTGCTTAGCATCACCCCTGCTTGGCGCATGCCGTACCCCAGTGGCAGCCAGCAGCACCCGCTCCAGATCCCGCTGCCCCGCCGTGGGAGGCAGCGATGGATAGGCAGTGATGCTCACGCTGGAAAGTAAAGCATTGCATCAAGCCTCTCCTGTGCCTGTCAGCTCGCTCAGGCATGCAGCAGCCGGCAGAGCGTGGCGGTGAGCAGCAAGGCTTGCAAGGAGCCCCAGCCCTGCCTGCTTTGTCTTGCTGCAGAGCATTACTTTCCTTAGGGCTTTGGAGGAGGGTGCCAAGCGCCAGCATTGCCACGCTGCAACGGTGGTGTCCAAAACGGGTGGCTCAGTACAGCCTGGCAGAGGAGGGAAGGGACCGGGCTGGGGGTATGGCATGCTCTGGGGTCCTGGTGCTTTGTGGTTGGGTATTGTAAAATAACGATGTACATAACCTGGCCGCGTTGGCAAATGGGTGGTCTCGAGTGCAATAAAGCGAGAAGGACTGGCCTGTTCCCCGGCGCTGTGGTCCCTGCAGAAAAGATGCACCCAAGCATGGCAGGATGGGGTGTCTTTGTGTTTGGGGGAAGGAAACGTCTTTAAGTAATGGCTTTACTCCCATCTGTACCCCATGGGGGAGAAGAGGGTGGCCGGGGCCAGACCCTAAAGCTGGCACCTGGCAGAGGCTCGGCTTGAGAGGTCTGCAGCGAACGCTGGCTATGGCAGCTGTGGTTGCGGAGTGCAGCCTGAGCAAAGCACCTCGTGCCGTGTGGGACTGCCACGGTCAGGAGCAGAGGGGGGCTGAGGGCAAGCACACAGGGATTTCCATGATTTATTTGGGAGAACTTTGCTTGTGTCCACAGGGCCAGCACCTAAGGGTGCTGGTTGCGAGATGCACACTGCTGTCCATCGTCACTGGAGCGGAGAAGTCCAAATACACAGGTCTCTGCTGGGTTTTTTTCTACCTTTGGGGCCAGACCTTGCAGACCCTGGTGCTCCCGGGCACTCGCCCGCAGAGCGGGTAGCTGCCCGCACGTTTCTAGGTTGTCCCTGCACAGGACGTGTGGTTGTAGTGCCCGCAGCACTGCGTCAGGCACAGCATGCTCTCTGCCAGGCCGGCCCAGGCTCCTGTGAAGTTGACCATCCCGTTCTCGAGCACTGAGCTGGAAGGAGAGAGGCATGGTCAGGACGAGCTGCTGCCCCACCGCCTGGGTCCCCGAGCAGGACCATACGGCTCCAGGGCCCTTCACACCCACCTGGCAAAGAGCTGCTTGCAGCACATGTACATGGTGTAGCTGGTAGAGCTGAAGTTGGCGTTGCTGAGGAAGGTCACGCAGTCGCCCAGCTCCGTTGGCACATGAAGGAGACCTGGGGGACAAGGCCTCCTGGTTGGGGCTCTTGAGGGACCGTGCATGCAAATCCCATACCCTGAGCATGCTTGCAAATCCTGTACCCCAACCCTGCTTGCAAATCCCACATCCCGACTGCCTGCTTGCAAATCCTGTACCTGGGACTGTGCTTGCAGGTCCCATGCATCGACCCACCTCACCTCCAAGACGGTTGCAGCAGTGACCCCAAGGAACTCCTTGCAGTGCCCCAAGAAGCTGCCCCTGAAATGTCCCCAGCCCAGCCCAGATGAGGGTGAGGGGCCCCAGCAGAGCTATTGGGCTCGGGCAGCCCCCGGCAAAGCCATGAGGGGAGAGCAGAGGGTTTGGAGGCCCTGGCAGAGCCATGGGGAGGACAGGCCAGCCGTCCCCAGCCCTGCACCTGCATTTATAGGGGTCTTCAGCCCCTTGCCTGTCCCTCCCCAGTTCTTTCTGGCCCCACTGGCGGTGTGGAGGGACCTACCTGCCAGGCAGGCGTTGAGCATGGAGACGCAGATGCCAGTGAGCAGGGCTCGCAGCACAACGGAGGCTAAGTCGCCCTTGCGTTGGGGTACTATGGAGGCTGCGGGGGCAAAGCAGAGACCGCGGTGAGTCAGATCCTTGCTCCGGCTCTACCCCGGGCTGGGGACAGATAGGGACTTGTCCCAGGTCCCCAGCTGGCTCTACCACATAGTGACCTGCCCGCCCCAACCCCTGGTGTGTGGGGGACGTGGTGATCCCAGCCGGCACGCAGCATGCTGTCTGCCCATCCTGGCAGTGGTGGGTACTGGCAGAGTGCTGTGCCCACCCTTAACCCATGGGTGATCAACCAGAGCCCTCGGCGCTCTCAGCGCTGGAGTCTCTGCTCTTTGCCCCATGGCTGGGTGGCACCTGGGCTTGTAGGACATCCATGTGCTCTTGCCCATGGGTGCAGCGCAAAATCATCCCTATCGCCTCATGCAAATCCTGTTTCTTATCTATGTGCTGGCAGAGACCCAACAGGGAGGCTTGAGGGCAGCAAATTCCTCCTGCCCCAGCTGAGCCCTTGCCCTGGGCCCAGAATCCCCCTGCATCGTGCCCAGGCACCCAGCACGCGAGTCACACTCACCCAGGCCTCCCAGCATGATCCCGATGGAGCTGAAGTTGGCGAATCCGCAGAGTGCAAAGGTGGTGATTGTCTCGGCTCGCTCCTGGAGGGCACAGCGGCAGGGGATGGTCACCTCCACCCAGGAGCAGCCCCAGAGCACCCAGAGGGGAGCACCATGTCATAGCTCCCAGCCCAGCCAGACATAATGGAGATAACTCCCCCACCCCAATCCTTTCTCCTTCAGCTATTTTTGGGAGCGAGGATGCAGGTGGTAGGCAGCCTGCTCCTGGGAGAGGCTGGGCTGGGGGGACAGGGGGCCCTGTAGCACCATGATCTGCCCCACCAAGGAGCAGGATAAATGGGAAAGGGCTTCACTGACTCTGTCAGGATGACCCCGTACCCAGCAGTTAGTGAACATCCAAGTCTAGTTGGCCATAGGTGCCCTCCCACCCCCAACACCATCATCCCCCTGCCTGCCCACCAGCCGTCTGCCTGGCCAGGTCCCATGCCCCATTTCGGCTGGCGCTCCATCCCTGCCCTGTGCCCAGCAGGGTGGCAGGTGCCCCTCACAGATATCCACTGCTTCTGGCTCCCGTCCCACTCCTCCAGGCCCGACAGACGGTTCTTCTTGTACGTGGCCAGCTGCTGGTACGCCACAAACTCGTTCAGGAAGATCTTGATCCCCAAGAGCTCGGCCACCAGTGGCGAGTCGGCCCAGTCTGCCCCCATGAGAAAGGCCACGGGCATGAGGACGTAGGAGCAGATCACCTGGGAAAAGCATCCCAGAAGGGAGCAACTCAGAGCTGACCATCTGCATAGTCCCTGGCTTGGACACCCACTGCCAGCATTTGCCAAACACCCAGCAAGGGTCTCGGCCGCCTACTGAGGCGGTGGGCAAAGGTGGGGACGGGTGGGGGATCCAAGATCTGGCAGCCCAGACCATGGGGCTGCCCTTGGGGATACCTGGAAGGAGAGCCCCTCGATGTCTACCATCTCCCCAAACCAGCGCAGGGCAGCGTTGATGAACTCCAGCACCGCCAAGAAGGCAATAAGGTTGGCTGCAATGTTGGCCACAAGCCCCACAGAGGTGGCAGCCCCGTTGCTTGCAGCTTCCAGGATGTTCTGCTCTTCCCTGCATGGAATAAGACCCCAATGGGCTCATGTGGCCAGGCATCCCCTGTGCAAGGTCAGCTTTCACTCCGTGGATCTCTGTACACTACAGGCTCTCCCAACCTCGGACCACCCGCAATGTCCACTCGTGCCCCCAAATTGCCCCCATGGCTTCCCTGCACTGGCAGGACACGTGCAGCCCCACTCCACCATCCCTCTCCTCACACTCACCCACTGGCGAGGCGGATGCTTGCTTTGCCCTTGAACTTGGACTCCTCCACTTCAGGGTAGATGAGTTTGGACATGGCAAGGGCGCAGGGTGCAGCCATCACGGAGGCTGCGATCAGTGATGCCGCATCTATCTGCAATGTGCAGACCGTAGGCTTAGGCACCTCCGTGCAAGGCTGCGCCCCGTGGCGTGCCACCCCAGGGCACCCCAGCACGTGGCTGGTATCAGCCAGCGATGCTCGGAGCAGTTCAGGGCTCTCCGTTTGCTCGGGGTGGGAAAAACGTCTCTGTTTTTCGCATCTCAGCTGGCCATGGCACGTAGGGCAGCTCGCCTGGATGGAGGCATTGCTGGAGCTGCAGCAATCACGGCCTCGGAGATGTTACTCTCTCCTGCTGTTTGATCTAATCATGATGATTCTTGTCCCTTCCTTGTCCCTTTTTATCAGTATCAGAACAATAGGTTGTGCAACATTGCGAACTTCTACCCGCTGACTAAGAGCCAAGTTCTCAGTCTCACCTCTCCCCTGCCCGCTGAGTGGCAACGTCTCATTTCTCTGACCTTTCACCCTTGGCTCCCCGTTTAAGGAGACTAATTAATGTTTAAATAGTAGGAGCTTAGCCAGCAGGTCGAGGGGACGGTTTATTCCCCATTACAGAGCACTGATGAGGCCATGTCTGGATACCGTGTCCAGGGCTGAGACACTGATGAACTGGAGAGGGCATCCCCAGGGGGGTCAGGGCACAGGACTGAGGCACCTATGGGGTGGACCAGAGAGGTGGGGGGAGATGACCGTCCATGAGGATGTTCACCACCAACCTGGACAAGGCCCTGCACATCCCCCTGGGCTTTGCCATCACCTCATTTGGGCAGGAGGGTGGCTCAGAGATCCCCAGAGGGTCCTTCCAGGGTGAACTATCCCGTGATGCAGTGAGATTTGTCCTGCTCACTGTGCAAGGACACGCAGTGAGGGTCCCACGGCTGTGCCTTCTACCTGGTAGGGCTCTGGGGTTTTTGGCCGGGCCAGCAAAGGTGAGGCTGGACATGGAGGCACCCTGCCCTCATCCTGCTTATGGAAGGGGACCATGGAGCACCTGCTGGGGGTCTTCTCCCACCCGCAAGTGCAGGGCTGTTCTTGCGTGTCAAGACCACATAGCCGGGAGCACGTGGCATACATCTGCTTGTGCGCTCACCCCAAAGGATATGTAGGCACCCATCACACTGCCTGCAATGGTGGAAAAGCCACCAGTCATCACAGCGTGGATTTCTGAATGGGTCATGTCTGCAAGGTACGGGCGGATGAGCAGCGGGGCTTCGGTCTGCGAGAGAGAAAACCCTGTTGTCCTTGGGACAGGGCCATGCAGGGCCACAGGTCTCCTGGGAAGGGAGGAGAAGACCCTTCGTCCAGGGCAGGCTGAGCTGCAAGGGCTGAGGACCTGGATCTCCTGCCCAGGACCTTACCTGTCCCACAAAAATGTTCCCCGCCACACTCAGGGTCTCAGTGGGACTGGTGCCCATCGAGACCTGAAGCAGCCAGGAGATCTGGGGAAAGACAAAGCCACCATGTTCACAAAGGCTCCTGGCACCCTGCCACCCACCCCATGAAGCAGGGCACCGTTTGGCCCTCAAGCTGCACAGCGGTGATCTTGGGAAGCGCCCACAGACCAGGTAGCAACATCAACTCCGGGGCTGGGCTTTCTCAGGAAGACATGCAAGAAAGAGGGGTTGTGTGTCTGTTCTTTTAAGCAGGACAAATCACCCCAAATTAGTACCGTGCCAATTTTCCTGGGATATCCCTCAGCTGATCAAAGTAGTCAGAGAACGCACCAGGTTCTTCCCCTTTCTACCACCATCCCAGAGCACAGTGTGAGGCCCTACCTTGACAATGAGCCACTGCATGACGCCGAGGTAGTAGAGGATGGACATCACACAACTGAAGAAAACAATGATGGGCAGAGCCTGCAGGAAAAGCACCAGGACACAGGGTTAAAGGAGAGCTGAGCAACACACCAAAGTACACTTGGGGAGCTGGGCATGGCATAGCTAGCCCATGCTATTGGGGTGCCACAACACTGGGCCAGGCTGCCAGGAGCGTCAGGGACCAGTGCAAATCCCCCATGGCACTGAGGAGGTCCACAGGTGGGTTCAAAGCTGAAGGAGGCCCATCCTTGAGCTGGTTGAGCTCTGCTGCAGCAAACCTGGCTCCGTGCTCTCCAGGACCCAGCAAGGCAGCCAGACCAGAAGAAAACCAGGCTCTGCCTCTCCCTCCCCATACCCCATTCCCCAAGCTGACCTGAAAGGCAAAGACTTCTTCAATGAGCGTATTCCCAAAGACGAAGCTGGAGCCAGCTGTGGTGTAACCCAGGAAGAACTGGAAGTGAAGAAGTTACATGGTAGGATGGAGATGTCCATTAGCTCTTTCCCTGACGTCTCACTTCTGCCTACCAGGGGTCTGTACCCCCAGCCCCACAGCTCACTTCACTACCCCACCAGAGAATGACCCTCTGAAACCTAAGCTGGAGACACTGGTGGGCTGTCTCCAAGCCACGGGGCACTGCTCCAGCCTGCAAGGGAGACCGCACCAAAGGGTCTGGGCTGCTGCAGAAAACCAGGAAAAAGCTGGCTTTTCTCCAGTCCCAAACAAAAATGTTTGTGAGCGTGCAGTCCCTACAGCTTCTCCGCCCCATGGCACCCTCTGCTCTTCTTGCTGATCCCGGGGCAGGGCTACGTGGAGGGCGCAAGCATGGGATGGTGTGAGCAGATGCAGTACCTGGATCTGGTCACCCAGCCACCGGAAAGCTTGGATGCCGGGGGTTGTTCGGAGGACGAGAAGTCCAAATAAGAACTCCAAGCCAAGACCCCAGAAAACAGCTCTCCAGGACACCTGTGGACCAAGAGAATGGGGACTGAGATGTTAGCAAAGCCTACAGACTTCCCCTTCTGGCTGTCTGCCCCTTTGACAGCCGCACATGGCAAACACCGTTACACTGTGCCCTGGGTGAGGGTCATGGGGATACTAATAAAGAAAGTGTCACAGAAACCCACAAACATGGGTTGGTGATAGAGGAAGATGAGTTGGTGGGACTCGGGAACTGGCTGGTGGAACATAACCTGCCAGGCTTAGCCAGGAGGAGGTGAGCACGGAGACCTTCTGATAGTTTGACTGGTAGTACAGACCCACTAGATCAACACTTGTTCATTAACGCCTTGGAGGAGGCGGATGGGGGGATTGCCCAAAACGTTGAAGCAGGTTGCGTTGGAAGCCACTGGGACGTCAATCACTTCTGCCCAAATCACGCAGGGCACCTGAAGCTCAGGCCCACCCTCCGCCCACAGGCACCTGCAGCTCAGGCATGGGTCTGGTGCTGGGTCTCTGGGTCTGATCCACTATGAGAGACATGGTGGAAAACAGAATGGAGGAACAGTAGGCAGCCCTGGGTTGAGCAGTGGCAGAGCAGTGGAAAGGAGAGCAATGAGGTGGCTTTGGGGCTCCATCCACCCAACCAGCTCAGCTCGCCAGGCTGTGCCCAGCTCTGCCCAGGAGCCCTGCTGGGCTTCTGCTTCCTCCCCGGAGCTCCAGTGATGGGCCATGAGGGGATGCTAGTGGAAAGGAAGCGCTTGTTCCCCAGCACTGGGTGGCCACCTCCTGTGAGGGGACCAGTGGCCAAGCCACACCTGAAACACATACTGCGCTGTGGTGCTTGGAGCAGGCAAACAGGAACAGCACCAAAAAGCAGAAGCCTGCTAATGAGATGAGTTGCTCTGGATTTCTAGAGGTGTCCAAAGCCAGCCACGTGATCAGGCCTCCCAGGAGGGCCACCCACAGCAACCTGCAAAGGAAATCCCAGACGGTCACAGAGACGATGTCCCCATGGGGGCAGCTCACGAAGGGCAGGCGCTAATTGTGCGGGAGATGCCACCGAAAGGTCCATGCATCTGAAGAAACCTGGGGCTCGGACACAAATGAGGGGTGTGAATAGCCACCACACTCAGGTAGAGTAGCAAGACAAGTTTCTGCCATGGCCTTTAAGTGGTCCCCAGGCTGGGCCGTGCCTCATCATGCATGAGGTGCCTGGACGGCACCAGGGCGTGTGCCCCGCGCCACGGGCTGTTGGTCACGCTGGGAGGAGGACCCAGGCACTGGGAGGGATCTGGCCCTGCCTCTTCCTGACTCACCATTTCAGCCACGGCCAGGACTTTTGGAAGCATTTCCAAATGGGGCTGAGGAGCAGCAATACCTTTGCCCCACAGTGCTTCTTGAAGAGGCTCCAGCAGATGAAGAAGGCAGCCACAGCAGTCATAACAACCAAGGCAAGGGCTCGCTGGAAGTTCAGCCAACAGGCCACAATAACGTAGCACAGGTAGGCTGGAGAAGGCACATTGGGGGTCAGAAACATCTGGGCCGTAGGATCACGGATTCATAACACTAACCGGGGCCAACAATGAGGTTCATTTCCTCCAAATGTCCTTCCCTGGCCACCCTGGAGGCTCCCCTGTGTGCACGGGGAGGACTTAGGGAGCACCACCCCAGCAGCCAGCCCACTGGTGACAGCACCTCGGCTGTCTGGGGGCACATGGAGCGAGCAGAAGAGGCACAGCAAACCCTTTGGGTAGGTGGAGAAAGGGGGAGAGGACAGTGAGGTGCAGGTAGCCCTCATGGACAGGAGTGGTGGGGCGAGGAGGGGGCAGGCAGTGGGGCTGGTGGGAGCGGATACAACCTCCACACGGGTGCCATGCCCGGTGCTTGGAGGCTGGGGGCACGGCCAGCCAAAGGGATGCGGAGATGGGGTCTCAGTGCCGGGAAGTCCTCACCTACTCCAAGGAGCCCCAGGATGACCCGTCTCAACACCGTGGCATGAGCCTTGCAGAAGCGCTTTGCCTTGGATGCCGGTTGCAGGGCCTTTCTGGGGAGAGTCACATGCCGGAGACATGAGAGGCGCAGAAGACGGATCCTGAAGATCAACCCAGCCCAACGGAGCCAGGTCATGCCCATACCTCCCAGAGGGCTCTTGCAGCAGCAGCGTGGTGGTACAGGTGTGCTGTGGCCTCCAGCAGCTCGGCTGCCCGCTCCCAGGAGGAGCGAGCTGGCCCGTTATGGCAGGGGAGACCCCACCACACACCCGAACACCCTGGGCACCATGAGTGGAGGCTTGCTCAGGGTGGCTGCTATGGGGACAGAGACCTGCCACTGCCACCCTACAAAGCCATATGGAGCCATCAGGCACTGTCCCCCCTATGTGGTCAATAGGACCCTACTCTGCTCCCAGATCAGGTTTGGCTCCAGGAGAATTGCTGGCCCAAAGATTGCAGACTTGCTGTGACCACTGGAAATACCCTGCATACACGCATCTCCAGGGGTTATCCTACCTGCAGTAGGAGGAGAATCTCCCTTTCCCTTCTCCTCTCCTCTCCTCTTTGCTCTCACTACATGGAGCATCACATTCCTCATAGAGTCTCTCCTCCCCCTGGAAAACATCATTAGCTGGAGCCCCCTGAGCAGCTCCTGTACCCCGACAGGAGGGGCCGGAGGGCTGGGGGGGACTTACCATGGAGCTGAAAGCTGGGTTGTCTCTGCCCTTCTCAAGATTGTCCAGGGTTATCTGGTTTTCTTCCATCTCCAGAAGTGCCACAGCTTCAATGCGTTAGAGAAACAGCACTGCGAGGGACCACCGCTGGCTGGGGAGAGAAAGATGGGATCAGCTCCGGGAAGGACGAATGTCCAACCCTGATTTTCAAATTTGGGTCTCCGAGAGAAGAATGCCCTTTGCAGTAGGGATTCAGAGCAGTTCCTGCACCAGCTCATCAAGGGACCATCCCATGGAGTCCTCAAGCCATGGGGCTGGTGTGATGACTTCCTTGTTCTCCTGTAACTCTGGGGAAGTCTTTTGCTTTTCAGTGCTTCCAAGGAATTACGGGAGAGGATTAGATGCAGGAGGGAGAGCTGGTACTTCTCCTCCAAGTTGGTGGCAGTGGCACCAGCCTCCGTGAGCCCCTTTGCAAGTGGGATTTTGCAAAAAATAAATCTGGCTGCACCCCTCATTGAGAGCTTTTGGTGCAACCGAGTAAAATAAGGAAGAAGGTCCTTTCATGTTGATAACTAGTACAGCGCAGGAGCGATGGGTAGGAATAAGTGGTAGTTTTCATGGAGACTGGTTCTAAAGGAGGATCATACTGGGAGAACTGGTCCAGCAAAGCCAGAAGAACCAGTGTTATGCCAGGGCAGGAACCCTTGAAGCATCCCATTTGGACACCCTCCCGGTTCCTCTACCTGGAGAAGGATGAGGGAAGAGCAGAGAAGTCACAGAGAAGGCAGCGATCGACTGTAGGAGCACTTCTGTGTGAGGGGAGAGGGAGTAAGGAGTTGATAGAGTTGTTCTTGCTTTTGGAGGAGAGTTGTAGAGGTCTGCATGGAGGAGGTGGAGATAGCAGGGTCATCGCCTGCTTCCCGCAGTGTGAGAATTAGGGTCCACTGAAGGGAGCGACCCTGCCCCAAATGAAACAAGTGGAGGTGAGGAGTTTTGGAGAACGTTCCCCTCAATGTGGGACCTCACAGCAGCTGAAGGTGGTGGTGGGCTCCACGAGCCAGTGGAGTCACCAAGGGGGACCACTGAGGCTCCTTGGCAGCAGGGCCACAGTAGGAACTCAGGACCCCAGACCTCCTCCAGGGCCTCCAGCACCCCCCAGACCCCTGGGGCTTAGGGACCCTCACCAGGACCCTGGCAGGGATCAGTAGGACCCCCCCCTCCCCAGGCCCACCACCGTTTCAGGGATACCCCCCTTCTGGGCTCAGTGACCCCTCCAGCACACCCAGCGTTCAGGGACCCCTCCAGGACCTCCCGGGGCTCTGGGACCCCCCCCGGGGCTCCCGGCTCTCCCCATCCCTCCCAGGCTCAGGGCCCTCCAGGACCCCTGGGCTGATGCCACCTCCATGGTCCCCCCAGTGCCACCCCCCCAACACGTGACTCACCTACCCTTTGTTTTGCTGAGGCCTCATTGGCGGCCCTGCCCTCCAGGGGTGGGCCATGTGGACAGGCAGCCAATCAGTGGGGCAGCAGGTGGGCGCCCCCCACGCGCCCCCTCACCCCATTGTGCCCCGTGTCCTCATGCTGTGCCCGTGGACCCCCATGGCCTCGTGGTGCACTGTGGCCCCATGCCCTCTGCCCTCCCCACCGCGTCCCTGCACGCCACTCCCTCANCAGGGGTGGGCCATGTGCACAGGCAGCCAATCAGTGGGGCAGCAGGTGGGCGCCCCCCACGCGCCCCCTCACCCCATTGTGCCCCGTGTCCTCATGCTGTGCCCGTGGACCCCCATGGCCTCGTGGTGCACTGTGGCCCCATGCCCTCTGCCCTCCCCACCGCGTCCCTGCACGCCACTCCCTCACACCCCCATGTCCTCGTGCCCCACGCCCTCACGTCCCCGTACCCCAC
>VZTQ01005582.1:0-26484 GCA_013400755.1 Pelecanoides urinatrix
GGTGACCTTATCCTAGAAGGATACCATATTAACTAGACAGGACTTTCCCTTTGTGAACCTATGTTGACTGCCTGATGATTGCATTGTCCTTTAAATGCCTTTCAATAGTACCCAGTATGATCGTCATAATTTTTCCAGGTACTGAGGTTAGACTAACAGGTCTGTAGTTTCGTTGGTTTTCCCTCATGCCCTTCTTGTAAATTGGAATAACATTGGCTAGCTTCCTGTCAGCAGGGACCTCCCCAGACTCCCAAGACCTTTGGTAGGTGATTCAGAGGGTCCTGCTGTAACATCTGCTAACTCCTTCAGTACTCTGAGATGAATCCCACCAGGGCTTATGGCCTTATGAACATTCAACTGATGCAACTGGTCCCTTACAATTTCAGAGTACACAAATGGAAAGTCATTGTTCCTGTAGTCATGGTCCTCCAACTCAGAGGACTGGGCAGCCCAAGGTCTATCAGTATTGTTAAAGAGTGAAGCAAGAAAAGCATTGAATGCCTCCTCTTCTTCTTCATCCCCATTTGTCAGGTGATCATCTTCAACAAGTATTAGTCCAATGTTTTCTTTGGAACTCCTCTTGTTAATTAACATAATTGAAAAAGCCTTTCTTGTTGTCTGACACAACACTGGCCAGTTTCAACTCTAGTTGAGCTTTGGCCTTCCCTATCTTCTTTCTGAAAATGTAAACTATGGCTCTGTAGTCTTCTTGTAAAGCTTGACCTCTCTTCCAAAAGTTGTACAATTTCTTTTTCCTCCTGAGTTCCAAAAGGAGTTCCTCGTTCAGCCAAGCTGGTCTTCTGTCCCACTTGACTTGCAAGCTCCTGGGATTGCCTGTCCCTGTGTTTTTAAAAGGTGGTTCTTAAAAACTGGTCAGCACTTGTGGGCTCCTAAACCCTCAAAAGCAGATTCCCAGGGTACTCTGCTAAGTAGCTCCCTTAATAGCTTAAAGTTTGCTTTCTTGAAATCCAGGGCAGCAACTCTGCTGACCTTTTTTTCTCATTATACCAAAAATTTTAAACTCAACTATTTCTTGATCACTATGGCCAGGACTGCCACCTACCTTCACATCTCCCACAAATCCTTCTCTATTCACAAATAACAAGCTCAGGAGGGCATCTCAGTTGGCTCACTGAGTACCTGTGAGAAGAAATTATCTTCAACACATTCAGGAATTTCCCAGATTTGCTTGTCACAGCAGCATGGTATTCCCAGCTGATGTCTGGGAAGTTGAAATCTCCCATAAGGACAAGGGTTACTGATCCAGAAATTTCTCCTAATTGTCTATAGAATAACTCATCAGTGCTTACATCCTGGCTGGGCGATCGGTAGTAGACACACACTACATCTGCTTTGTTTTCCAAGCCCTAATCCTCACCCAGAGGCTCTCAACCACATCACCCCTAACTGTAAGGGCTGTACAGTCAAACCTCTCCCTTACATACAGTGGAACACCTCCACCTTGCTTGCCCTGCCTATCCCTCTTGAACAGTCTATAGCCCTCCACTGCAGCACTCCACCTCCACACATAACAATTATGAGACTCATTCCACCAAGTCTCACTAATACCAATGACATCACAGCTTTGCAAACAGACCAACACTTCCAGTTCATTGTATTTGTTTCTCATTCTGCATGTGTTGGCGTACAAACATTTCAGATGTGCTTCTAAACCTTCAATGCTCCCTGAAACAGCGTAAGTGCTCCCATTAGCATTGTCATTGTCAGGTGGTGCCATGCCAATCCTTGGCTTACCTTCAGCTCTAGTGATGGTATCCTCTTTCCCCATCAATTCTGGTTTAAAGTCCTGTCAATTAGTCCTGCCAGCTTACAAGAAAAGATGCATTTTCCCCATCAGGATAGGTGGATCCCATCAGGCCCCAGCATACTTTGTGCCTTGAAGACTCTTTCATCATTATAAAAAACAAAGTTCTGGCAGAGGCACCAGTCTTGGACCCAGGTTTTTATTCACACCTGTTTCTTCCAATGTGTCTCCCCATTAGAGGGAGGATTGATGAAAACACTACCTGTGCTCCTGAATCCTCTATCATTCTTCCTAGAGCCCTGAAATCTCTTTTGATTCACCTTAGACTTCTTGTTGCAATGTTATTAGTACCCACGTGAAAGGGGAGGAATAGGTAGTAATCTGAAGGCTGTACTAATCTCATCAGTTGTCTGGTGACATCCTTGATTCAGGTCCCAGGGAGACAGCAAACTTCCCTGAAGAGAGGGTCCAGTCTGCAGATGGGTGCTTCCATTCTGCTCAGGAGGGAGTCACCTATGACCATAACTCACCATTGTTTCTTCTCAGTGCTGGTCTTAATGCAGCTTTTAATATGAGGGGTCGGTTGATCTGACCTTGGTAAGAACACTTGCACAGATTCTTCCTCTTCTATCTCATCATGTCCTTCATCTACCATTCCCAGAGCCTACCTATTCTGTAAAGGTAGCTGAGAGGGCAAGGAGAGGTTCCTCTTACAACTCCATGCAGTAACTTGCTTCCACTCCTCCTTATCCCTCATTATACTGCCTTCATCCTGGCACAAAACAGATACTGGACCTACCTCAGAAGTAGCCATGCTAAGTTGGCTTGTGTGTACCAGAGATGGTAGAGCACAGCTCCGTTGGTCTAGCTCCTTCTTGGACTCTGAGATGCTCCTCAGTCTGCCCACCTGCTCCCAAAGCTCAGCCACCAGGCAGGGCAGTTCATCTACCTGGGTACATCTCCCACATCTTCCATCTCTGGGAGTAGCTCCAGGCACACCCCGCAGCTTGAAACCTAGATGGTTGCATGCTCTGACAGGAGCTTTGTCTGTGTATCTGCATTGGTTCTACCAGGTGCTAGACGCTCTGGAGAAGCAGCAGACATAACTTTTTGCTGGTGGTTGCCATGCTGCCACATACCTGCCTGCTGGTGCATATATACATATATATATATATATATATATATATATATGCATCCATTGCAATTAACTGGGCTGATTGTTTTATTCTGTTTAAATCACCTGTGCTGCTGGATGCAGGCTGGGCCCCTTGCTGGCTTGTACAATCAGTGGGTCTGGGCTCAGCTGCTCAGGGAACATCCCCTGCTCAGCTGCAGCCTCCCCCTATCTTCTTGTATCCCTCATGCCTCCCTCACTGCTGCTTTCTGCTGCTGCCCCTCACACTGCTCCAGTTGTCCATTGCAGTTTGGTGAAACAGCATGTGAAAAGAACTTTATAACGTGTGTTTTAGTAGACTGAAGTCATAAAGAGGTACTAAAATGTCCAATGTTAAGATTCTTTCATGGCTGGAAGTGCCTGTGATAGATGGCATTATACAAAATTTCAAAGTTATTCATATTAATTAGCAAAGGGTGTAATTTCATCAAACATACAGGCATTATTTACTGCTGAGTGGGTAAGAACTTAAAATGAGATTTGTTTTCTAGAAAATGTGATAAATCCTTCTTACACAAGAATTGTTTCTCAGCTCTCTTTTCATGTACCTTTTAAAAAAGAATAAAAGCAAAGATAAGTGAAATGTTGGCTGCCACACAGTGAGACAAGACGAGACCACCCACAATCAGAGAGGCAACATAAACCATAAGTGGTTTCCTTGACTCTGTCTTGTCTCAAATTGTGAAGGGATGATTTGTGGTCAGAGTATCAGAAACACCTGCAGGGAAAAAAGCAGACAGCAAGAGGCATAATCCATAAATTTATTACGTTGGTAATAATTAGATTCTCCTATCTATAAGGGTTATTTATGCACCTTTAATGCAGAGTTTTTTAATATAGAATTAAAGAAGATTTTCTATTTAAAAAAACCCCATGGGTATTTATCTGTAGGCCAGGCAAGTCCTTAACCTTGACTCATACAGGCATTGGAGAGTTTAAGGCATGCTTACCCTCTTTTTATTTGTCAGTTTCTTTTGCACTCTTTTCTTTGAAATAACTGAATTGAATTTACACTGTGGTCTTAGGCCATGAAGGGGCATTTCTGACTCTTGCATAAGCAGTTATTGCTGCAACTCAGTATTTATTACTGTCTTTCTGCTTTCAGCCACACCTCTGAAACACAGTGTGTAGAATTCTGTAAGGATGGGTATTATAATGGCAATTTGGGACATGTTTTAATTATCTCCGGTGAGCAACTAGTATCATTACTGCCCATGAAGCAAAGGAGACAGCTCATCACAGAATGCTGAATGCTAAAGTTATGCAACAATAAACAGAAGGTAGAATTGAAATAGGATAGAATGACATGCATTTTTGTATAATACAGCCCAGCAAGAAAAAGTACAAGAAAATTACTGCATGATGGGTCATTAGCTTCTACCTCTCATAACATGAGTTTACATATCTCTCTGGCGTCTCCTTTTGTATTGTACTCTTTTTTTGATCAATCATACGGGCAAAGAGATTGGTTAGATATGTAAACTTGAGCTGAAAACGCAAACACAGGAATGGAATATTGACCTGTGTCTACGTGCCAGTAGACTAACATGTTCTAATTACTTTTTTTTTAATTCAAAGAAGAGTCTGTGGGCAAGCTTCCAAGGCCCATAGGCACTGCAGCTTGTGGCAAGAGTTTTGCCACTCAGGACCTTGTTCCTGCTGCCCATCAATCTCTTAGACTCTTCCTGTTCTGTTTTCATGTCAGATTGATCAAAATTGCATTAGACAGAAGAACAGATTGTGGTGTACATAGTTTACAAATAAATCTGTAAGATAATCTCCAAAGGCATGTTAGATTGAATAAGTAATTTTTTGTGCCAATATTTTCATTATTATAGAATATTTTAATTTCATCTTTCAGGAAGATTGAAACAGAAACCTTGTAAAACACCACTATGTGGAAATCCAGCATGAAGCTAATGTATAACACAAATTCAGCTCTCCTTTTTGAAGGGATAAGCTCTACACTATTTAAACTGTACCTTACACACTGTTCGATTCCCCTAATTTGCTAGTTTTTACAAGTATGAGCTGCTTAAAAAAAAAAAAAGAAAAAAGATACCAGTATAACTAGTAAATTACAATCATTAATATGGGGAAAATGTGATCTTACCTTTGTCTGTATTATGTCCCTGAATCTTCAGACTTTCATGTGAAAATATAAAGATCAAAAAGGCTGCACAGACCGTGTACTGAGGGCTCATAAATTATATTTGTGGTGCCTTCCAAACTAAACTCTCATATCCTGATTGTTCACAGTTCAGAGGGTGATAATTTAGTCATAGTAAATTAAGAAAAAATAATTGCCTTGTTCATCCTTCTTGTCCTGTCACCTAGCAATGGATATGATCTAACCCACAATTTTCCTGGAGGAATAAAGGAGTAGAAGCAGCTAGCATTTCTTTTGTTTACTGAGAAGTCCAACTACAATGTAGTCAGCCCTGACTACCCTTTTGCAGGAATGAAGTATGATCAGTTAACATGGGATGAAAAGACATTTTACAAAACTGGTAGTGAAATGAACTTCATGGAAGGATGGAAGAAAGAGACAATCATGTTTTAGCATAATTTTGTTGCAACATTACTTACATCCTGATTAGGACTATATAAATCATATTCAACAAATAATGAATTTGCTGAAATACTTAACTAGCCTAATTTTAAGCAGATTTATTTGTTCATGAAATAAATAATAATTAAAAAAAAGATTAATAAATGCTATTCTGTGAGTTTGTCTCAAAATCTCTGGTGGTAACAGCTGAACTTTTAAAATTTATCCTCAGAGTAATAAAATGAGATTTTTGGGTTTGTTGGTTTTTTTGTTGTTTGGGGGTTTTGTGTGTTTGGTTTTTTTTTGTTTGTTTTTTTTTTTTTTTAAACTTTCAATGACTACTTATACTTCAGTGTTGAACACATTTGAATACATCTATTTCTGGTTGAATGTAATTATGTGACATCAAATACATACATTTGACTGAAACATGCAAACCAGTTACAAGACTTATATATTCACAATTGGTGTTCAGTTTATGTATAGCCAAATGAAAACCATCTAAACATATTCCAGTTTTTCTGAATTTGTTCTCAACTCTGATCCTAATGTGATTCCCTATGAAAAAATGTTAATGCTAACCTAACCTCCTGAGATATTTGATATCTACATCTCCACTGGAAGTTCATGAAGAAACACATATTGTGAAGATTATTGATTTTTCATGCTCTGTTTCTTTAGCAAATGTAGTTCTAGAGGAAATATAATTTTGGATGAATTATTTTAACAAGTTTATTTGTTTACAAGTATTAAAGTGTTTGACTTGATTTTACATATGGTAGAACGTCACTCAAATATTCTGGGGAAATGTTGCTCTTTAAAGTCCTATTGGTGCTATCACAAAAATAAGAAACAGGTCACATAAATCAGAAAAGAAAGGAACCTTCTTTGATTATATTGATGAGCTACCAGATGCTGCTTTCTCTCATCTTTTCTTAGCAAAGTCTCTTAAATAATTTACTTAAAAGTATACTAGCTAAAAATAAATGTCCAATTTGTTTTTTTAAATTAAAAGTAAATAATAAATAATTGTTGTTTACCATTGTCTCTGGTTCAAATATCAAAGCTGCTGACTATGTCAGTGCAACAAGAGAAGGTTGTTGAGAAGAAAAGAAGAAAGAGTAGAAAAAGCATGCAGAATGAAAGTCTTTGGAATGAGGCTTGAGTTTAGGAAAATAAAGCAGAAGAATAATTCATATAGTTTTATAGATCTTACATTTCATCCATCCACGAATCGCAAGTTTACATAAGAACAGTAGTCATTTTAAATCAAAGGAAATGGAAATGTGCATAGGAGATATGACAGAAGGCTCCTTTTAAAGAAGGGGCCAATGTTTCTGTTCAGCCGGCAAATGTATGTCATATGATATTTGTGGAGAACGGGCCATGCAGGAAAAACAAATAGTGAAAAAAAAAAAAGTGTTGATTTGCATGTGCTGAATCAATCTATGGAAGGTGCTGCTGAAGTCTCTCTTGCACACATTATTTTCTATCAGCTGAAGTCCCTCACCAAATGTTTTGTTTCATGACATTCTACAAACTTTTCTCTTTCAGCCAGTGAAGACTTGATGAAATTTTATTGCATCATGGAAGATATAATCCATCTGGGAAACCTGGCCCAAAGAGAAGATTGAGCATACAAAGCATTTGCACAATAAATCCCATGACTCAGGCTTGTGAGCTTCTATTGAAAAATATTCTGTTTCCTCATGTTTGGAGAGCTGTTTTTTATAGGCAAAATGATGATTTTTTTCCACAGGAAACAGACATTTTTCACAAAAGCAAGAATTACTCTGCTGAAAACCGTTTTTCTGTCAAAACAATTTTAACTGAAAACTTTGAGCCATCTGTTTTACATCATCACAGTGAGCAGAATTTGGAGGCAGCTTGGTACAGTGTACAGGCAATTCCAAGTAAATTTGCCTTTACCAGCTGGTACAGACCAGCTAACAAATCTGAAGACTATAACCTTCAGTAGAACTCAGTCAAACTATTCTAATTCTATACCTTGAGTAAGTGGAGTCCATTATACCCACAGTAAATTTTTTTTTAATTATTACTTCTATCAGTGCTAGAAAGCAAATCAGGTATCTGTTATTCATCTGGCCACTTGATATTATTAATGGAAGAGGTAAAATGGGGGTTATGCTATGCACAGTGGGCACATATGTTCTGATAACTAAATTATGGTCTATGCAGTAAACAAGGTGATCTGAACAAGGCATACCATCTGTTTGTTTTTTTTTTTACAGCTTGCTTCCTTATTATTTCAGTGCACTCTAATGTACCTCTTGTTTGTATTCTGTATATGTCTAAAAAGTAGGGCTTTTTCTCTTTATGGAATATCTTTTTGCATATATTGTCAACATGGCAATGTTCAGTGAAAGTGATATCAATTATATCTTTTTGCATAATTCAAGGAAAAATGTATATGATCCACTTTGAAGGGGAAAAAAAGAGGTTTTGAAAAAAATGCTTGTTAATTAAATAGAATAAAGATACTTTTCTGCATCAAACATTAAATCTTCTATTTCTAAGCATGGAATTATAGGTCTGAAAGGACTTTCTATTCTTTTTGGAAGCAAAACTATACTTGAATAAATATTTTAAAATACTTGAATAATTTCCAATGAGAATAATTCCACAAACTCCCTGTCTAGTCTGTTTTGTTGTCTAACTATTTTTCAGAATGGTTTATCCCATATCTAATGAAAATCTCTGCTATCAATTAAGTTGGTTGTTATGTGGACAAATGTCTATCCTGACTGTATAGCTACATTAACAAGACAAAACCTTTTCTTATCTGCAAGGTCTGGCCATTTCTCATAGTTTTAAATCAGGGTTAGTCATCTGCATGGGCATTATCTTCTTTTCAACTTTCCTCTGGGGAACTAGAAGCATGGGATGTCTTCCCTGGCATTGGTGAGAGAAGCATTTTTCATTACACTGACATAACATAACATAACATAACATAACATAACATAACATAACATAACATAACATAACATAACATAACATAACATAACATAACATAGCACAAATGGAGTTCAAACTCCATTTCTTCCCTGTCTCCTCTAACATTTACTATAACTTTGTGTACCTTTAGTGGACAGAAAGAGCAATTAATATTGCATTCTTTATGTAAAAACCTTCTATAAAGTAGAAGACCTCTGTATTAGAGGAGATTCTGCCACTGTTTACAGTCTTTCTTCTTTTCTGATGAGAATTTTTTTTTTACCTAGTTCAATGTTTCCTTACAGCTTATTTACAATCTTCTTATTATTCATGTCTCATTTCTTTGGACTTCTGCCAGTGTCACTAAACTATGGTGTCCAAATACAGTTCTGTAACTTCAGCCCTGCCAATCCTGAATAAGTTAAACAAAGAAGAAAACAAAACAAAACAAAGCAAAACAACAAACAAAAAAACCAGAAAAATTGTCAGGGTTATGCTTGTATCCCTCTAAAAGGACACAATGTTCTGTAAATATTATGTCTTTGGTAGTCATGGTTGTTAGGGGAGTTAATAAAACTGGCCAGCAGGCAGAGCTCAGCCTCTTTGAGCTATTGCCTGTTAGACCTTTCCCATCCTATGTTTTCCCCTCTGTTATTGGGCCTGCCCTGACAATAATCACATTTTGAGTGATGCATCTGTTAATGAAACTTGTTTATTCTGCAAGACCACCACATGAATGCCTTCAGTCTGTGATCTACTATGACTCCTACTCCCAGCTCTTTAAACACACTACTTCTTTAGTGCTTTTGCTCCCCAGCTTTTCTACATTTTGATTTGTGAATTTGATTTATCTTCTGAGGTGTTTTGCACTTCAAGATCTAGATCTACACCTTTCCCCTATCTGTATAGAAAAAATGTGTTGGGTGTCTTGCTAATTCAAGATATATCAGTTCTACACTTTCTTGGGTTCATAGTTCAGGCATAAAAAGAAGTTATGGGGTTTACTGCAGGACTGTATGATATATTGGAAGAGACATTTCTTCCCTCGAATGTATACAAAACCACCTGTGAAAAGATGTTTTTTATCTTCTGAGCACATTGAATCCAGCTTGGTTTTTTTTCGTTCTTTTATGTTATTGAGATGATTGTTAAAACAGTCAGGATAGATCAATAAGTGCAAAGCAGATCCCATAGTCAAAAAGGAGTAAAATTGCAGAAGAACTGGTGGTTGGGATATGCAGACAAGGAGAAAGGAGACTGTCTAGGCTAACTGCCTCTCCCTCAGTAGTGCAATTCACTCTGCAGTAATGCAGTCACAAGACTGTTGTACGAGGAATTGGTGATCCACATGCTTGATTTCTTCTCATGTATAAAGGTGTACTTTGAATAGCCTGTGACAACTTAGTAGCCAGCTGTGGTAGAGTATCTATAATCCACTCAATCATAAGTATATGTCTTGTTGACTTGAAATGTTTTTTAAACCTGCTGGGGAACTGTAACTTTATTGTGATAAGGGTATTGGAGCATACTGTCCAAGGGTCTCCTCAAAGCTAAGTCCACATTCCAGACGTGTCTGCTATCAGTGATGGATGAATCTGTATTGTGAGCAAAACCCTATAAAAGTACTAGAAAACTTGGAGCTGGTGAACTTCATCAAGGATGGGAACACTGCACAGCACGTCATGATCCATGAGGAGGGACACGTCTGATGTTGCAACAGTCAGGGTTCCTAGCAGCAGAAGGCATGTGAGATTGCTATCACCTTTTCTATAATTTCCATCCTTTACTCAATAAATTAGTTAGCTAGCTTTGATTATCCTTGCCTTTCTCCCTGAGATCCCAAAAGAACTGACACGTCCTTGGTGCAAAACAGTCTCTCAGAAACTTCTGAAGGAACATTCATTCTGCACTGCATGCTTTCCTTGAGTAAACTGGGCTTTTTAAAAATCTTATTACCAGGTTAAATTTAGTTAAAATTTGAAATATTTCCCATGATAATAATAAGGATAGCATAAATACACTACAAATTTAAAAACCTCAGTTTAGCAGCTGATTGTTTTGTGCTTATTTCATGCTGCTGAAAGCAGTGCTCATTTTCACTTCATGCTTTCCAGTTCCTCATGGTCAAAAAATGCTTGTGTTTCCTAGGAATCTGTGATATTAGTGCCATGTATCTTGCGAGATATAAATAGAAGCATAGAACAAGAGCCTTAGTGAGGTTTTTGTCTTAGGCATCAAAGGCTAGCAACATGGAAAGCTCAGCTAGATAAAGCTGAGGATGCCACAAGTTTTATTTATCTTCTAAACTGTGGCAAAATTTCTTGCACAACTGAGCACCATGTATGGGTGCCTTAACTACAGCTAGTTGTTAAAATACCAACACAAAGCACTATTATGGCACTCTAACACCATTAGTTAAAAGTCATCAGAAGATACTCTGCTTGACTCTTCCCACTCAAAAGTGTGTTTTCCCCTATGCATTTTTTGATTAAGAAGTTACAGATGGGAGAAAACATAATATTGTAACTCAACTCATCCCAAAATTCTGTGTGTAATGGATTTAAACACAGTCTGCAATAAGTGTCTAACAGCTCTTCAACAAATATGTAATCTGAACTAAAGAACATGCAAGAAACTAAAGAATTGACTACCATTTATCGGAAGACAGCTGATGCCCCTAGATTCCCACTTACAGTTAAAAGGCACATTACTTTGCCTGAGAAATGGATTAATGTGTGTACAAGCATAAGCTCAGGGAGAGAGGTCTGCACAGTACCAGACCTCGTGCAACAAATAAATAGCAAGTTGTGGAAGATGAGTGAATGTTTAGGTTTCAAGGACCACATCTAAAGTGTGTCCTATGGTGCCAGTGAAGATCAGAAAATTAACACAGAGATGTTCTCTTTTGATGCAATTAGACTGGCATAATCTATTATGGAGTTTGAAAATATTAGAGAAATGTTAATATTCATGTTAATGCAATAAATATTTCCCTAATTTTAGTTGTAGGTGGCTTTTCTGTATGTTTGATGGGTTGGTTATTTACAGATTTACTGGGAGAAAGCCTTAATGAACTGTTACTTTCCCCATCATATTTGCCAGGAAGGCTGCACACAGAACTGGGAAACTGATGAGCTACCGACCATCTGTCTGCTGTTGACTTGAACACTTGGGAAATTTATTTGTGATTGATTTTGTCCCTTTAACATTTCCAGGGCCCATCCCAGCTCAGGCTGGTATTGTGACCTTTCCAGAACTCTCCCTTTGCCCATAATTGGCACTGTCATGCTCCATTTGTCTCTGTTCACCATGCTTTCTTTTTCAGTGCTTCATCACCTGATCAGTATCAGTACCGAATGAGTTCTTTTTTGAGTTTGTTGTTTTTTTTTTTTTGTCCCCTGCCCCAGTATGGCATATTTGAAAAGCAAAGTGGCAATGATGAGAGAGGAATACTGTTTGAAGAAAGATGTAGATTGAAAGTGTATGCTACAAGTTCCTTCAAAAAGGAGGCCAAGAAGATTGTGGGCCAAAAATGTTGGTAAATCAATCAATAGAAAGTACTTGCAACATATTCAGTGCTGCTAAAGACGAAATGTGGTTCCAAAATATATTTAATCTTTAGGCTAGGTAGTTCTTGAGAATATCTATATCAAATAAGTACTTTAAGTTGGCTAGTTTTTCCTCACACAATTTAGTAAGTCCTGAAAAAAAAAAACAAAACCAAAAAAACCAAACCAAACACTTTTTCTTTCCTTCTATTCTCATTGTTCTAGAGGGTTTGGAATATCTGACAAAACAATAAACATAGAACTAACACTGTCCCTCCTTACCTATACATAGTACAGCTTTCAGCTTCATCTTTGTTGCTGCAGCTGCCAGACTTTCAGGGGGTTGAGATGTGTGTATGGGTGAGAGACATCAGAGGAAGCATATGACATAGCTGTAATAGGCCATCAACAAAACAATGACACTAAGTATTCACAAAATAATCTTCAGGGTTGCTTCCATTTGACAGTGGTTTTTTGTAATCCCAGTGCATCTGCCTCTAAATCAAACTTTCAAAAGATCCCATAAAATTGCCTGATGTTGGAATCATTCTGAACTACATCTTAGCTGTCCTATTCTTATACTGAAATGAAAGACAGGGAGATGGTATAAAATTAATAATAAATGACAATGCATTAACATTTAAAACATTTCCAGCATAAAGTAAAACAATTTCCCATCATCCCTGGCTTTCTTTTACTTAGCATTAGCCATGCCACTTTCTTGGATCTAAGGTACTTATGACTAATGCAAAGAATGTGCTCTAGTTTTCAGCTGCATTGACATGTACTGATTTTACAGAATTTTACATAGTCTGACAAACTTTGCTTCTTCCATACTGCTTCACTTATACATAAATAATTTCATTTTAGAGCCATAAAGAAAGAGTCAAAAAAAGGTCCATTTTTATTAAGTAGATGAACTCAAAATCAGTTTCATGAAAAGTAATGGAGTGAGAGAATGTTCAGCTTTGCTAATTGGGTTAAGTCAGTTCAGTCCTTTTAAGTCATGGTACTCATTATTAGAAATGTTTCAGAATGGTACAGTTTTGCTAGTGCAAAGTAGAGAAGCCAAGAGGATGACTTTAGCATTGAGACTGAAGAATGATTACCACAATTCAGAAATAAGAAATATAAATAATCTAAGAAAAATGGCTCTTTAATCTAGAGAAAGAATAGTCTGTTCACTTACAAAATGTGGATTAAAAGCTAACAAAGCCTGGTACAAAACTTATAATAGCTCTTACCAACTTCAATAGGCTTTAGATTGGATTTCAAGATCTTTATAAGATATGGTTTCCGTGGTTCTATATCATCTATTAAATGTTTTCACCACAAAATCCCATCTGCAGATAGCATTCATCTGGTAACCCTGGACAGCATCTTGAAACTGGATTAAAAGAACAGCAGAAAGTCCAACATTACAGTATACTGGGTCAATCCTTGAGAAAGTCTTATAAGAACTGCTTTATTTAAATAGTAACTATTCTCCATATGGCTTCATTTTTATGGAGCCCAAATTCACATGCACAATTTTTTGAGGGAAAGTAAAGGTGTTGAAAAGTAAAGTACTGGTTCTCCTAGTGAAGTGATAAAACTAGAAAATGAGCAGTGGATTGAACGTTTCACTAAGTTCAATGACTGCTGTTGCATGGGAGTGTGCTACATCATATGCTATAGAACACAGCCAGTTCAGATACCTTGTCATGGAATATCTATTTTTAATGGCTTTAAATGGATTTTCACCTGCACATATGATGACAGTTTTTCATTTGTACAGATGTGTTAAATACCAAGTCAGAACAAACAAACAAACAAACAAACAAACAAGCAAAAAATAAAAACCACCCCAGCCCTTTGAAAATAAGCACAGTAATTGTACTACTTTGCTTTTCATTTTGAGTTGTTCTGAAATTGATATGTATTCTCTCCAGTTAGAGATAATTATTTTCTTTCCCTGAGCCAGCTGAAACTTTTAAACTGAGAGGTGGAACAGTTAGGAAAGCAAGCATCCAGAGCAATACTTAAAGCTAAGAGACTAAGCAACTACAAATTAATCTTTAACTGTGGTCTCCCTCCTTTCAGTGATGTGAAATTTCAGCATTAACTTCTCAAGCATGACTTGGAAGACCTGGGTTCATTTCATTTCATCTGAGACATTTTGAAGCTTTATCTATGTGACTGTTGTAGCCTAAGACTAAAAGCAACTAAGGATCAGAGTGTCTTTGCTGAAGATTAACCACTATAAAAAGGGGAAACTATAATTTGGGAGAAAAAGAGAAGAAATGTAAGTTAGGTCTGTGTCCTGTACCATGATTTGCTCTTCTTTTCTTTGAATAAAGAACATCTTTATAGCTATTGGAATAAGAAACAATATCACAAAAGACAAGTTCCTCTACTTCTAGCACCTCTGTTTTTTATTATCTTACTATATTTTGCCAGTACAGAGCCTCATTATGATTCTAGTTAAGTTGTGTTAAGGACATCACGTTACAGCCACATGTAACAATCTATCTAAGCCACATGTGAAATGACTTTTACGTCTGATATGTGAAGCGTTAGAGTTCTGCATACATACAATACAGAGATATTTTGGAGGTCCATTGGTTAGCATACTGATACAGTACTGTTATTTCCAAGTAATAGTCTTCTCTTTACTTTGTACTTCTGCAGAATTGACCTAACAGTATGTACCCTGCAGTAGTTCTTTTAATTAAACTTTAATTTAACCCTGCACACTCATTTCTATTGACTGAAACCCTTATATAGAAATTGATAGACAGAATTTCCCATAATATGGGTGGAGATATTAAAAATGTATGTCCATCCATCATTTTGCTGAAGTAAAGCCTCATCAGGTTTGAACCTTTGAGTGAGAAATAACAGTGTTAATTCAGTTATACTATTTAAAAACAATGGCCCTGAAAGGAAATGTTTTTTATTTATTTTAAAATAATGCACACTTGTGTCTAGTCACTACCATAAACTAATTTTCTACATAATATAAGTCATTATTCTATTTTAAAAATTTCTTTCACCCCACATCCCAGTGGGTATAATAACCATACTTGGCTATTACATCTCTTTAAATGCCACTGTAACAAGTGACCTATAAAACATTTAATTTTAAGCAATATTATTTTTTAAATACTGCTGTACAGTAAGTTACATTTTTAATTTATTTTCCAAAATTTCATAATTTGTAAACTTGTCAGGAAACTTCAGTGAATTCACTTTCAATATTTGTAACTCAGGCAGTCCTATGACTAATCTGATGGCTACATTAATACACGTAACAGGAGTCATAAATAAAAAAATATTATAACCTTATTTCTTTAGGCTAAATAATCCCCAGGGACACAATAGAATCATAACTGTCTGAAGTCTTGCATTTTAACACTGAAAAGAGCAGAAAAATACTGTTCTGTATTAGTTTTAATCTTTTCTATGGGGGAAAGGAACAGACTGACTTTTTGTTTGTGCTCCTTACTGTGAGTATATAGGTATTCTTACCTTGAGAACTATTTCTTCTGAGAAGCTGCAGAGAAAGATGATATTTTTTAAAAGTTGAGGTTGCATTTCTGGATATACAGGATTTCGCTTTTATAATTAATTAGTGTTATTTCTTTTTGAACTCTAGAAAGTGGGTAACTTAAAATTCTTCTCTATGAAAAGTCAACAGTTTGAAACTTTGTAAGGATTTAGTCAATAGTCTTTTCACAACCCATCCATTTCTTTATTGTTGTTTTCCACATTAAACGTTAAACTACAGCAGTTTTTTTTAAAATAAAATTATTTAGAATAGAATAGAGTAGTTCAGTTGAAAGGGACCTACAATGACATCTAGTCCACTTCAGCGCTGACCAAAAGTTAAAGCACATTATTAAAGGCAATGTCCAAATGCCTTTTAAACTCTGACAGGCATGGGGCATGACCACCTCTCTAGAAAGCCTATTCCAATGTTTTACCACCCTCTCTGTAAAGAAATGTTCCCTAATGTCAAGTCTAAACCTCCTCTGATGCAGCTTTGAACCATTCCCATGCGTCTTGTCACTGGCTACCAGGGAGAAGAGATCACCATCTCTACTGTACTTTCATATGCAGACACATAATGATGACTCCTCTTTCTGTACATTTTGGGTTTTCCAGTAGTACACATTTAGCCATAGTGCACTGCCATCATTGTTTCCTTTTTCTCATATATATGTGAGGTTTTTTGGTGGGTCTTTTAGAGATGATTGATAGGTGTAAGAACATGAAACATGGATAAGTATTAATTTACAAAATTATTAATACAAGAAAAGAGACAAAACTGTACTAGGTAGGAAAATAATTATTTGAATCTGATTTGGAATTGCTGTAGCTGATTGCTGTAGCAATCTTTTCTTTCTTTTGATATTGAATACTTGTAGTCATTTACAAAATAACGTATCACAATAACTGACATGTTTATCTATATCCTAAGAAGAATTTGTTGCACTGACTTCAGGTGTTTTTCCTGGCTTCAGCATTCAAGAATAAATTGCACTAAAGTACACAGTAACTGTAGGAAGAACCTAGAAAACTGTGTTGCTAAAAAAAAAAACAAAAGGATTTTTTTTTTAATTGAAGAAGGCTATATTATTTATGCATATAATACTTAAATATGCACATATAAATTATATTGTATATCTATACACATATATATGCATATAATACATATAATACAAATAAATCGGTATAATATTCTGACATTTTGTCTTCTGTAGAGACTTATAGGTCAACATAAGACTGTTAAAATCTACAGACTATCAGTTTTTCAGATATTCTAGCAGCTGCAAAAAACCTAAACTTTCGGTGGAGAAGAGTGAAAATAGTTATTTCTGTGGTTAGAATAGAATTTTCAACTAGAGAACAAAAGTGTATTTTTTATGTTATCCAATTTTAAATAAAAGATGAGTATCAAAATGTTTTGATACTCAGCAACGTTTTGCTGTGTTCTTACAGAGCTTTATCTGTCTATTTCCAGGGAAAAAAACTGCATAAAGGAGAAAATAATGATTATTTCTTACAGGATCATAGAATAGTTTGGATTGAAAGGGACCTTTAAAGATCATCTAGTCCAATGTCCCTGCTTTGGGCAGGGACATTCAACTAGATCAGGTTGTTCAGAGCCCTATGCAATCTGACCAACGTTTCCAGGGATGGGGCATCTACCACATCTCTGGGCAACCTGTTCCAGTGTTTCACCACCACCATTGTAAAAAATTTTTTCCTTATATCTAGTCTAAATCTACCCTCTTTTAGATTAAAACCATTCTGCTTTATCTTGTCACAACAGGCCCTGCTACAAAGTTTGTCCCCATCTTTCTTATAAGCCCCCTTTAAGTACTGATAGTCAGCAGTAAGGTCTTCCCGAAGCCTTCTTTCCTCCAGGCTGAATAACCCCAAGTCTCCCAGCCTTTCTTCATAGAAGGGGCATTTGTGCTGGTTTTGGCTGGGNGGGGTCTCACCAGAGCAGAGGAGAGGAGGAGAATCACCTCCCTCCACCTGCTGGCCACGCTTCTTTTGATGCAGACCAGGATATGGTTGGCCTTTTGGGCTGCAAGCGCACATTGTTGGCTCATGTCCAGCTTTTCATCCACCAGTACCCCCAAGTCCTTCTTGGCAGGGCTGCACTCAATCTCTTCATCCCCCAGCCTGTATTGATTCTTCATGTGTGGTATTACAAGAAGATAGGCTACACGTATGTTATGCATAGCCATCTAGGCATTTTGAAAAAGAAGTAAAAGCCAAGCAATAACTATTAAGCAAAAGCACATTTTTTTGAAAAAGAACGAGGAATGTAAAGATACATGGACTTAAGACTGAATCAGAAAATCATTGTTTGGATCTTATTTAAATAACAGGATAAAGATTAACCATTGGTAGTAAAAAATCTGACCCTAATGCAGAAGTGCAGTGTAAAAGGATAATGTGATTGTGCACCTCTGTTGAAATTAGTCAAAACAGCAGACCTCTGGCTTTATAAAACAAATAAACCCTCCCCCTACAACAGAAACAAATGAATGAGAGTCAGAAACTCATTTTGAGTTTAATAATGCTTAAAACAAACAAAAAGTTTCTGTTCAGACCTAAATTGCTCATGTATTTATTATGTCCATATTTTCCTGTTGTTAAGGTTCATTAAGGTGTGGTCCTTTTATACATAACTGTACACAGCATTATAATAACAAAAGTATGTCTCACCTCAGAACATTAAGAGACTTGACTCCATTTGTTCAAAGGTTATATGGACAGTGTGGTAAAGCCCCTAAATGGTACAGAAAGATATAATGCATTATACTTTCGCTAAATACAGTAAAGTTTCTAGGGGGTTTCAAGAATAATGGTAATTGATTACTTTTTAGTTGGAAGCTGAGGACATTTGTGAATCTGAATAGATTTCAGCAAACTTCAAGTAGCCCTCAGAAGTGTTTTCAGCCATGTTTTTTTCATTTTGAAATCAAGTTGGAAAATTCCACTTCTTTTTAATATAATTCCATATTTCTTTCATTGAATGAATCTATGTTTTTCCTACTGGCTCAGCATACTCTTTTAAAGATAATCCAGTCTTGTGATGGGCGTTATTTTTGGGTTTTAATGCTGAGCAGGTCTTCAGCCATGAAATAAAATAAAACAGGCTTAATAGGAAAAGGAAATATTTATGGCATATATCAGTAGCAAATCAGTAAGGTATACTTTTTCTAACTCTTAAACATGGGTTTTAAGTGAAGAAGATTCACCTTTTTGCTGAATTTAAAGTTAGGTGTAGAAGCAGATAAAATAATACTTGGAAAATCAACCTTTCTGTAAGAAAGATACTTGGGACACAATATAATATTCATATCTGTGAGGCGGAAAGAAAAAAAGAGGAAGAAATGTTTCTCTGTTTTTAATTAGTTCATCACTATACAAACTCACGTATTTAAATCAGCATTGCATAGTGGTATTCTCCAGAAGTTGCTCACTCATTTAAGCTATAGTAATAGGTGAGATCTGCATAAGAAAGGTCACTTTCTCCACCTCTTGTTTGCATTATTTGGTTAGACAAAAGTGAGAGTGGAGGAAAGAATAGGCAGTGCTTTCACATTGTGTTTCATTCAACTGTAGCTGCCATCAGCTGCAACTCCTGAACTTTTCCCTGCCAAATGCAATCAGGCATGCTTTTGAATTCTGAGTAATTTCCAACTTGATGATGAGAGCAGTGCCTGTACCAACTGCCAGCTATGCAAATGCAGCAGATACAGTCTAGAAATATGCTTAATTTGAAGTACATATGTATCATGTGATGTGGTAAATTTTATTAAATATTTAATTAATAATGAATTGCTAGATTGATGTTTTAATGAGGTTGAGAAAGAGATGCATAAATAGACAATATTCAGTTTTGATAATAATTAAATCAGATGTTTTATAGTAAGAAAATTTCCTTCTGTCATTATACTACATGGCTATTCTACAAGGTACATTAATATGTGAGGAATTTATAACAGATTATTTTTTCAGAGGACATGATCAGTTACCCATTTGGGAATTTTACAAAGGCTATTTGAGAAGCAAACAGATAATTAAAGAAAATTAGAAAGAAGTGGAAAGGAAAAAAGGCCAATGGGCTTATAGTGTTGCTGAAACGAATAATCCTGAGCTTAACTCTTGGCAATAACACATTAGATGCCCAACATCTTTGGGGATAGCCTAAGATCAATCTGTAGCATATGATTTTATAGGAACCAAAGACCTACAAAAATTAAACAACATTGTGTCTGTGCCACGTAGAAATGTGGGCAACAGTATATATGCATGCCACATTAATGGGAAGGTAAACATTTTAACTATATATTCCAGGTCTGACATTGGATACTGAACTAATCTATGTAACAAGTACTGGATTCTGGACAGTGTGCTAATTGCACTGTTTTTCTGGTTCTGATGGCTACCAGTTAGATCTCTGTGAATCTGCTGTTCCTGTGAATGCTCCTGTGAGCTAGCAGGATGGGCAGTGAGTCTCCCCTGCAGTTCAACTCAAATAGTAGAAAAACTCCTTGGAATAAACCTATCTGGTTTTATGGCCAGAGCCTTAAACATCCTTACTCAGCTATGGCACTTTGAGAAGAACCCTTCATCATATCTGAAACATTCTGTACAGGTCTGCACTAGTTTCTAGTAGATTTCATGTAGACTTTGAACAATACAAGCAAAGTAATGAGAGGATATATACCTGGTCTTTTAGAATGGCAGTTGCCCATCATGAGCTCTGGGAATGCAGCACTTACGTTGGGTGCACTTTTTCCACAAAATGTTCTTTCAGTACAATCTTGAAAACCTAAAAAAAAAGCAGCAGATTCTTTAATGACTCTTATCTATTCTGTATCCATAACAGGAAGGCTAAGTATTTATTTTTTAAGAAATTGATGAGCCTTTTAGAATGTGACCAAAACATTTGTTTAGCATCTAACTTATATATGCTCCATGCAAGTTGCGTTGTTTACAGATTGCTGAGTAAGGCATACCATTTTTTTTAATGAGAAAAAACATATTTTTGCTTTTTCAATCAAAGATAAACTCAGATATGTAATTTTAGAAATATGTTCAATGAGTTTCTGATTAAGGATAAAGGATAAAGTAAATACTGTCTACTGCTGTTTGCCTTCCTTCTCTGTTTCAGCTCGATTTACAAGCACTGACTCCATTCAGAAACAGTGAATAGAAAATGGAAACCCTAAGCTCTTGGACTGTCTCCTGAAATGACCAATTTATGGGACAATCAGTTTCAGTTGTACTGGTGGATTTTTGATGTTGACATGTCCTCTATAAATTGGATAAAGGCCATCAGCTCGCTTCACATTTGTGCCAAGGAGCCAAGATGGTAACAAAGATGCTATTGAGATGGTAATGAATTGCTGTCAGTACATCATGTGTCATACTCAAATCTATGTTTGGCTGTTTCTAGTCTCTTGAACTGCATAGCCCCTTGATGATCAAAGCAAAATGGTTCCTTTCATTTATGCCTTTATTAAATAATTCAAGGAAAATGACACTTTGTATTTGTTTTGTCTAGCCAACAAATATATGTTTTATAAAAAAGGAGAAGCAACCTGTGCTTATTCTCAAATAGACAAGAGTCTGTGAAATATTTTAATTTTTAGAGTCCCAGAAGTGAATGATAAATTAAAAGAGATAAATTATTCACAATTGTAGCAGGCTCAAAAATGAAGGTTTATAACTAGAAAGTCCTGTGTCAGCAACTTATACACAGTCTAACTTTTAGTGCATAAGTAGTTTCTTTGAAGTCAGGCAAATAAGCTCATATTTAAGTGCCTTCCTGGATAAAAGCCAAAATTAAGAACAGAGTAAAATTAGAGAGCTAACAACTACTTTATACAAAGTGTGAAAGAAAGCACTGACTATGTAATCAGGGAATATGACTGATTGAACTAATGGTATAAATGGATTCATGAGACATCATGATTTCTTAAGGAGAAAAGAACAAATACCATGATAAAAGCATGAAAATTTGGGGCTTTAAACTAAGCGTGGGAAATGTTGTGAGAGACAAAGACCTGTTCCCTTTTTTAATAAAACATATGTTCTCATACCTGCTTACAAATAGTAGGTTGTAAAGTTAAACATTTTCATTACTGAAATTAATTTAGTACTCAGAACTGACTGGCAATTACATGGTAATATGCCACAGAAATGTGAATTACAAGAAATTAACTGTCATTCTTGTGACTCTAAACAGATTACACATGATATAGGTACCAAGATAAGCCAAGATAAGCTATTTACACTTAAAAGGATTTGGGCACTTGCCAACACTGAGGCACATAGTTCTTGCTTTGAAAACAACATCTATGCTTTAACATAGGAAGAGGCTTGAGGGAAATTTTCAGTCCATCTGTACTATTTAGCTACTATAATCTTCTTCAGGCTGGAATCATGCAACAGATAATTCTAGAACGAAAAACTTAATTCTGTGGACATGCATTGGCATGCCACACCCAACAATTAATTCTCTGTCTTTGTCTTCTGCCTTTTCAAGTGTGTTAAGAAACGTTCATTAGGTGAAAAAATCACCAGGAATCTTTCCTAGATCTTCTAAGGTCTTTCTTACACAGCTTTTGTTTTTGGTGGCTACACTATGCAGGCAAGTTGTAGATTTCAGCAGTATGCTGGCATGCTGAGTGACACCAGATCCTACAATTCATGTACTGAATAGACTTAAGCAATGAAATTGCTTATGGGATACGTGTCACATACATATACTTTTTCAAAATTGTACAGGTGCTCATCATCAAGGCAGAGGTTCTGGGTGATGTTTACAAATTAAAATTATAAGAAAATGAAAATACATACCCTACAGGTGATTGCCAAGATATGTAAAAGAGTCCTGTGAATTTCTGAGTATGATGTTTTAAGTCATTTATCAGGGAAAAGTACACACAAGGAAAAAAACATGTAGATGTCCCACTCTGGGGTGTCTCCCTAGTTTTATCTATATTTATAGCTGCTTTGAGGAGACTTAATGTGTCTTTTTACATTTTTCGGTGATGAGTAAAGGGAAGCTGTTCATTCAATTCCTTGTCCGTTCATTCTCTCCCATCACATCTTGTCAGCTGATAAGCCCTTATGGAGAACATTTGCACACAACTCAGAAACCATGGTTCTCTGTGTGACCCTCTTGTGTCCCCTCCAGTCTTCATGTGGTGGAACTAAACTGGTTTTGCAGACAAAGTTCCTCTGAACAGAATATGTCCCATAATTTTAGCTAATAAAAACTGAAGCTGAAGAAAAGTAAACATTATTGCAATGCATCTTGTTATTAGCCTGCATGTTTTAGACCTGTCATCTTTGCTACCAGAGAATAAAGTATAACAGAAGAAGACAGAAGAAAACTATGCATTGATATAGTCATACAGGAGAATAATTTTTTGAGAGAAGCTGCAGATACATTACAGATTCAGATCTCTTATCTGTATGACAATATATTTAAATGGCTGTTCATTCTTGTACTAATCTGAAGATATTTCTATACTCAGTTTTAGTTGTATCTTCACATGCTGAAGTACAATTCTGGTGCACTGCATCAATTATGTTATTTCTGCCCTTCATCTCTGTTATCACTCATTATTTAGACACTTTACACATCTTAGCAAAATGTTTTGTAGGCTTAGAGATTACTTACTGATGGTTCACAATCCCATACTCACTGACCTCTGTAGAAATGCCAGAGGTAGCCTTCATTTTGTTTAACAGTGGATAGATAAAGGGACAGATGTATTATACTAGGTCACATATTCAAAAATGGTAAATTGTGTTCAGTCAAGCAAGTGAGGAATTATTCAGAGTATTATTTGGCTGTAAACAAGCTAAGTTTTTTCTACACTTAAAAGTGTTACTACCACAGTTATGAATGGTAGGAGTGGGAGTGGAAAGATCATCTGACTAATTGCAAAAAAATTTCAGATAGAAAAAGTTTATTACGTTAGAGAAAATGCTTCGAGATGAGTTGAAATTGAATTAGAATACGGACTGTGTGGAAGTTACACGGGGGAATGGAAGAAAACATGTCCTGCAAGCACATTCAGGCCACTCAGTATGTAAGGTGATACCCTGAAAAGGGCTGGAATGCTGATTCCTGATGTTAACTACATTGGGAAATGCAGGTTGGCAACCAGTAGAAACCAGGTGACAGTCACCAGACCAGGTGACAACTCAGTTTACCAGAAAGCATTGCTGAGGCTTTTGAAAGGACTGTGCTTATATAGGAAGGATATGGTGCAACCTACTGGCATTTTGCTGGTAATTGGGTGGTGACCTATCTAATGTCAATGTCATTACACCACTGAAATCTTTTGCACGTAAAAGACAAAGCTTTGGAGTGTATGAGCATTTTAATGTTTTTCTGTTTTTTTTCTTTATCCTTTTAATTTTTGGTCATGAAGTTAAGAGATGGGATCCATAGACTGATGAGGCAGCTTTTCCAGCCCCTGACAGTGAGCAAAGGGAACTAACTAAAAATCAGTTAGATATGTAATGCTTTAGGCATTTTCTTAAAATACTATATAATTCAAGATTAGGCTTTGTATAAATACTTCTTCAATAAGGAAGTTACAAAAAAGGAAAAAGATTTTATTTGGTTATGTCTCCTTTGTGGTACGTACTAAGTCTGTTTAGTAAGATACGTTTGAGGAATAGAGAAACCAGTTACTTCAAAAATCCTATACAGCACTAAACTGTACAGTAGATTACAATATGTGTTTAGGAAGAAATGTGAAAGCCTAAAGTTTGATTTCTTCTTGACAAGCAACCATAAGAATGGATAAAAAGGAAAGGAAGGTTATAGCTGCTTCATTTACCTCTCCCAGTTAGAGAACTGTTTGCAAGAGCAAATGAACTTTAAAGCTGAGAGCCTGACTTGAAAGTGTTCAGTGGATTTGCTTTTCTGAAGGTTACACTGCATTTCTCTTAGTGTGACTTTCTCCTCAGTATGAAGTTATGTTTGGTTTAAACTCTTGGATTTATTCTCCATAAATCAAGAAATCTTGCACTTCGTCAGCAACTAAGAAATGCAATTTACTTTTGTAGGTTCCTGAGCAGATCTCAAAGAATTTTGTTTTCCACCCAAGAAGGAGCCTCTCATGAATCATACCTAGCAAAAAAACCCAAACAAGTGACTATCTACTCAGAAAGCTTTTATATAAAATAGTGAGTGACATCATCAGGTGTGGTCCCACTCCTCTGAGCTGCTGAAGTTGTAGAAAAAGAAAGTAAACTTTTGTAGCTGCCACATACTAATGGAGAGGTGTAAAGCCTATAATATAACTGTTGTGGTAATGTACTCCCTCATCTTCATCTTCCTGTGGCAAGGAGCAGGGCAAAATCAGCAAGGCAGTAGGCAAAACCACACAGCTCCTCAGAGACAATTTCTGCGTGACATATGTCCTGCAGGTAGTTGTCATCAGATAATGGAGCCTCAAGACTAATGTCAAGGTGGTTTGGGAACAAGCCAATCGACACGGGATCCCATCTGACCACAGGTTCCCACCTCTTACAGAACATATCCTAGTGCTGGTTGACATCAACCTTCTACTTTTTCTAACAAGCATTTCTTTTGCAGTTGTTATATAGTACAAATTGAGGTGTGAGTAAACATTTTGATATTTACAAAATAAAGGTGAAGCTAGAAGGCAAATAAGGCAAGCTTAGAAAAACTCCATTCCTAACATTTTTTCTGGCATCACAGCTGCTGTTATTTTGTATTCCTGCATTTTAATGTAAATGTAATTTTAATTGAATACAGTGCTGGAAAGATACTGAATATTAAAAATGAAACCTTTCTTCCTAAAATTCTTTGCCTGCTGTAATTGCACTCTCTAGCTAATTCAAAAAACAGTTCTTTTTTTTCTTCTGTACAAATATATAAAATTGTTATTTATTATAAGAATTACAATTTTCATGTGAGCAACTTTCTTTCTTCTCAGAGGATCGGTCAGCTCAGTACTTGTGAACAAAAATAGAGATAGGCTAATAGATATAAGACCAAAAAAAAACCCAAAACAACACAGATTCCTTTATAGAGGGAAAGGCCTGGCTGTATTTATGAAACAATACTTAGCTCTTTGAAGGATGTTATGCCCATATTTCCTTCTGGATAGCTATAGGAACAAAGATGATTTTGTTATTGTTCTTGATTTGTGCCTTAATATACATGATGACAGCAGAAAAATGTGCAATCAGATGAAGGAACATTGAACATGTAATTTCATTTTATCTGACAGGCCTGAACAGGAGAAGAATACTCAGAATTCTTATTTCTCCTCAAAGTTAAAGGAATATTGTGTGTGTGTGTGAAAACATTTACTGTGGAGCCAAGGGCAACATAAATATTGGCATTAGGATTGCTGATTAGACTGTCTTGCACCTTTCTGTGAAATAAATGTATTCTGTACATTTCACTTACTTACAGTTTTTTGTTTTTGTTTTTGTTTTTTTTTCCTTTTTGTGATCCCCCAGTTCATACTAAACAAACTGAGATGTGTTTTGAGAACAATATACTTAGAGTATGTCTGCACCACATACTTTAATGATACTTTAATGCAAGGTTGCTATCGGTGACTCTGTAACGGTGTGGAGCTTAGCATGCCTGAATATTATTCACAGTCCCATTGACAAATACACAGTTTGGAATCACCTCTGAGTTATGGGTGTAGTAACAAGTTTTTTTAGAGCTAGAGAGGTATGCTGACAAAAGTTACAGTTTCACTTCTGACAGCAATATAGATGTGCTCTGAAGGACATTAAGAGTGGAAATTAAAAATCCCCACCAAACCAAAAAACAAAACCCAAACAAACAACATTGAGAAACCAGCCAGTATGGACAGTCTATTTCTGTCTGTCGTGGTTTAACGTGGCAGGCAGCCAAAGACCACACAGCCACCCGCTCACTGCCCCCCACCCCCCACAGTGGGAC
>VZTQ01005583.1:0-80634 GCA_013400755.1 Pelecanoides urinatrix
GTGCGGTGCGGTGCGGTGCGGGTGGCTGCTCTCGCTCTGTCCGCGGCCGCTGCCGGCGCCGCGCCGCCGTCCTTCCTCCCCTATGGAAGAGATGGAAGAAGAGCTGAAATGCCCCGTGTGCGGCTCCTTTTACCGGGAGCCCATCATCCTGCCCTGCTCGCACAACCTGTGCCAGGCGTGCGCCCGCAACATCCTGGTGCAGACACCGGAGTCGGAGTCGCCGCAGAGCCGCCGCGCCTCGGGCTCGGCTGTCTCCGACTACGATTACCTGGACCTGGATAAGATGAGCCTCTACAGCGAGGCGGACAGCGGCTACGGCTCCTACGGCGGCTTCGCCAGCGCTCCCACCACCCCCTGCCAGAAGTCCCCCAACGGCGTCCGCGTCTTCCCGCCGGCCGCCCCGCCGCCCCCCGCCTCGCTGGCGCCGCCGCCGCCGCCCCGCAACGCCTGCCTCACCTGCCCGCAGTGCCACCGCAGCCTGGTGCTGGACGAGCGCGGCTTGCGGGGCTTCCCCCGCAACCGCCTGCTGGAGGGCGTCATCGACCGCTACCAGCAAGGCAGGGCGGCGGCGCTGCGCTGCCAGCTCTGCGAGAAGGCGCCCAAGGAGGCGGCCGTCATGTGCGAGCAGTGCGACGTCTTCTACTGCGATCCCTGCCGCCTGCGATGCCACCCGCCGCGGGGACCGCTGGCCAAGCACCGCCTGGTGCCGCCGGCCCAGGGTCGCGTCAGCCGCCGCCTCAGCCCCCGTAAGATCTCCACCTGCACCGACCACGAGCTGGAGAACCACAGCATGTACTGCGTGCAGTGCAAGAGCCCCGTCTGCTACCAGTGCCTGGAGGAGGGCAAGCACTCCAGTCACGAAGTCAAGGCACTAGGCGCCATGTGGAAGCTCCACAAGGTGAGCCCCGGGGTGGCCTCCGCCAGCAGCCCCGGCCGAGCCCCGCAGCTGGGAGATGGCTGTGGAGGGCCGCCTGTCCGGCATACCTTGCCCCACACGGTCCATCTTCCCCCAGCTGGCAGGGTTGGAGCATCGCCACCCGCCCTCGCCCACGCCGGGGCTGCATTTTGCACCCTTGCTTGGGTGGTGAGTTGCCCTCCCGGCACGGGGAGGCTGGCATCAGGCAGATGATGCTCCCTGTGAGTCCCCAAATCGTGCCGTGCCAGCTGGCCCCTGTGAGCTGAGGCTCTGCCGAAAGAGCCGGCAAGGGCTGCGGGTGATGGCCTGGGGGTGGACTGGGGACATCTGCGATGCAGAGCTGGAAAAGCGAGGGGGAGCGATGCTTTCGTGAGGTGTGAAGTCTGCCACGGGGGAGGACGGGGATGCGGGAGGGGAGTGCCGTGGGGTGCTGCTGAGGAAGGGCTGCTGCCTCCCCCCGCACACCGAGTCATTGGGAGGAGGAGGGACGGCAGTGGGCGAGCGGGCAGCGCGGTAGCGGAGCCTTTTGCTGAATACTGATCAGCTCCTCTTGAGCACGCTCACTCCTACACGCATCCTCGCTGGAGGAGGGTGTCCCAGCGCTTGAGGCAGGGACGTGGCTGTCATTAGCTTCAGCTCAACTCCATCCACCCCGCTGCCTCCCTCCCTCCTTGCACCAGTGACCCCCTCACTGAGGGAACTGGGGCAGAAGTGACTGGGACGCGGGCGGACAGGGCGCAAGGGGACGGGCATCATTCCTTGGATGAGCATTGAAATAATTGTCCCCTGCTGCAGCGAATCAGTGCTGGCAGGAGCAGGTGGGGAAACCTGTGACAAGGAGTTGGGGAGCTGGGGAGAGACGGGGAGGTGCGTGACCCCCGTGCCGGATTGCTTTCCAGGAACATCCCTGTCATGCTTTGGCAGGCTGCGTGGCGGCGTGTGGCTCCGCGGAGGATACAGACCGCTGGGCTGCAGCTCTGCGCCCCGTGTTGGGTCGGTGGGTGCATGCAGGGACAGGCCATCGCTTGCCATGACACCCTTTGAGAGGGCTGGGAGAAGAGGGTAACCGCATTACGTTGCGGTGTGGGAGGAGAGGGTACGGCGGTGCCTGTTGCTGCTGGAAAGGCTTGTCCTGACCCCCGTTTACTGGGAGGAGGAATACCTCCTCCACGGCCTTCCTGTGCTTTTACAAAGATGAAGCCCGAGCACCAGAGCAGTTTTGGTGCCCCGTGCCCTTGTCCTTGCACATGGGGTGCAGTCACTGCTCCCAGCTGGCGTTGGGCTGCCGGGGTGCACCATGGCACAGGTAACTGCTGACCTGCTCGCAGGAGCGCGAGAGCTCTTCTTCGCCGGTGTGTTAGCGTGGCGTGAGCCGTCGGATGCTGTGAGCATCTTGCTCCTCTTGCCTGTTACGAAACCCAGTGAGTGTTCGCTGTGCGAGAGCAGCCTGTTCTCCAGAGTCTGGTCCTCTTGGTGGAGGATAAACTGGTTTGGACTGTGCTGACACAGAGCGGGAGCGGAGCTGGGTCTAGCTATTGGTGGTGTTCTCCAAAACAAGAGAAATCTGATGGGTACCAGGCCTTATCATAAGGTTTTGGCTTCACCTTCCTGCTTTGATTCAGGTGCAGCGAGGCACTTAGATACACGCATGAGCATCTGGACAACTTCCTATGCAGGCACTCAGATACTTCAGGTTCAGTCCTTGTGTTCTTGATTAGGACGGCTTATTCTTCCTTGAATGCTTAGCTTTTCTTTCAAAATACCTTTTCACGGGGGGAGATCTTTAGCAATGTAGTATTTCATGGATGTAGCTAACGGACATGGAACTGTAATGGTATTTGAAACAACGATTTTCATGCAATTTCTCTCAAATTTTTGGAAATCAGAATGTGAAGTCACACCTGCCTTGAGTGAGCCTGTGTTTCTGCAGGTAGTCAAAATGGCTTTTTAGAGGTGACAGTGCAGGGGTTTACTGCTATTTCCTGATGTTTGCTTGTTAGGGGAGGGAAAAGAGTCTGTTAATTGTGGCAGTACGGTATAATTGAAGGAGTGATTTCAGAAGCGCTCCCCCAGGTGCCGTGTAACTGAATCAAGGGGAGAGGCTATTGACGTTTCAAGCTTTATCCTGGTTCGGACTGGGCGTTAGGAACCAAACCACCTGCGGATTTGAGCTGGTGAACCTCCTGCCAAAGCATCTGGGTGTCATTTTTTGAGGGGACAGGCCTTTGGCAGTAAGACAAACTTGCCGAAAGGGTGACTGCCCCTTTTTGCCTGATCTTTTCGCTGCAATGAGTGGTGGTAATGAGTACCTACAGCTTGTAGGAAAGGACAGAGTCGTCAGCTCTTGGCTTCTCCATGATTACAACACTACTCAGTGCAAAATATTCTTTGCGATATGTCTGTGCTCTTAATTTCTGACCTGAGGAGACTGTGATTCTCGCTGCAGTCTGCAATGACCCGAGAGTGCCTTGATAAGCTGTTGTTCTTGAAAGCAGCATTCACGCGTCAGTACGTGATTGCTGGGCCCTAGGCAATCGCTGTTAAGTGCAGCACGCTTCGCTTTGGAGAGGAGACCGAAGGGCTTTTTACAGACCTCTTCAGGAACTGCCCCAATTTTTGCTTTCCTCTGACAGAGCGCTGATTGTGTGGTTCTCGCAGATGATAATTTCAAAATAATCTGTGCTAAGGCACAATCAAACGTAATTCAGGGAGCTAGGATTTCTAAGCCGGACACAGATCATGAGAAATCCTCTCTCTTCCTATCTTCCTTTCAGGACAGCTGTTGGGAGAGGGGTAAATATTCAGAGAAACATAGAGGAAAATGGGTTTTTAATCTGAATTGTCCCAGTTTTGTACATATATTGCAGCTGTCTGGATTTTATCCTGACAAGCTGGAGTGCTGCTTGGCATGTCAAAAGCAGCAACACAAGATGGAGCTGAATCATTTATTCTTTGCACATTCAAGTCCCTCTTGCTTTTGCTGGGAAGTGTGTGGTGAGTTCAGGCTCAGCAGCTTGCTGATGGCTTTTTATATATAGATACATACATACATACGTATACAAACGGACTGGAAGGGACCTCCAGGGTCACACAGTGCAGTCCCCAGCTATCTCTGACAGCCCTGAATTCCCATCCTTCATCTGATCAAGCTCTCTTAAAAACATTTTACCCTTGCCGATGCATGTTGGAAAGGTCTCCCAGAAATTCATGGTTTCTGGTAGTAGCTTTTAAGCAGGTTTGAAAGCTTTCTGGGTTAGGCAATGGAGAGACAGTGATGTAGAAGTGATTCCTGCCCATCTCTCCTAGGGTGTCGGGTTTTGCCCAGCGCTGTTATATCTGGGTATCCTCTGCAGTGTCCCTGGTACTTCTTGCCCCGTGGCTGGACACCCTCCCTGGGGTGGGTCATGCTTGCCAAAGGCTGCTTTTGTCTTTGAGCTCGGTACCCCGCTGCAGCAAACATGAACCCGGATTTACCGTGCGCAGAGGCTGACGAGGTCAGTGGTGCCACGGTGAACGGCGATGGAAGCTTCTGCTCTCTTTTTGGGCAGTCAAGCAAGAAGCTTCCCTCTGCTTTGGGTTGGGATCATGTGTTTTCTTTACAGGGGCTCACGGGGCTCTGCCTCTTTTCTCCACTAGCATCTCTTTCATGTTCCTTTTACATTAAACCAAGACTCTGGGGTGGGACCACTGTCTGCTTCGCCTTGACACTGACAGGGGAGCAGGCTGGGCAGGCTGTTCAGTTCCTCCTGTAGTGAAGCAGAAACAGGTCTTGACTTCAGTGGAAGGCAGATAGTGCTCTCAGTTATACTTTTACGTGGGATGTAACTGCCCGGCGTGGGATTGCCCAGGCTGAAGACACAGACTGTCCTGTGATTCCAAACCCTGCAGCATCTCTGCACAGATTGCGGTAGAGACCAACCCTGTAAACTGACATTACGCACTCTGTTGAATCAGCTGTAATGATTATTAGCAGTCAGAGGCTAATTAGCCCAGGTACTCTCTAGACCTCAGCTCATCCAGCCTGTCACTAGCACAGATGGGAGGAGGGATGCAGGGGCAGCTCTTCCTTTAAGAATCAAAAATCCTATGTACAGTAGGCATGACTTTGTTCCAGTTGATTTGCACATCTGGGGTGAACTAGGGGATGGAAAACACACCAGTGCCTCTTAGCTTCTGCGCGGGGGACAGCGGGCATCAGAGCCACGATGGTGACAAGCAGACAGCGTTATTCATTAGCTTACTTGGCTGGACCTTTGTGTTAGCTGCCAGAGAAACTTTTGTGGGGAGTCGCTTTCTTGAGGCATCGTGAACGTACTGCTGTTGAGTCCATGGGAATTCCTGTAGCCCACAGCGCTTGTGGGAAGTATCCAGGGAGCTGCTGTATGACAAAGACCTGTTTGCATTTGCAAAGTAAAATATTTGCTGCTAAAACAGAAGTGGTGAGAATCCTTAATCTTTTCCTGTTGCAAGCAATGCACTTTCCCAAGCCTTGGTTTGATGGCCTTCCCGAATCCCACCGCGCTTGCTCCATCACCGGCCATCTGCGGCACCAGGGTCTCTCCTGTCCTTCTCTAGCAACGCCAAACAGCCTTCCCGATTGCTCCGTTCTTCTGTGGCCAAATCCTGAGAGTGGCAAACAGGCTGAGATGCTTTAAAGTCAGAAAAAAGCAAAGAAATGTCACCGAGGTCAGTGGATTTACACCAGCTTGTGTCTGTCTGGGATTTGGAGGTGATGCTGCCGCCTTCTATTAATTTATTTAGGAAAAAAACTTTCTGTCAGGTGGTTCTTTCCTCTGCACTTACCGCAGTTAACAGAGTAAGGAGCAACCACGAATACCACGTTAATCAAAGGTAATGAGGTAGAGCAAGTCCTACAAGGCGTTCTTGGAGCCTGTGTGGCACTTGATGGCAGGAGATGTCCTCTTAGTTATTTGCAAATGGAAATGGGCCCGGGGCTGTCTCAGAGCGGGTGTAAATCACTGCAGCTTCATCAGTTCCAGTGGGAAGTCCAAAAATACACCGACCTGACAGGGCGATGCCACGTTGTACCATCTGAGCTCAGGCTCTCCAAAGGCTTTTAAACATCTCAACCTGCAGACTGGTGGGATCTATCTTCATCCAGAAGGTTCCTGCGCTCTGTAAATATCAAACCTTTTCCATTCTCCCCACACAGTTGTATCTGATTTTTTTTTCTTCTCTTGGCCACTTTATGAATGAAGGATCCCACTGGCTTGATATTTCTTGCTGTGTTTACTGTGGTGCAGGTCAGGAGCACCGCAGCTGAGATGGGTGAAGAATCAGCGCATGGACTAATTCTTGTCTCTCTTTCATGGAATTTTCGGCAGGTATCAGTGTGTCACCCAGAAATTCTCCTGTCACCATGTCCCTAGTCTGAAAAAGAGAGAACTAGCAAGCAGAGCAAACACTGCACCTGGTGTTAAGTAAATGACATGAAAGTGAGAAAAAGGCATTGTTGTTTATTTACCACGTTTCGCAAGATGCACTTGGAGAGCTGACAGCGGTGCAGGTCGCTCTTGGTCGGGAACACGTTCTGAAGAGGCTTTTTGCATTGCTTATTCCCACTCTTCTAAATAAACCAGCACCCAAAAGTTCAGGTTTTTAGAAGGAAAACTTTGCTTGGTGTCACTTGCCAGAACCTGTTCACGTATGACCGCAAAATCCTGTTAAGGAGTCTTGCAGTGCACTTTCTAGAGATCCAGCACCTACCTTTGGAGATACTTTCTCTTTCCTAAAGTTTGAGGGAATTTTCTGCATCCCTTCATTAACTTGCGTGATTCACATACATATTCATTTAAAGCAGAGTGCTTTCGAATTGCATGTGCTCTTCCCAGCTGTATCAAAGAATAATTTTAAAAAGTCAGTTGAATCGTTACAACTCCCCAGTTCTCAAAACTGCTCTTTTGACAGCCTTGTTCCCTGCTTTATTTTTGGGATGAGGCATTCTGTGTGGCTGTGGTATGCATTTTACCTGTTAAATTGGCTTATAAATAAGCCAGCTCATTCCCTGTTCATTCAGATAGTCCTACTGGGATGAATTGGATAAATATCTATTTAGGGCAAGCACATAAGCCGAAGAGAGCTCACGGTATAAATCTCTGGTGACCCTGGCTCAGGTAGCGTCCTAGAAGGAGAGGCAGAGGCTGCTGCGTTAGAAGCCCAGTTACTGTGAAGAGTAAAGCAATGGTACAAAGCTGTCTGGATGAAAGTTTCTTAAATTCTCATGGACCAACCAAGTTGGAACTGGAAAGACTGTGAAAGTAGGATGGTTTGGTAAACAAGTGCTCTGGGACCCGCGTTGAGGGGTGGCTTACGGGATGAGGGTCCTACTGGGTAGTCGTAAAAAGGAAAGCTATTAAGCTTTCTAACAAGGAGACGTATGTATGTAGAAGCTGGGCCCAACTCTCACCCATACCAGTGGCACCTCGCTGATGAATGCAGAAAGGAGATATGTCAGTTTATAATTCAGAAGAGACCAGAGCTGAGAACAGCATGTCAAAGATTCAGTTTTCCTATTCAAAGGAAAATCTTGTTGGCAGTCTGAACTAACTCGCATTTTGGCTTCAGAATTGGATGCAGGTTTTGGGGACAGTCTGACCTGGAGCTGGAAAAGCTCAGCGGAGGCTCAACTTTTCTGGTAAGAGCAGAATTTCTAGCTAGAAAGAATAAGACCAAGTTCATTTTGAAATTTTTGTGAGCCAACATCTGGCTGTAGCAATAAGCAAGAGCAGAGAGGTCCTTGACTGTGAGGGGTGATAGAGTGGGCACAGCAGGGACTAGGTTTTGGGTTACATTTTTTGCATTTGATTAGCTATTAAATTCCCCGCATTACAGAAATACAGGGGTGTTAATAGGTGCACATTCAGTTCTGTAACACAGTCAGCAGAAAGCGCTGTGGAAGGGATGTGACAGTTGAGGGATTTCCCATCAGTGTTAATTACTCCTCCCCCTTTCCTAACCTTATATTAGTTGATGGATTCAAAAAGGGATGGGGACTGGATGTTAATAAGGCATGGATGTTCGTTGCCTGAAGTGCTGTGGGCTGGAGCCACGGTTGCCATTGCCCATCGGCGTGAGGTCAGACCCGCAGCTGGTGTGAATGAGCACGGCTCCACTGAAGCGGCAGCACCGAGCCGTTTGAGTGGAAGATCGTGTTTGCAATTTGGAATGCCTGGTGCGGAGATCCCAGCCTGGGTGCCCACGCTGGGACTCCTGCTTCCAGCTTGGAGAGGAGGCGTAATGCCTAAACACCTGGGCAAATATCAGTTAAATTATTTGCATGAACCCTGCATGAACCCCGTGGCACATCTTTCAACCAGTGATCCCTTTTTTTTTTTTTTTCTTTTTTGGGAGTTGGACCCTTGCATTTACTTCCATTTTTCCCTTTCCCCTATCTGGTCCTTCTGGATTTGTGCTGTCAGTTCCCTTCTCTTGTCGCAGTGCCCTGTGGCAGGATTGTTTAGTGTGTGTGAATTAATGACGGCTTATGGTTGTGCTTTCAGCTCAAGGGTGCATAATGCATCCGTAGCATCACTTGTTTAAGCCTGTGCTGTGGAACTGCAGCTGTTTTCCACCTGCAGCTCTTGAGGTCTTCTCTGATGAAATCCCTGTCTTCCCAGATAACCAGTGCCCCTTGATTCAAGAGGCATTAATTCACTAATTCTTTTAACTTCACCACTTTCCTCCTCCCTGTTCTTTACCTCTTGACCTTTGCAGGCATCAGCTGTAGACGGTGAAAAGAACTGCTGCTCCTGGCCCAGCACTTAGAGCATTGGCTGCCCAGGGTGTCTGTCCCTTTGCTGTGCTGGTGGGCTTTCTGCTTGGGAAGGACCTTTCTGTCTGTAAGGCAGGCTCAGAGGTCTGGTTTTGATTCCAGGGTGTTGTTAGGAAAGCATCCCTTTCCAAACAGGTTTCTCTGATTTTATGCTGTGGTCTCTCCATTGGAGTATGTAAAGCTGGGAGAAGGGGGAGTTGTCTCAGGGGTTTGAAGTGGATAATTTCTTACAAGGCGTATTTATTGGTTTGAAGACACAGACGTATTGCTTTGGGGTCAGAGCCACCATTCCCTTGCTCCCCTTGCTGGCAGGGCTGGGCTGTGTTACCCAAAGCACCCGGTGATTCAGCCTGAAGCCGGGGAGGAGTGGGTAGACGCTGGCAAGTGCAGCTCCGGCTGTTTATATTGCATTGAGGAAGGGAACTGTGGCAGCATTTCCCTGAGGATGCTGGAAGAAGAAGGGATGGGCTCATGGCTGTCACTGGAGGTCAGCTCTCCCTGCTGAGGATTTGCCTTGTGCTCCTGAACAAATAATTGTTTAGCCTCCCTGTCCTTTCCCCTGCCTCGGACTGCCCTAGATTGTCCGACACCACCTCTTAGAAATGTATGTTTAGCACAGCTCCCTTCTTCCAGCCCGGCAACCTGATCATGGTGTAATGCAAATTCATAACCAAGCACCGCCTGCTATACGTGGAGATGTACTGAGAACTTCCAACAATGCAGAGGGCATCGTAGCTGTCAGGGCTGGGTGAAATCCCATCAAGGACATAATGAGAGCATCAGCCTCCCTCCCTGGGAAAGCACTTCCATACATGCTCAGTCTTAAATTGAAGTCACAGAGATTTAAGGGCATGACTTACATGCTTTCTTGAGTTGGGGCATCTGAAATGGTGAACTGGTCAGAGCTCTTGATGTGCAAACAGCGTCGGATTAACTGTGTGCTGGGTGAGAGCTGGCGTTGTCCCTTGGCTCGGTGACAGATGCTGCTGTTTCCTGGGAACACAGCGCTCTTTCTTTGGCAGGGTACAAGATAGAAGTGTAAAACAAGCCTCGACTTTCATGGCAAAGCCAGTGAAGTCTTATTCTTGCTGTCTGAGGAAGCAGTCAAAATGCCTCTCTCATTGTCCCGATGTATATTTTATTGGTGCTCCTTTGTAGTTCAGCCGACTGCCTCTTTCTTATGCCATTTTTAATCTACAACCAGCTCTTTGCGAGGGTCTTTTCTAGGAGGAGCAGCAGCGGTGGTTCAAGCCGTGCTGTTGCATAGAACCCACTCAGCTCCACAGCTCAGACGTGGCCGAGTTTCCCCTGTATGTCCTGTATCCGTCCCACAGCAACACTTCTTCCGTCTTGATGTTGAATTCCCTGGAAATGAGGACCCAAAAGGGTGTTTGCTTAGGTCTGTGCCACCATCAGCCCACAGCTCGGTGAATCAGAACAAGTGCGTAGACACAGTTTCTCACCTATGAGATTATTTCTCACCTCCCCCAGAGCCCAGCAGTTAAAATTTGTTGTTGGCTAAAAAAAAAAAAAAATAATCCTATACCCACAAAGGGTTGTGGTTTTGTGTCATTTTAAATTTTGCCCTCTGGCTGCTTGGCAGGACGGAAGGGAGCCAAGCGCTGCACTTTCCGCTCTGCTCTGCTAATGGCAGATGACAGCCCGGATCGAGGGGCAAGAAGGTTACTTGGTTGTATTGACTGTGTGTATCGTGCTGTGCTTCTGGAGCTACGAACCAGATGACGGATCAGTCGATCCATCTGCGACTTGGACAATGGTTAGGCGCTGTATTGATTTCCTACTGCGGTGCCGAGTTATCAGATGGTGGAGGGCATGCTGCAAGCAGCTCCGAGGAGGATCCTTCCTCCATTTCTGGCTGGCAGGTGACTTGCCCATGTCTTCGCTGCGCAGAACCTGCCTAGTTGCAAGCTGACCGGCCGCCTTTTGCAGCGGGTTTCTGGCTCGTGTGGCCGTACCCCAGGTATTTTCTTTCAGCAGATGTGCCAGATGTGGCTGATTGACGTGTGATCCCTTGATGAGCTGCGAGCGGTAGGTAGGTGCCGGAGGAAGGCCACCACGCTGCTCTGGGATGTCTCATCCTTGTGTGAAGCCTGGAGGAATGCATCTGTTGCAGGGGAGAAAGGGGAGAGGAGGGAAGGGAGAGGAGGTAGGATCCCACCCCATGGTCTCAGCTGCTTTCTCCTTCCCCACCTTGCAGCTGCAGCGCTTCGGCAGCTGGGGAGGATCCAGGGAACGTGGAATGCTGTTTATTTAGTAGGACCACGTTTGACTCCTTCCCTAACTGCTCTCAGGAGAAATATGCCTCTTTCCCCTAGTGATGGAGGGACTGTAAGGAGCTCTACCTGATGAGACTGAAACCTCATTGGAACCCTCTTTGGGATTGAACTGGAGCCATTTTATGATTCGAGCGAGTCAGCTGGCTCCAGTATGCTGAAAGAACCAATGCAGGTGGATTTTGTTTTGAAACCCCGTTTCTGTTCAGGCAAAAGATATTTTGTTCGACTATAGCGTAGTTCTCAGTGCCTAGCGAGCGAGAGCACGGTGCAATGGAGCAGGAGGAGGAACAAGCAAGCCACGTCTTCTCGGTGGTATCCTGAGACTTGCATGAGCAGGTGATCATGGGGAAAAATGCCAAAGCTCGTGGAGCTGTTGTTGTAGTGCTTTAGCCGGCTTTTAGCTCATGCCTCACAGGTTTGATTTCCAGGGTTTTGTGGCTGTCTAGGTGCTGGTAGCTGCGTGGTCAGTCTTCACCTGAGAATGGGCACTGTTGGGAAGCAAAGTCTGGCTGCTCTCAGCATCTCGCAAAGCACTGGAAGTGAAGTAGTGAGATCAGATTTATAAGCAGGGGCTCTTTACCCCAGGCTCCTGCCCTGTTTCTCAGCTGGAGTAAATCAATATAGATTCATCGACTTAAGCGTCTTCCTCCCTAAGCATGATCCTTTCCCTGTGACTCCTCTAGAAACAAGAGCAATACACAGCCCGCTTCAAACATGAGTGTGACCTGGGGGAATATCTCCTGCAATTCCGTGATGTTTCTTCTGCTGAGTGGGAAAAGTGGGACGCTTTTATGGGGCTGTTTCAGTTCCTGGGATCGTTTGCAACGCGGCAGAGGCAATGTCAGGAGGATGACACTGCGCAAGGTCATTTGTGGCAATTAGCACAGATCATCTGTCTGCAGGAGCACATGCACTCAGCATTTGGCATCTCAGTTCATCTTGTGATGCATCAAAAGGAAAGTTGGGGGAATAATTTATGTCACGACTGCAGCAGGCTGTGTATGGTAGGATAAAAGCCCTTCCTGCCATATGCCACAGATCTGGCTTCAATAAAGCTGTAAATTGTTACAGTTTTCATGAGTCACGTAGGGTCCAAGAGTCTTGGGTTTTACAAACCAGCCTGTGGCCCCAGAGAGATCTGGGAGGAGGGTCAGACTTTTTAGCAAGCCTGTAGCAATAGGACAAGGGAGAACGGTTTTAAACTAAAAGAGGGCAGATTCAGGCTAGATACAAGGAAGAAATTTTTTACGATGAGGGTGGTGAGACACTGGCACAGGTTGCCCAGAGAGGTGGTAGATGCCCCATCCCTGGGAACATTCCAGGTCAGGTTGGACGGGGCTCTGAGCAACCTGATCTAGTTGAAGATGTCCCTGCCCATGGCAGGGGAGTTGGATTAGAAGACCTTTAAAGGTCCCTTCCAACCCAACCCATTCTGTGATTCTATGACAGTTGAGCAGTTTGGTGCCAGATGGGTCTGAAATAGCAACACGTGCAGAACTAATCGTATGGTTAAGATATGGTTAAGGCCTCGTGCANTCCTATACCCACAAAGGGTTGTGGTTTTGTGTCATTTTAAATTTTGCCCTCTGGCTGCTTGGCAGGACGGAAGGGAGCCAAGCGCTGCACTTTCCGCTCTGCTCTGCTAATGGCAGATGACAGCCCGGATCGAGGGGCAAGAAGGTTACTTGGTTGTATTGACTGTGTGTATCGTGCTGTGCTTCTGGAGCTACGAACCAGATGACGGATCAGTCGATCCATCTGCGACTTGGACAATGGTTAGGCGCTGTATTGATTTCCTACTGCGGTGCCGAGTTATCAGATGGTGGAGGGCATGCTGCAAGCAGCTCCGAGGAGGATCCTTCCTCCATTTCTGGCTGGCAGGTGACTTGCCCATGTCTTCGCTGCGCAGAACCTGCCTAGTTGCAAGCTGACCGGCCGCCTTTTGCAGCGGGTTTCTGGCTCGTGTGGCCGTACCCCAGGTATTTTCTTTCAGCAGATGTGCCAGATGTGGCTGATTGACGTGTGATCCCTTGATGAGCTGCGAGCGGTAGGTAGGTGCCGGAGGAAGGCCACCATGCTGCTCTGGGATGTCTCATCCTTGTGTGAAGCCTGGAGGAATGCATCTGTTGCAGGGGAGAAAGGGGAGAGGAGGGAAGGGAGAGGAGGTAGGATCCCACCCCATGGTCTCAGCTGCTTTCTCCTTCCCCACCTTGCAGCTGCAGCGCTTCGGCAGCTGGGGAGGATCCAGGGAACGTGGAATGCTGTTTATTTAGTAGGACCACGTTTGACTCCTTCCCTAACTGCTCTCAGGAGAAATATGCCTCTTTCCCCTAGTGATGGAGGGACTGTAAGGAGCTCTACCTGATGAGACTGAAACCTCATTGGAACCCTCTTTGGGATTGAACTGGAGCCATTTTATGATTCGAGCGAGTCAGCTGGCTCCAGTATGCTGAAAGAACCAATGCAGGTGGATTTTGTTTTGAAACCCCGTTTCTGTTCAGGCAAAAGATATTTTGTTCGACTATAGCGTAGTTCTCAGTGCCTAGCGAGCGAGAGCACGGTGCAATGGAGCAGGAGGAGGAACAAGCAAGCCACGTCTTCTCGGTGGTATCCTGAGACTTGCATGAGCAGGTGATCATGCGGAAAAATGCCAAAGCTCGTGGAGCTGTTGTTGTAGTGCTTTAGCCGGCTTTTAGCTCATGCCTCACAGGTTTGATTTCCAGGGTTTTGTGGCTGTCTAGGTGCTGGTAGCTGCGTGGTCAGTCTTCACCTGAGAATGGGCACTGTTGGGAAGCAAAGTCTGGCTGCTCTCAGCATCTCGCAAAGCACTGGAAGTGAAGTAGTGAGATCAGATTTATAAGCAGGGGCTCTTTACCCCAGGCTCCTGCCCCATTTCTCAGCTGGAGTAAATCAATATAGATTCATCGACTTAAGCGTCTTCCTCCCTAAGCATGATCCTTTCCCTGTGACTCCTCTAGAAACAAGAGCAATACACAGCCCGCTTCAAACATGAGTGTGACCTGGGGGAATATCTCCTGCAATTCCGTGATGTTTCTTCTGCTGAGTGGGAAAAGTGGGACGCTTTTATGGGGCTGTTTCAGTTCCTGGGATCGTTTGCAACGCGGCAGAGGCAATGTCAGGAGGATGACACTGCGCAAGGTCATTTGTGGCAATTAGCACAGATCATCTGTCTGCAGGAGCACATGCACTCAGCATTTGGCATCTCAGTTCATCTTGTGATGCATCAAAAGGAAAGTTGGGGGAATAATTTATGTCACGACTGCAGCAGGCTGTGTATGGTAGGATAAAAGCCCTTCCTGCCATATGCCACAGATCTGGCTTCAATAAAGCTGTAAATTGTTACAGTTTTCATGAGTCACGTAGGGTCCAAGAGTCTTGGGTTTTACAAACCAGCCTGTGGCCCCAGAGAGATCTGGGAGGAGGGTCAGACTTTTTAGCAAGCCTGTAGCAATAGGACAAGGGGGAACGGTTTTAAACTAAAAGAGGGCAGATTCAGGCTAGATACAAGGAAGAAATTTTTTACGATGAGGGTGGTGAGACACTGGCACAGGTTGCCCAGAGAGGTGGTAGATGCCCCATCCCTGGGAACGTTCCAGGTCAGGTTGGACGGGGCTCTGCGCAACCTGATCTAGTTGAAGATGTCCCTGCCCATGGCAGGGGAGTTGGATTAGAAGACCTTTAAAGGTCCCTTCCAACCCAACCCATTCTGTGATTCTATGACAGTTGAGCAGTTTGGTGCCAGATGGGTCTGAAATAGCAACACGTGCAGAACTAATCGTATGGTTAAGATATGGTTAAGGCCTCGTGCACATCGTGCCATCAAATGCCATTGACCACCGTGTTTTGTCCCATCTCCATTCTGTGCACGCGATGAGAGTTGACAGGAACCCAATGATCGACCTACATACTCTTGCAAAACTGAAGGTTTTTTTATGGTTGCCCAGCTCCAGCATCTGGCACCTGGCTGGCGTTCGGCGTGTGATCTGAACTGCCCGCAGTGGTCCTCCCCAGCGCCCGATAAAGTCTGTGTGCCAGTAGCACGCGTCTGAGGGCTTCGTCATCCCCCAGTCCTGCAAGGGCTCCTTGGGGTTTTATCGTTGAATTGGTGGTGATTCCCTGCTGCAGAGAGCAATCATATTGTCAAAGGAGAGGAAGGGTGCTAGCCAGAAAACGAGTGAGTTGAGCTCTTACTTAACCAGGAGGCTGGGATTGGAAGGGTGGGGTGCTGGAGTTTTTCCTCACCCAGCATGTGGACTGGTGGTTTCCAGCAGAGATCACCGAGGCTGTCTGAAGGGTACCAGGCAGTGTGATTTATTCAGAGTTGTCTTCAGGTAGGGCATGGAACAGTTCCCTTCTAGTGAATGTGTTTTTCATCACCTTGTGTGTTACAAACAGTAAAACGAGTGTAATTTAAAACAAAAACATACAAGCAGAGTTTGTATTTATGCAGCCACCTGGTGTTAAGCCGTACCAGAAGAGTTTACATTGCGGCAAAGTTCCTGAACCCAAGAAAACATCCACTTTACTTGTACGTGCCCCAAAATACATTTGATTTAAATTAAGTATAATGAAGCTTACAGGACCAGTGTCATCACTTGGCGAGAGCATGTGCTGCAGTGCCGAGTTCAGGGGAGCTGTGCTGATTTAGACTGCCTGAGATTCTGCTATATATGACCTATTAATAAATGTGCTTCCCAGGGATCTGGAGCAGAGTTATGTGCCTAATGACCATCTCTGTGAAAAGCTTTTAACCTCGGCAAAATGTTTACAAAATCAATATTTATTATATTGCAGTCATTTTGTTTAAATGGACGGTTTACTTGGTTTGGGGTCTCCAAGTTTGATTTGCAGTTACAGTCTGAAGGAGCCAGGAGATCTCTGAATACAAGTAATATCACAAATGTGTGTTGAGTGTGTAATTTAAGGCCAGATTCTGCCTCCTTCGTTTGTGCAGAGTGGTCCCTGCCGTCAAGAATAACTGTGGTAACCTGAAGTGATTTACTCCTTCAGCATGAGGTTGGTGGAATTTGACTCTGCAAATTTATATGCAATTGGCAGGTAATTTGTGTAACAGTTTATGTAACAACTTATTGTGTTCACAACTTTGCATGTGCATAAATACGTTAATCTACCTCTTCGTTACTGAGAATATTTTAAAAGCAGGTAATCTCAGGGGCTGCACAGTTCTGCAATAAAGCATTGGTATTCATTCTGAGACAGAGTTGACACATAGATGATTATTTTTAATGGATGTGTTCAGAGTGGCAGATAATGTTGTCTATAATTAAATACCAGTGACATCCCTGGCCCTAGAGAAGGGCTACGGAGATGATAAGATGCAAATGTGGCAGGCAGAGGAAGAGTGGACGGGGAAGAAGGGTCTCCTGTTCTGCTGAGAAGCATTTTGGCCCTGCACAGCCCTCCGTGTGCTCCCTCCAGCACATCCACGGTGGCTGGTTTCCAGTGGCCTGGATCAGCCGGCTGGGCCCTCCCGTGCCCGGGAGAGACGGGGTCCGTGCGGGGAGCGCTGTGGCAGCGTCCCCGAAGGGTGGCAGGTGGGAGGACCTGCCGGTGTGCCCCGCTTTACACGTGCACGCGTAAGCAAGCCCTCGAGTTTCACTGATGTATTTGCCTCGCAAAACTGAGATTTTATTTCGGGGCTGTTACACCTGGCGGCATGAAATACATTCGTCCTCTTAAGGGCTCGTCCTGTGGCACACGGGTGCCTCCTCGGTGGCTTTCCACAGTGGCAGTGCCCGTGATGGCTCGGAGCCCACAGCACTGTTTGCTCCTGGTGCTGCTGCATTTGCAGCCAGTGCATTTTGTTGCTGCTTTGCTGGGAGCCCCCTCCCTGTGCGTGAGAGGAGGAAGGGAAGGACAGCCCGGGGCGAGCTTTGCTTAATCAGCCGGTTTTCTCTTTTGTATTCAACATTGGTTGTAAGTTTAAATAGAAACATATTTAAGTAAGTCAAAATCTTCACGGATCAAAGCTGCAACCCAAAGGAACAGGCCCTGACACTTCTGTAACTTACCCCCTTGCCTTGCAGTGTGCCACTGAAAAAAGCCCAAACTTCACATTTTAGAGTTACATTAGAAACCCTGGTTTTCTGTGCCATTTATGTTCAGAGCCTTTGTCCTTTATTGCTTCCAAGCTGTCATGAGGAGCAGCCTCTTCACAGTACTAGTGCTCTGAAGCAGACGATGCTAGAGGTGAAGGCGAGCAGGCGTGCTGCCCCGAACAGCTTTCTGCCCGGAGCTGGGTGGTACAGACAGGCCGAAGAGCACGGGGCAGCCACGGGACAAACGCAGGCTTGTCCTGTGCATCTGAGTTGTGAAACCAAGGGGACACTCAAGCTGACCACCTGGGAGCTAATTAGGAGTCAGGGCTAATGAGCTCAGGCAGAGCACTGGGCTAATCTGACTAGAGTAGGTCTGTTGTTCATCCAGCTCTGCGGGGTGGACATCCCAGCTCAGACACCCGTGGGATTCCCTGCACCCTTCTCTTCTGCATCACATTAACATAACTAATGAAACCGATACCTGTCAGAGCACCTTTCAATACTGTCAGGCTACGTGAAGCTGGCCTCGGCGCTGGTGAGGCCGCACCTTCAGTACTGTGTTCAGTTTTGGGCCCCTCACGACAAGAAGGACATGGAGGGGCTGGAGCGTGTCCAGAGAAGGGCAACGGAGCTGGGGAAGGGCCTGGAGCACAAGTCTGATGAGGAGCGGCTGAGGGAACTGGGGGTGTTCAGCCTGGAGAAGAGGAGGCTGAGGGGAGACCTCATCGCGCTCTGCAACTGCCTGAAGGGAGGTTGGAGCGAGGGGGGGTCGGTCTCTTCTCCCAAGTAACAGCGATAGGACGAGAGGAAACGGCCTCAAGTTGTGCCAGGGGAGGTTTAGGTTGGATATGAGGAGAAATTTCTTTCCTGCAAGAGTGGTCAGGCCTTGGCACAGGCTGCCCAGGGCAGTGGTGGAGTCCCCATCCCTGGAGGGATTTAAAAGACGTGTAGATGAGGCGCTTGGGGACATGGTTTAGTGGGCATGGGGGGATTGGGTTGATGGTTGGACTCGATGACCTTAGAGGTCTTTTCCAACCTTAGTGATCCTATGATTCTATTCTATGATTCTAAGCTCCTCTGCTACGCGTACAGGCTGCTGCTCAGATGCCCCTTCTCCTGAGCAGGTTCTCTTTGCTTACTGATGAGGTCCTTCCTGCACCAGACCAGAATTAAGTAGCAGGAGGAGTGAAACTCATCTGAGATTCGCTCCTGCTGCTGCTCGTCCACGTAGCCCAGCAGCGGGGAGAACAAAGAGCATTTTAAGAAGCTGCTTCCAGCCCCTGCCAGCACATCGTGGTGTGTTTGCTTTCCACACCCGGGAGATCCTCTCCCATTCTCTTTAACGTTTGTTGGCGTCGCGGCAGAGCTGGAGACTGGAATAAGAAAGCGCTGCCGACCTCTCCCGAGACGCTGCCGACCACTACTGCGAGCTAGCCAGCTTAGTGCTGGGTTTGAAGCTGAGCTTATAAATAATACAAAAGTACCTATCTCCCCGAGAGTTTCAAACCCTCAGCGGGCATGTTGCAAGAGACTTCTTTTCCCCCTAAGTTAAACCAGTGTCTTAAAACAAACCTTTCACCTAAGTGAAAAGAGTGGGGTTTTTGCTGACTTTGCAAAATGAGAGGGGTCTCCGACTGCCTGTTGAATACAGATTGCGTAAGGCCTCCGGAGACTTTTTTTTAAAAAAGGAAAAAAAGTTTTTCTGTAAAAGAGATTAAATTTATCACTTCCAACTGTGTTTGTACTTTCGTGGTATAAAAGGGCTTTTGTGTGTAAAGATAAATACTGCACAGCCTTGTCTGAGATTTGAGATACCCCCTGCTAATGCCGTACACGGCTCTTTACAAGGCAGCTTACAGCTTAAGACGACCATTTGATGAGCCTTCTGTGAACTAAACCTGTCTCTCATTTCCCCCCCCTTCCCTGCTCACATATTTAAATTAGGAGAATCTCTCCAGTATTTTCCTTTACCTTGATAGCTCTCAAGTTAAAAATCACGTGTTCCCATTGGGATGTCTCATTACCGTAGCTAGCAACAGCAGCAAGTCAGAGACCAAGGTGATGGGCTTCTTTTATGGTGAGGGTTGTTACTTGTTAGGAGCAGCTGTACATCCCGTGTCTTCTCTGCTGGTTTACCTTGGGGTACACAGAGATGCAGGTCAGCTCCCAACCGGGAGATGTATCCTGCTGCCCAGTGACCCCGAGAGGTTCAGTTTAGAGATGTCACAGCATCTTCCATACCGCATCCCTCCTGCCCTGCCCCTGGCTTGGATGCCAGCTTGGAATTGGCCCTTGCCCTTGGATCTCCTGGCCTCCTTTGGCTGTCACATCCCGAGGAGAGATCATCATCACTCCGGTGTCACCCCCGACTGTCCTTTCACTGTCACAAGCTGCTTGAACTTCTCAGGCCCTTCTGCATCTCCCACCTTACTTCCCTGGCCTCCTGGAAGCTCCTTTCCCATGAAGTGGGTGGCGGAGGAGAGAGGCAGCTCTTGTGTTGGGGCCCCACTCTTCAGCACCATTTTCTCCCTTCTCTGCTGCTTCTCATCTGGTCTTTGGGCTTCTCAGCACATCGGGTACCTCATTCCCATGTTTGTTTATAAGGGTTTAAAAAAATTCTCATCCCACATTAGACCTGTTGATGTTTTGTAGGAGAGTGAGGGAGCAGCAACTCCTGCGCAGTGGTCACAGCCACTGCTGGAGATAACGGAGAACTGATTTCTATTCCCTATCCCGATCGGGCAGAGCCAGCACAGAAGCAAGCGTTAGGTATATCTGGATTTTTAAAGGTGTCCTCATCAGTTGGAGGAAACCCTGCACATGGTGAGCACATAACCAGGGTCTTGTGCAGGACTTTGGACTGAGATGCAATACGAGAGGGACTTCGCCTCCCTCTCTTGCTGTTGCCCTGTATCTCCTGCCCTCCCCGGCTTCCCCCGCTCCTCTGTTCTGCCTCTGCCAGGCTCCCTCTCTCCCACGTTCTCTGGTGGTCGTTGCCCGTTCTGAGCCCAGCTGAGAGGTACCTGTCCTTGCACAGGGGAGCTGGATCCATGCTGCAAAGGCGCAGAAGTCTCTCGCACACCTCAGTTTTTTTCTCATTTTTCTATTTCCCAAGCATCCTTTTTCATTTCACACTGGCTGCAGGTGATTGCTATGTGAATCTTCTGATGTTCTTCCTGGCTGGATCTCGTATCTATTTCTCATGCATGTTTACGGCGAGGAAGATATCTTAGAGCTGTTTTGATTCCTACTCTTAGTGGTGCTGGCAAACCCTCATTTGCCAAGTCCAGGGATATTTCTCCTTCACGTGATGTGATTTTGTTGATTCTGACTGCTGTGCCCCACGGTGGGACCCCGGTTTAGCTTTCCATCCACCTGGCTGTGCTCGCATCCCAACCACGCATCTGAAGTCCTTGCAGAAGCCAAGTTTCTTGAGGCCCTCCAAAGCAGCGGGGACCGGGTTGGCGAGGCTTGGGCTCCCTGCGGAGTGAGCCCTGGCCTTGCTGGTGGTGCCTTGGCTGCAGGGGGATGCGAGAGTCCAACATCCAGGTGTATCCTCCCCACGCTGAGACAGGATATTATTCTCTAGAGACTTTTAGAGGTATTTACTGTATTTGTGGCTCCTTTTCTCCTTAGGCTGGTTTTTCTTTAAGGTCTTGGGAGCACTTCTTTCTTTCCTCTAAAAAAAAAAAAAACTATTACTGAAGTAAATGTGAATTATTCCCCCCTCCCATCCCTTGGTACTTCCTGGGTTCTTCACTTCTTCATAAATAATCATGAATGATTCAGTGAGTCTATTAACTGCTTTCCTCATGACATTAAGATATATTGCGCAGCTCCAGTGGTGCCGGATATCCTTCAGTTCTGGGTACGGAGCCCCCTTGCCTCTTTGCACTCTGTAGATACACTGACAAGTTCTTCATTACTTCCTAATTAGCCATACGTCCTTTCTTATTAAAGAACAATTTTTTTAAAGGCACTCATTATCTCAGCTCTTCCAGAATTATTGATTTAATCTTCTTCGGTTTTTATTAATGGGTCTACAATCTTCTCATAATCCATCCAATTCATTTGGTTAGCCTTCCTGATAACGACCCTCATCATCCCCCGCCTACACCCTTCCTAGTCTCATGCTGCCTTCAAGTGCTGTTGTCACTCTGTGCCTCTCTGTAGTTTGTTTTCCTTGAAAATCTTAGTGTGGGCTCTCACGAGGCCACTTCAAACCCATCTTCTGAGCTCGAGGGAGTGGGGTTTCTAAAGAGCTCATTCCTGGATTGCATTAGGAGAGCTGGAAGTTGAAATCCTCAGAGGTTTTAAATCTTTGCACTTGCTGAATTCACCCCTTCCTGCACTGCCTTGCGCCTTGCTGGGCACCTTGCTGGCTTTGGTAGGCTCCTTCCTGGAGGACCTGGTGTTAAACCACTTCCACCATCTGCTTGTTCCTTCCTGCCTTGCGCTGTGCCACATTGCCCTGCTTCCAAAAGGGATTATAGGCCTGCAAGTGAGGAGACCAGAGGTCTGGGTCTTCCCCCTCTCAGTACCCTTTCAGTGCTCCTGAGCAAACGCGACACCCACAGAGTTGCTCCGTTGGTTTCACCGTGACATCCTCTTGCAGACGGGGTGGCCTGGGGACCTCAGAGTGATGCCTGTGTCTTGGTGCCAGCGCCGCTTTCTGCTCAGCATCCCCAGAGGTAAAAAAGCATGGCGTGTCCCAAGGGATTGATTTGATGGACTCCGGAGCAAAGTGCTGCAGCCATTGGAGCATGTCCTGAGCTTACTGGAGAAACGCCAACGCGTCTGGCCTCGCTGCTGGGAGCAAAAGGCTACTAGGGGGCTTGTCCTTGGGGTTTGCAGTACTGCCAAGCTTGTCTGCCTGAGGCCATCTCCAGCAGCCAGGCAGAGGAGGACAAGGGGCCTGTGAAATGCCCCTTGTGCACTCCCAGTACGGGGATAGAGCACCTAGTGCCCGCACAGTCTGCTCCCTGTCTGAAGTAGGACTCTTGGTTACTCTTAGACTGGGAATGAGATGCTTTCCCATCTCCGCCCTTCCCCGCAAGTCCTGTTCCCTCCTTGTTTTGAAGTCTCTCTAATCCAGACTGGCTTTTTGGGTACCTACGGCACCAGATGCAATCTGGTTGCTATCACGTTTTGGGAGTAATCCCAAATCCAACCCTTTCCAACTTGGGAAGCTTGGATCCAGATGTAGAGGCTCAGACTCCAGTGCCTGGAGGAAGGAGTTAACAGAGGAGAAAGGCTGGGTTTACTGTGTTTTTCCTGCAGTTCAGGTGAGTCTGAGCTTCCTCGCTCTGCTCTAAGTGCTTTCCTGGCAGCAGCCACCCAAGCATCTCTGCCGCTGCTGTGGTGAGTGTTGCATTCCCCGAGCTCCAGTATCCATGGTGATGGGAAGTATTTCTAAAGTGATACTTCAAAGGAAATATGAAATCCTCATCCTTGGACCTGTCCTTTGATCTCTGTTGCACCTGCCCTTGGTTTTTTGCTTGGGGAGCCCAAGGAGCCCTCCCCTATGCAGAGCAGTGGCAACAGTCTTTGGTTTAAATGAGCAGGAGCTCAGTGCATGCCTGCAGAGCCTCCCCTCTGCCCAGAGGGGAAAGAGGAACTGCTCTCGGAGAAGTCACATACGTGGAGGTAGGACTACATGAAGCCCGAGGGGTTTGGCAGTGGCCTTGCTCTGCTGAAGAGCCTGGAGCTGCTTTGCCTCCATGCTGAAACCCCAGTGGGCGACTAGGTGGGAGCACCTTTGCTCAGGCAGAGATGTTCATGGCAGGCAAAAGCTCTTTTTTTAGTAATATAGCTTTAGTCGTAGAAAACTTCAGATTAGAAGGAGCCTCAGAGAGCTCAAGTCCAGCTTCTGCCCAGAAGCAGCAGCGATAATTGAAGGAGACAGTTTCTCTAGTAAGCTCAACGTGGGGCGAGTCCCTCTGTCCTCTGCTTCTTTAAAGAGACACGAGAAGAAGTAATGCCAAACTACAATCCCTGCAACTTCCCAGGCATGAGAAATGCTTCGGTACTGCCGAGAGCTCCTTGTCTCTCACCTGGGCTGCCTGGAGTCTGCAAGAGGCTCATGGCTGAAAGCAAACACCCGAAGCAGTGGTCTCCAGAGAGGAGTTTCCCATCCTGTTGGAGAAGGAAGGAATGAAGCAGCAAGGCCAGTCGATCCATATGCATCTTGATTTCATTTCCCCCCTCCTCCTCCTCCTGCTCCTGTGTGGTACCAGTGATCTTAGAAGCAGAAAGTATAAAATTAGTAATAACTTGCTGATGTCTGTTGCTAATGAAGTCTTGCCTGCCAGTGGCTGCTAGCAAAGCAGAGATCTCCCAGCATTGGTACTGTCCCTGCCGAGCAGGCTGGCTGGCACAGGGGGGCTCGGGGGTGACGGTGAAACGGCTCCTGAGCAGTCGCACCTTGCAGCCGAGTGTGTTAAGGTGATGTCCGCTCTAGCTCGCTTCAGTGTACGTAAATGAGAGGGCACGGTTGTTTCGGGTGGTATTGCCTGCGGTTCAGCCATCGCACCGGGGTTTGTGGCAGAGCCGGAGCTCGCTGCTGTTTCCTAGAGATGTGAGGGAGAGCTCAGGACAGCTGCTGGAAATGCTCAGGTCCCCGAAGCGTGTTTCACTGATGGCTCTGGGGATCTTTGTTACACAGAACATCTCTGGAGATTTAACGTTTCACTTTTATGCTCATCGGGCGCTCACCATTAAACACGAGCTTTAAAGCACTAGCCAAGAGCAACATTTAGAAAAAAACAGGAACAAAGAACCCACGTTCTCTTAAAAATACGTCAGAGAAGCAGAGGGAGAGGGGTTTGCTGTGTAGTCCGAGGTTAGGTGGGTAGTGGTGTATTTGCCCAAAGAGATGATAATACCCTGTGATTTATTCGGTCAAGTCCCATACACAGTACAGTCGATTGAAGACCTTAGAGGAGAGCACAAAAAACACTCCAAAAGGGTGTTGTGAGCTGTCCTGTGTGTAGGGGAAAGTCCTGCTGGCACAGCCTCAGCTGGAGGATGGTGATGGTGTGGGGCACCCGGGCATCGAGGCAGTTGCATGGTCGTAGCACGCAGGGAGAGCGGGTGGAGTAACTACAGGGGAAAGAACGAATGAGCTGGGCATATGCGGAGAAGAGGAGGTTGGAGAGGGGGATTGTGATGGTCTTCAAGCCTACAACGGGCTGTTACAGGCTTTGTATTTCCAGGAACGCAGCAAGAAGTTTGGTGCTTAAATTGTAGTGGAAATGTGGTTAAATTTACCCTTCTCCCAGGGCAGGCTGTGTGATTGGAATTTTTGTCATATGGGCAATGGCCAGAATAAGTGCTAAGGACCCCAAATGCTATCTCCTTCAACAGGTATTAGCCAGTATCCCATCAGGGAGTATCAGATTGGGAAAGATGGCCTAAGGCTGAGAGCATTTAGATTTGAGACAATAATGGAAAAGACCAACTGCAGGCTGTAGTCATAGAATCATAGAATGGTTTGGTACGGAAGGGACCTTTAAAAGTCATCTCGTCCAACCCCTTCAGTGCTGATGCTGTTTCACTTCAGCACATGCTTTCCGCGGGGGCAGATGGTTAAGAGCAAATAGCCAGAAGGAACATACACAGAAAAGCAACAGTCTTGTAGTTGTGTAGGACTTTGGATGTGCCCAAGGTAAGATTTGAGTGGGAGAGGAGATACTTTTGTTACGCTAGTTCAGTTGGGAAAGGCAGACAAGCTTTTGGGTACACCAGCCCATCCTCAGAGGTTGCAGCATCAAGGATTCATTGGATGGGTTGTCTGCAAGGCCGTGATGCAGCCCTGCTTTGTGGAGGTGCTGAGGGGATTTACGTGCTTCCTCCCCTTGAAGGGAAGGCCTGTTGATAGCCAAAGGGAAGGACATGCCATCTCCCATCTGTGCCTTTGAAAACCTCCCTTCAGCTAAGTCTACGAGTGCTTGCTGATGTTCTGTAAAATCCCAGTTTTGGTCAGCAGCCAAAGAGGCAAAGGGCTGTGAAATGAGAAGCTGCTGATAAGGCACCGGGCCGGGATCTCTGAAAGCCGCGGTGCGTTGCCAGCTCGCTTCCGATGGCCGGTGAGGTACTGCACAGGACTGACAACACGCGGAGCCGCGAGGGTGCTAAGGCTGTGTGACCTGTTTTTGTTTGAAAGTTGTGCTTTTACCTTTGATTGAAGCACATGAGGCCTCCTTAGACCAAATGCCCACCCACCCAACTGCCCCAGAGCTTTCTGGTCTACACTGGCAGGAGATGGGAGAAGTAGGCTTGCCCAGCATCACACTGGTCACCTATGGTAGAGCAGGGCTTGGACTCCAGGCGTCCTGGATACCATATCAGGACCATATCAGGATCCCCTCACGACAAGAAGGACATTGAGGGGCTGGAGCGTGTCCAGAGAAGGGCAACGGAGCTGGGGAAGGGCCTGGAGCACAAGTCTGATGAGGAGCGGCTGAGGGCACTGGGGGTGTTCAGCCTGGAGAAGAGGAGGCTGAGGGGAGACCTCATCGTGCTCTACAACTACCTGAAGGGAGGCTGGAGCGAGGGGGGGTCGGTCTCTTCTCCCAAGTAACAGCGATAGGACGAGAGGAAACGGCCTCAAGTTGTGCCAAGGGAGGTTTAGATTGGACATTAGGAAAATATTCTTTCCTGCAAGAGTGGTCAGGCCTTGGAAGAGGCTGCCCAGGGCAGTGGTGGAGTCCCCATCCCTGGAGGGATTTAAAAGTCGTGTAGATGAGGCGCTTGGGGACATGGTTTAGTGGGCATGGGGGGGTTGGGTTGACGGTTGGACTTGGTGACCTTAGAGGTCTTTTCCAACCTTAGTGATTCTATGATTCTATGATTCTATGACCACATTCGGTAAGAAGGCAGTTTCATTGAGTTGCCCTCTGTGGTGGGACTTCATGATTATCAGTGGTGGTGCTGATGAGTTGCTGTTGTTCTCCCTCCAGCCCCGGTGAGTGCACTTAATGCCGGCCGATCGCAGCGATGGGGTGTATTCCTTCACCTTGGTGCCTCAGTGAGTACGCTGAGAGCTGAAGAGTGCGATACAATTTGCATTTCTAGGCAATTAAATGTCAAAGCAAAGTCAAGATGTTGGCTAGCTGTCAAGCCTGTTTACGACTGCCAGACTACAGCACACAGATGGTTATTAAAGGCTATAGGACAAGACAAAAGAATGGTCAATACACTCACTGCAGAAAGAGGAATTGCTCGATGGGGCTTTCAGCCTGCTTCCTCCTGTGTTTGGGCTAGGACTGGTAAAAATCATTGTTTAATTAGGTTTAAATTTAACTCCAAACAAAGTAATCAGATTAAAAGACTTAATGCAGTAATGGAATGGAAGAGCTAAAGTGTGAGTAACCACGGAGGCAGGCTGAGTGGGAAGGCAGTAATTGGATTGAAGGCAGATGGAGCATCGTTTTAAGGCAGAAAGCGTAAGATCTGCAGTGTGCCCCTTCCTGGGTGTCGGGCAATGCGCTGCCTGGAGGACTGCGTAGGGGAAGATGCTTGGAGCTCGCGCACAGCAGTGGCCTGGCATCTGTGTGCTCTTGCGCTAACTGTACCCCAAAAAGTGGATCCGCTGATCCCCTGGCAGCTTCACCTGCAGGCTGATGGTCTTGTTTTGTTTGCGCGTGCGTGCGTCCATAGTGCCTTTATTCTGTACAGGACACAGATCTTGGCCCATGAGATCGTAACCTGAGTCTTTGCTTACATGTTTTTCCATGCACTATAGAGAAAAACGGGGTCTAAGGAGACGGGGTTTACCTTTCCTCACCATTTACAGGAATGTCCCCCAGATTTTTTGAACAAAAAGACGCAGCAGTAGTTTGTGCTATTCAAACCTAGCCAGACCCAAAGCTTTCCCTATTACTGACCTGACTGGAAGTGGTTTAAAGCTCCTTGACCTTTTCTGGCAGTCCTTCCCCTAGTGCTCATTTGTTCTGCATAAGTAAGAGCATTTCATAGCAATCCCGGGGGAGCTCATTTTCTTCTGGATGGACTCAAGCCCTCTGCCACTCCTTGAGCCTGAAGGAGAAGGGAGGTCAAGTGGACCATTGGCCTGGGGGGTGTTTGCTAGGTAGATGGCAGCAGGTTTCTGCTGCGTTGCTTTTCCTTTGTTGCAAGAGATACCAAACCTCTACCCTGATTGCTCTGCCAACAAACCTGAGTCCGACCTGTGGGAAGTGGGCTGTTCGCTGGGTATTTTCACAATGCACGGGTGGGTTTAAGGAATTCTGCAAGAAAAATAATGAGAGGATCTTGCCAGGAAAATGTGGACCAAAACTTGAGAGGTTTGTCTCAGTATGGATGCAGCCTTGGTGATCGACCCATCTTCAACGCATTACAGCTTTGAGCCTTCTACAGCAATGAGCTGAAGCAGGGAGAGGATTTTGCTATGGGTTTTGCTATAATTAATGCTGGCCATAACACCATTGCTGTTTCAAATCCTACTCTTCGTGTCAAGGGCACATGGGAGTTCTTGGGAAGAGCTGACAAGGTTGACCATAGCTAGATGTTCCCTGAGCATCGTGTGGAGGCCTGCTTTGATGTTTGCCGTTGACCAGAGAGTCTGTTTTTCTGTCTCTAAAACTTTGGTGGGAATTCATAGCACCCCACAGCCTCTCTCTTCCCCACAACCAGCGTTGCGCTTGCCACATGGCTAGAATGAGCCCGCTCCCTCCTGCACTGTTTGGGAGCTAATGGTCTTAGCACAAGGCATGCTTGCATGAACAACTAGGTGATGGGGCCTTGCCTGGACGCGTGCCTGACATGCAATTGCCAGAGGTGGCCAGACATGCCATGCTCACAGGACAGCAACAGTGGCATCTTGCTCATATGGTGACTATACGTCTAGTCCTATGATGGATGTACAGCTTTCCACCTCTGTAAGAGGCTCTGTTGCCTCTCCTGAGGTCTCCCACTAGCTTGTGGGAGGAATGGTGCAGAAGAACCGTCTCTTGGAGGGTGTTATTGGTGCAATCTTTTACATCCCATAGTAGTTTTCCCAGAGGATGGAGGCTGCTCTTGGTCACAGCAGTGTTGTGGGTCAGAAAGTGGCCTGGTGTCCAGGCTTTTACCTTGCAGCAACTTTTGCTCTTGTAAATTCATTTTTAGGCAAGTTAAAGAATGTATCTTGGGTTCTGTCTGTGCTGGACAATGGGGATTTTCTTTGGTGAGACAAAGAGCAACAGCCAGAGGATTTGTTTGATCTTTATGGAGAAAGTAAGTGATGTTTGGCCCAGTTCTCCTGCCAACATGAGCCCAAGCAAGAGCAATTCTGTTAAGCGTAACACCATGTGTCAGCATGCTATTGCCTGGGGAGTTGCCATGACCCCCTCTTCCCTGTGCACAGCAGGGAGTGGAGAGCTGGATGGTTGCAACACCAGCACACCTTTATCACTCACAAAAATGCTGGTTTTAAGCCCATTTCTCCAGGTTCTCCTACTTTTGCAGCATGCCTGAAAGCTCCTAAAAAGAGTCCATGCTCTTACCAGTGCATTCCCGCTGAGCCATTTGTCTTTCTATCTTGTTCAACCTCCGACACTGCCCCTTGTTTGATTCCAGACCCCTTGTAGAGGCAGCTCCCTCTCCAGTGTGCCCTGGAATGGACCCTGGAGCTGGCTGCTTGGGGTTTCTTCTGTGTGTCACTTCACCTGGGCCAGCGTTCACTTGCTGCTGCTGGGAGGATGACCTGGAGAGATGACCACCTGTATCTCAGAGGACAGCGCTTGGGATAACTGGCCAGTATCAAGGGGAGGCTACACTTGGAGCTGGCCCAGGAGCTCAGGACACAAGTTGAGTGCCTAATACCTGTTTCCTTACTTCTTCTACACCGTGGGAAGAGTAATCCAGGACTCGGAGGCTTCTTCAGAGTGAAGGGAAAATGCCACAAGGAGCAGTGATCTAAGGGGGGGATCAGCTGCCATACAGGTTAGCTGGTAAGCAGCCTTCTCAGGAAATGCAGTGTCTGGTTCTATTAACTGCCTTTCTCTCTAATTAAGGCTGTGCAACGAATATATTACTTTTTAAAAACAATAATAATGCTATTTCAGTGGCTGCCTGAGATGTGGAAGATCTTGCTTGATGAGCCAGTTCCTTCTGACCTGCAGAATACTCCTCCAGAAGCTGAACTCTCTGCTTTCCAAGGCTGATTAGAACTAGTTCAGTTGCCTCGATTACCTTGCACTGCCGAACGTTATTACTCTCAATATTTGAGAGTGCAAATGACTGTGCACTGACTTCCTCAACGGCTGTGCAGCGGACCGGTGGGTAACTCTATGTCAATAAGCCATCTCTCTGTTTCCCTCCTGGATGCTCGTCCAGGGCTGGTTCTACGTTGGTAGGGGTAGCAAAGGAAAGCAGCATTAACAGCAGCTCCGAGTAACGTGCATCTCACTTTCCAGGGCACCAGGAAGCCAAATTTCTGCAGTTTCCCTTCAGCACAGACTCGTTTTCTGGATGTTTTTCTGGGTGTTCCTAGCAGTCCGTCTGTAACGTGTCCTACCCTTTGTCATCCCTGAGGGAGGGACATCTGTTGATCAGGCCAGAATGTGCCTGATTTCAGCAGGCAGCCCCAGTGATGTTCGGAGGTTGACAGCTCTACTCTTATACTCTCCCCTGATGGATTTCCATCCACGGAAGACCTTTGCCAGCCTGGCTCAACCCCAATCTGCTCATCTCAAGCAGGAGGCCACAGTGCAGCTCTGCGGTGCCATTTGAGAGCTCCTCTGGACGCAGCCCAAGCAGCGCAGAGCTGCACCCAGGCCAATTAGCCCCAGCACCGGGCACGCTAACGGGGCTGTGGTGTGATGCTAAGCTGTGCTGCGTCGTGTCATCCTCAGCTCTCGCCTGCAAATTTCTGACACCACCGCTTGGCCAAAGGATCTGTAAGCAGGACCAGGCTGTCCTCCTCGTCTGTGATTGTTGGTCTCTTTTCCCAAGTAACAAGTGAGGACGAGAGGAAACGGCCTCGAATGGCGCCAAGGGAGGTTTAGGTTGGACATTAGGAAAAAATTCTTTCCTGCAAGAGTGGTCAGGCCTTGGCACAGGCTGCCCAGGGCAGTGATGGAGGCCCGATCCCTGGAGGGATTTAGAAGACGTGTAGTTGAGGCGCTTGGGGACATGGTTTAGTGGGCATGGGGGGGTTGGGTTGACGGTTGGACTCGATGACCTTAGCGGCGTTTTCCAACCTTAGTGATTCTATGATTCTATGATTCTCTGATTCTATGCAGCAGGTTCAAGGGCACGAGGGCACATGGAGCTCTCAGCAACCTGGACACGTTCCCATCTCCTCTCTTGTTTCCGGATCTCTCTAACTGGATTCAGCTCATGTCATCTCCCTGCCCCTGCGCTAGCAGCAGCTGCAGTCGGAAGCGGGGCAGCCTGGCGGAAGCCGTGCCCGGTGGGAATGCCCCTCTGCAGATGAGAGGGCAGAGGGGTACGTGCTGTCCCGCCTGGCTCCTCCAGCCGTGAGGGAAACGGGCTCCAGGCTCCGGCGGCTGGGAGCCCAGGGGGAGCAGGGCATGGCCCAGGCACCGTCTGCCCAGGGCTCGGAACCCGTGGAACAGCCACTGGTGGCTGCAGTGACAGTGCCCGCCAGGCCGCCCTTCGCCACGCAGGGGTTTGCTCCAGCACTCAGCCCTTTGAGGGCTGGGGAACAGCAAAGGGCGCTTAAACCTCTTTTTTTCCACAAATACAGGAAGAGCGTGTACAAGATGGTGTGTTCCCAGCTTCTCCAGAGAGAAGTGCAGCCGTAGCTGTGTGCTTATTCTGCCTCTAAATTGCACCTCCAGCAAAGAACCAGCCCGTCTGCCTGGGGACGTGGCTGTAACTGCTGGTCCAGGGGAGCTACGAGCATTTCCACCCGCTCAGGACTCTGCGTCTTGTTGCTGGAGCACGCCTTGCCGGGGAGGGGAGGGGAGAGAGCCTGGAGAAGTCATTGCTCAGCTGCGAGCCTCTGCCTCTTGCCAGCCTCATTCATCTCTAGAAACATAACAACACTGACACACAGCAAATGAGCCCTGTGCTTCCAGGGTGGTTTGGAAATGCCACCGGCCGCACGATAGCAGCTATAGATCAGCGTGCTCCCAGCTGGGTCACAAGTGACGGTAATCAACCATCGTTATGACTACATTCCTCAAGACATGGCTCAGCACAGTCATTAAAAGGAGCTACATGCTTCTGTTGCTCTGGATGGTCTGGCTTGCACCAGGATGCTCACCTTGCCTTTTCCAGCCAAATCATTTCTTTGCTTCCTCCATCAGCCTCATTACAACCCCTACGGAGCTGCCCGTACTTTTATTGCTGGCACGTGTCACTTTGGTGTCTGCATCCATCACATCTGCCCATCTCCTCAGCCCAGGGAGCGCTCCTTTAGCGTACAAGGGCTGGAAACAAGCCCAGCCCCACGTTGCACCCTTGGTACCTGGGAGCTGTGCCCAGGCTGTGGGAGGATCTCCGCTGCGCTGGCAGATGGGTGATGTTGGTCGTGTCCTTCGCAGAGCTCTCACTGTTGTGGCAGTCAGAGGCTGTGCAGAAGCGTGAAGTCAGCAGTGAAGTCAGCGTTACATCAAGGCTTGGGCATCACTAATGAAGACGAGGGGAGCCCTCTTCCCTGAGCTTTCATCTCGGCCTCCAGCAGTGACAGGGTTCATGCATCTGATGAAGATGGTGAACAAAGACTGCTTTTAGTTAATACCTTCTTGTTAATTGCTCTACAAATTTACCACTATCTCACAGCAAAGATGCGTGGCTTTGTCCTCCCTGCCTGTTCTGGGCTACTTCAGACTTGCCGGGCCCGGTGACCGTCAATTGCAGAAGCAGCAAAGCTGCCCCAGAGTCAGCACAGATGAAGACGAAACAAGGGCCAGTGTGCAACTTCACGGCCCTTCACCGTTGGCAAGACACTGCTCCTGGGTGCACTGATGCCGGGAGAGGGACCTTGGATCTACAGCAGGCCTGGCTGAGGGAAGGAAAAGGAGGGTTGTGCACAAATGTATGGTTCAGCGTGTGCTAATTTCTGCCCGTCAGTCTTCAAGGTTGGCCGTGAGTGCTCCAGAGGGAAAGAGATGTGTCCTGAGGATCCCATTTGGATCTCAGCTAGCTACAGGCTTTAGAGCTGGGAGCTGAGTTTCTTGCTGCCTGCTATGCCCTGAGCTGCCCTACAACGAACGATGGGAAGGAGTTTATTCTAGTTTCGCTTGCATGACCCAGCCACTAGCAAAGTTCATGGCTTTCTGGCCGGGGTTCAGATCCCAGAAGAAGCCAGACTCAATCAGTATCATCTCAGTTACAAGACTCCAGGGGAGGCTGCCACCCAGACCAGGATGTGGAAACGGCTCAGCTCAGAAAAACCGCCTGCAGTGAACAGCTGCAACGTGTATTTGCAATATTCTCGACCTGCATTTCCACCCTGACGTCTGTGTGCAGAGCTGCAGCAGGACCTGGACTCCTCTCAAGGACACAGCCTGGAAGATGCACTCCAGGAGCACACCTAATCCACTGCAGCTGAAGCAGGACCAGGCGAGGGTGAGTCCAAAGTGTCTCTCCTCCTGAAACATGGAGAGAGTGGATCTCAGCATCAACTCACTCTACGGATCTGTGCTGATCAGTCCACAATAATTGGCCTTTTTTAAATAGTTTGTCACTCTTACCTTGTTTGCCCCTCTGTGTACCCATGGGCAGGCAGCAGATCCTTGCTTAGCTTGTGTTTTTCTCAGCTTCCCTGTACTAGAGCTGACAGTTCTGTCTGTGATTTCAAAGGCACGTATGTTAGGTTTTGCCAATGAAAAGCTAGGATGATTTGTGGTTGAGTGTTAATGAAGCAAAACAGGAATTAATTGGACCATATCAAAGAGCTATTACTAGGTGCTTACATTTTTTCATCTTAAAAATCAAAGCAAGGACTATATCCTATATCAAAGCAAGTACAGAACATCTTCAACACATCCTCACAGCAAGGAACTGTCAGCAAGGAGCAGCCCAGGACATTACATCCCTCTTGTTTTTGTCTAGCCCAAGGACTAGGGACAGCCAAGCAAGTTGCCACACAGGAATTGATGGACACTGAGTGTCCCTGTGTGCAAAGCTCGCCTTTGTGAGGTTGCGAGGAACCGTCCTAGATCTGCCCTCTTCCAGGGGGCTAAGCTAAACCAAGGTTGATCCTACAGCAGTGCTTGAGACATAGAAGGTCACTGCGGCTCCGGTGGTACCTAATAACTTCATCTGGTGTCCCCATGTTTTTGGAAGCAAGCCATTGGCATGTTATCTCACAGGCCACTTGGCAGCCGTATCTTCTGCTGGAGAGCTTTGCGTGCCTGATTGTTTGCCCCTTGAAGAAGTGGGGTTAAAGTGCAAGGATGCTGGAAGTTGGGGGTTCAGGTCCTCCTCCTCGTACAGGCTTCTTCCAAAGCCTGCTGAGAAATCATTGCAGGCTGCAGAGCACCAGCTGTCCTGGCCGTAGAAGGCCTGCAAACGCAGCAGGTTCAAGTGAGCACAGGGATTCTCAGCAGGAGCAAAATGCTCTACGGTTTCAGAGTGGAAGCAGCAGTGTGTGACCTGTCCCCTCAGGCACCCGCAGCCTGGGCGTCCCAGCGAGGCTGTCATGCAGGCTGATCCTAGCAGGGGGGCTGGGGCCAGAGTTATTCTTTCGCTATTTTGGCATAACAATTACGTGCATTCAAGTCCATGCAAAGAGAATAACGGATGTTTTTACCTTAATTCTCTTGCTTCCGTAGTGCTGGCTAATGTGCAGTTGCAGGGCTTGGCGACCAAGTCACAGCAGGTTATTTTCAAAACCTTAAAGTCTCCTTTCAGAGAGGACCCCTGAAGCCTGGGGCTGGTCAGGGCATAGACCCCCGTCCCTTTCTGCCGTGTGTGCAGGCTGAGGGGCTCTGAGCAGCCAGGCAGCGAGCTGGGCTAGGCAAGTCGCTGTGCTAGTACAGACAGACTGCAGCCACTGTTGCTGCAGGTTATAACTGAGACCAGGCTAAATAAAACGTGCAAGAAACTCAGCGTGAATTCAGTGTTGCCCACAGCAAGGCTGGGAGGAGGCAGAGCAGCGTGCCTGCCCGGGGCCAGGGGATCCCGGAGCCACATGGGAGGCAATGAAAGGGTTTTAGCAAGGTCACGCTTGAAAAGAATATATCCTTGTTTTGTTTCTAGGCTGGAGCCTTTGAATCAGTTCTGCCTGCTGAGGAAATACAGTGCCCTAGTGTCTGCGTGAACAAAGCCAGCGGTCGGGGCCATCTGTCCGCCCAAGTGACAGCACATCGGTACCGGGGGCTTCGGCTCTTGGCTGATTATTGCAATTACCATCTCACAGGGAGCATAGGGGAGGTGATGTGGTAGGATGGGGATCCCAAGGAAGACAAGCAGTCCCACAAACGCAGGGCTTGGGCCCAGAAATGGCACAGACACAGGCTTAGCCACGTACCAAAGGGGTTGGTTAGGCCAGCACCGTGCCGCAGCAGGCAGGCATCCTGGTGACATCCAGGCTCGCAGGGGCGGGCAGCTGTCCCCAGCGTCCGACCTGAGCTCTCAGGGCTTGCCCTTCACAGGGACATCCCGAGCACTGCTCCTGGGGACCCTGCCTTGCCCTGCCCTCCCCAGACCCAGCGAAGTGTGAGGTGAGGCACTGGAACAGGTTGCCCAGAGAAGCTGCGGATGCCCCATCCCTGGAAGTGTTCAAGGCCAGGCTGGATGGGGCTTTGAGCAACCCAGTCTAGTGGAAGGTGTCCCTGCCCATGGCAGGGGGCTTGGAACTAGATGATCTTTAAGGTTCCTTCCAGAACAAACCATTCTATGAACACCCACAACCCTGCGGCAGCTCCTTATTGCAGGGGAGGACAGATGCGCGTCCACATGCAAGATTTCACCTTGATACGCGATGACTTGGGGCAGGCGGGAATAAATAAAAACAACCTGGGCTGAGCTGATAAGGCTTCCAACTCCGACACTGCCAGCATTGGCAGTGATTTCTGCTCTACGCTGCAGCACCCAGAATGGCTTTGCTGTTCTGTTATCAACGCTATCAAAAAATAAGTGGATTTAACAAAATCCCACCAGTTGGCAGGCATCAGCTCAGCTTTGGGGCTTGGCATGGGGCAAAACCCACTGCATCACCGCTCCCAGCTCACGAGAGGGCTGCAGACAGCCTGGCAGCAGGGACGTGAGGTTTTTTTCCCGGCTGGATTCTCCACTGCCTCCATCCTGGCCTGGTCCACAGTCATTCTGGAGTGGCATGCTTTGGGTGGCGTGCGTGAGTCTGCTGTGTGCTGCATAGGGACAGGGGAAACTGGTAGAAGATGGGAGGAAGGAGAAGGCTTGCAGGAGGAAAATTCCCTGTGCACAAAACACAGTCTGTGTCCCTGGGGATGCTGAGCACCCTCAGCACCTGCTGCTGTCCGTGGGCACTGGGTGCCTTCGGCACTGCGGAGGTGTCAAGGGCTGGGTGCTCTGCTGCTCCACGCAGATCGATGCAGCTGTACAGATTGGACTCTTGGACATCCCAAACCTACTGCATCCCTCCCAGTTTGCACTGAAAAGGCTGTAACTCACCGGTGCTCCATCTGGGGCTGGGGATCCTTGTGGAGCTGCACGCGGGTGCCACCACCGTGGAGGTGAGACAAAGTGTCCCCATCTGGGGTGACCTCCCCTGCCAGGTGCTTGGACCTCCTTCCAAAGACTCTGTAAGAGGTTTTCCCAGCGTTACAGATGCAAAGGGCTGCGTGCTTCCCCCAGGAGGACCCACCAGGGTCTTGGATTAATAGTAGCAGGTGTAATGGCATCTCCGCCTCTTCCAGAGCTGCAGGGACCCCTCTGCAGGTCCTGGAATTAACTCTGATGTCAATACAAATTGCCCTAGAGATAATCCGCTCTGCAGATGCCTGCCTGCCCCCGAGAACCAGCCTGTCTTGCACGTGCGGAGGATCATCTGCTTTGTAGACCCCAGTTGCCCTCCAGGCTGCTGCAGAGGCAGGAGGAGCAGCCCGGCCCTGTAGCACGCTCCCCGTGTGGAGCTCCTCTCCCAGGGGCTGCTGTATCTTAATAGTTTACATTACATCTTCCTCCTGCATGCCCCTGTTTCCCCAGCATGACTGCAATGAAGGAGGAGAACCAAGGCCCCCGGTACGCAGTGGTAGCGATCGCTGCCTTCCCATCTCTGCATTCCCATCCTTTGCTCCCCCGGTTGTCTGCAGCGGGGGAGCAGGAGCCATTCCTAGGGTTCATTTCCAGCCTGCAGTTTGCACCCAGGAGCTTTGCTAACGAACCTGGTTCCGTGTGTGTGTGGGCGCGTGTATCCTGCTGACAAGCGTTGGCTCTTCCGTCTGTTACTTTATTTGCAGCTTTATGTCAGGCTGAGAGCACATCCTTCTCATGGGAAGCCAGGAAAACCTGAGCTGGACCGATGTCAAATGCGCAGCAGCAGAATGGCGCGGTGTTTGGAGAGGGGTAATTCACACCCACGCTCTGTTCCTGTCGCCAGCCTTGGCTCAAAGTTGCAGTTAATAACAAACTAAGATGGTCCGGCTTTGTGCACCCTGCTGACACGGAGCATCAGTCGCTTGTATCTACTCTGCATCCCTGCCAGCAGCATGCCAGGGTGGGCCTGGGAGTGAGCGCTGCTCTCCAGCTTTCAAGGCTATTTGCTGCCTGATTGCTCTCCAAAGGTGCCGAGGAGTTCAGCAGGCAGAGACCGAGCGGGCTGCAACGAAAGTGCTGCTCTCCACCAACATTTTGGGCACGGGACGAGGTTGCCTCGGGGCGTAACCCACCGTCTGCCGCACATCTGCGTTTCCAATGCGATTTCAGGGGACCGAGCTCAGCAGAGCAGAAGGGAGAAGAAGAGGAGGACCTTTGAGGAGGTTCAGCCACAGCTGCAGAGGTGTAAGGCAGTTTTGGTAAAAGGTCTCCTTACATGCGCACAGGTAGTAAGTGCCTAACCCCGTGTGGTGTCACGTCACGTCATGTGCATTAGGAGCTGGCTAGAAGCTGCTGTCTCTGAGCAGTGATCAAATAGAGCTGTTTCTGAGTAGGCTTCAGGCTTGTTGACTTGTCTTCATCGGAGTAAGGACACAGGGATCACTGATAGTGTGCAAGGAAACGGGGAAGGGGTCTGGACTATTCAGTGGGAGCAGAGGCAGCGTGGGGGTGTTGCTGGCGAGCAGCCGGGGTTTTAGCAGTCAGGGCATGGCAGCGATGCTAAGTCAGCCCCAGAGGACTGAGTGATTGTCTGGTGGGCAAAGGAGGACCGAGGAGAGGGGTGGGGGTGTGATTTTGTTTCGGCATTTATCATTGCTGGGAGCAGGCTCAGGAAGGAGGCTCCCCCGGGGCGGATCGGCGGGCTCCGTCACAGCACGGGGCACAGCCAGCTCCCCACGGTCGCCTGTCTCCCAGGAGGACCAGCCCCCGCAGAACCCCCGGACACGGCACCGTCCGGTCTGGGCTCCCCTCGCCCCTCCGGGCAGGCTCGAGTCGCGAGGGGTAGGTTCAGCCCAGGCTGCAGCTCCAGGCAGAGCTCCTCGTTACTCTTCTTAGGCAGTGTCGAATCCAAAAGTCAGGCTCTCGTGACTGGAGCCAAAAGCCAATTAGCAGCAGTTTAGCTTCATCAACTTCCTGACTGAATGCGAGTTTAATTAAACATCCCGTTTTAATTAGTCAGACATCACATACAGTAAGCTTGCCTCAAGATTCAAAGGCTGTAGGTCTATGCTTTAATTAAAAGAAAAAAGCATATGACTTCAACTCCAGCGTCTGTGACAGCTCCTCATCCTTTCGAGGGTACAAGCAGAACAGCTGGGAACAGCATCTTTTCTTGCCACGGCTTATTCCTCTTCTCTTTCACCTCTGCATGGATGCTCCAGCAGAGGAACTGGCTGGGAGGTGACTTGGTTGGAAGGAGAGAAGAAACAGGGACTGGTTGCAACACTTGGGGTGTCAGTGCAGGTGTTGGGCTCTCAGTGAAATGCTGAGAGCTCTTTTGGGGTGAGTTTTCTGTCCTGGGGTGACAGGGAGCACCTAGCCCATCTGTGGCTGGTAAGGAGGTGCAGTCATCTGAAATCTTAGGTGCAAATGGCCTTTGAAGCAGGTATGGTCTGCAGCAGCCCAGAGGAGGTGGCTTTCAAAGGGCACGCACTTAAGCTGTGAACTCCTTGCTACAGGACCTTGTGGGTGATAAAAGCTTATGTTGGTCCACGAGGAGACAGGACAGTTCTGTGGAAGAGAAATCCAAGGGGGTTACACACAAAAAGCCATGCCAACCTCATGAGGTTCCTGAGCTATGAACTGTCAGAGGCTGGAAGAGCACCATTGTACAGAAGATGCTGCACTGGGGTGTACATGTGGCCTGACCTTGAACATAGAATCATAGAATCATAGAATCATAGAATCATTAAGGTTGGAAAAGACCGCTAAGATCATCGAGTCCAACCGTCAACCCAACCCCCCCATGCCCACTAAACCATGTCCCCAAGCGCCTCATCTACACGTCTTTTAAATCCCTCCAGGGATGGGGACTCCACCACTGCCCTGGGCAGCCTGTGCCAAGGCCTGACCACTCTTTCAGGAAAGAAATTTCTCCTCATGTCCAACCTAAACCTCCCCTGGCACAACTTGAGGCCGTTTCCTCTCGTCCTATCGCTGTTACTTGGCAGAAGAGACCGACCCCCCCTCGCTCCAACCTCCCTTCAGGCAGTTGCAGAGCGCGATGAGGTCTCCCCTCAGCCTCCTCTTCTCCAGGCTGAACACCCCCAGTTCCCTCAGCCGCTCCTCATCAGACTTGTGCTCCAGGCCCTTCCCCAGCTCCGTTGCCCTTCTCTGGACACGCTCCAGCCCCTCAATGTCCTTCTTGTCGTGAGGGGCCCAAAACTGAACCCAGGATTCGAGGTGCGGCCTCCCCAGTGCCCAGTCCAGGGGCACGATCCCCTCCCTGCTCCTGCTGGCCACACCAGTGCTGATACAGGCCAGGATGCCGTTGGCCTTCTTGGCCACCTGGGCACGCTGCCGGCTCGTGTTCAGCCGCTGTCGACCAGCACCCCCAGGTCCTTCTCCTCTGGGCAGCTTTCCAGCCACAGAAATGTCCTTTCTTGATCTTGTTTGAATTTGTTACCTTTCACCATCACACACCCTTCCTTTCCTGCATGAGGGGGGGGCAGGCAGCGCAGAGCTGCACAGGTCCTGGGTGGGCAGGGTCATGGAGAGCGGGGCTTCCACCTGGGCTAGCAACTGGGGGTTGGCTTGCCCTCCTCTCCACTGAGCAGAGAAGGAGACTGGCATCTCTCCTGAGTACTCCAGGTACTTTCTCTAGCATCAGAGCCTGCAAGCGAGTTGGGGTTTGAAACAAGAGCAACTGTTCCTCGCTGTTGGTGGTGGCCAACGCTAGCTAACTTCAGACTTTTCCCGGTATGCCAGATGGAGCTGTCACACGGAGCCGGCTCTGCAAATCCAGCATCCAATGCGGAGCAGGACCCGGTGCCTTCTAAAATAACAGGCTCAGTCCTTCCTCACCTCAAGGTAAACCTGGAAGAGCTCCATCGCTGGCAGCTGGGTTATATGGGAGGAGAACCAGACCAGCTCCATCTGAGAGAAGATGCTGAGTTTAAAATGGTGCTTTTCTCTGTTTCTTGGAGCCTGCTCAGCACTACTGAGCCACCAGCCTTCTGCACCCAACTGCAGAACACCCGTGCTCTGGGACAAGGGAGAATCAAAGAGTGACAGAAATCCCTTTGTCAGCCGGGCCTGGGAAGGAGGGTTACAGAGCTATTAGCGAGCACAAAGAGGGGATGGATTCTCTCCTAAGTGCTCCGGGGATAGAGATTTAAATGCTTAGCTCCCATTAATGCTAATGTGAATTACAGAGGTCTCTTCTTACTGCCCTTCAACAAGAGCATTGAAAAAGAGGCCAGCTTTCTGCAAAGAACAAAATCACTTGATTTTAAGACGCCACTAAATGGGATTTTTCTTCATTTCACGCTCATTAATTCCCCTGCCTGCGCTAGCTTGGAGTGGGACTCTGCTCTGGTCCAGCCCATGTGAGCTGGCTGGCCCACTGCACGCTGGAGGACGCTGGGTCTCCATCCACTGTCCCCTGCTCTGCAGGGGGACATTGGTCCTCAGAGCGGGGTTCCCGGTCCCGAGAAGCCCCAAAGATTTTGTTTCCACATGGAGATGCAAAGTGCAACGTTCCAGCTCTTTGCAGTGAGGGGAAATCCCTCCAGCGTGTGTCAGGAATATTAACAGCATTTTGTTTCCTGCGATCTGGTACAGCACCCGCAGGAGACAAGGCTTGAGGTCCTGCTGCGCAGAGGATTCTCCTGAGTCTCCATCTCCTGCTCACTCCGTGTAGATCACACACTTGTGGGAAACCTGTGACTGCCTTCTGTGTCCAGAGATTAAATCCTTCTCCAAAGCGACAGACCGCGTTAAAGCTTGGGTTTGCTCCAAGGGTCATGGAAGGTACCTGTAGAATTTACGGACCCAATCAGTCATTTAATTTCTCTGCGCAGCCTCTGACTTATTAACATAATAACAGAAACCAGAAGGACTTTGTTTTTCTGTGGCATATGGTTATGAATCACGTTGTCACTGCGCCTGCAGCGCTGCCCTTAATGAATACATTCAGGCATGCCTGTGAGTCCCTGCGCACATTCCCATACGCGCTCTGTTGTCATATAGCATTAATTAACCTTGTTTAATGGGCTAACCGTGATGGCTTGCAGCTCCGAGTCCCCAGCGGGGTGACTCTTGCCGTACGCAGCAGGGATGTGGCAGGAGAACTGGGCAGATGTTTGTTTCAAAGGGGACGTGTCCAGGAACGTGTCTCCGCTCCGGGAAAGCCTTGGCATCATGGGGATCCTTCCTGGAGATCGACATGAAGCTCATACCGATGAAAAACCAAACCTTAGAGGTCCCTTTTCCAGTGAGGAGCCTGTGGCTACACATACATAGGAACTCAAAAACACCCCGACTTTGTGATGCTAGCTCTTCCTGCACATCGCTGTGAGCTGGGCAGGCCAGGGTCAGCACCCCAACTCCATGCTGGGGACGAGGGACGGGGCAGGGTGTCCACTGTGCACCTCATCAACCTTATGATTTGTGGAAAAAATAAAGTTTCCTGACTCGTACATAAACCTGCCCCTTGCAGGCGCAGGTGGCATTGAGAACATCTCGAGCAGAGGGAAGGGCTGAGCTGAGGAGGGGGATGCAGTGCAAGACCTGGAGGAGGGAGGCTCTGAAGGAGATGGACCATCTTTTTTGTGGAGTTTTTGTGGCTGCACCTTGGAAAGCCGTTGGTCTGTGAGACTGGGGGTGTCCAGGGTGAAGGAGCTGGACGTGGACAGTGCACGCTGGCATTGCAGAGCTCTCATTAAATTTTAAGAGCGCATTTAAAATGCTTTCACATTAGGAAAGCCTCAAAGAGTTATGTTGATATAAAGATCCCCTTTCTGAAATGTGTGTTGATAGAAAAAAAAAAACCTTCCAAAGACTTTATTAAAGCAAAAAACACACCATGCTGCAATTTTAATGAGGAGCTTGTAAACATAACAAATTCCCGCTGATTTTTTCTATTAATTGCCTGCATTACCGAAGACCAGAGCCCTGCGGCACTCGGTTCTCAGCAAACCACCTTGCTGGGTTTAAAACGTCTTCCTAAATCTGGGAGGGCTGGAGCCGTGTGTGGGCTGTGGAGGGCAAGCGTGGGGCAGGGGAAGGAGGCTTTTGCAGGGGCACAGCAGAGAGGACGAGGCAGGGCTGGGTCGTCCCTCGGTGCGTGGGGCTGCCAGCGCCGCGGGGAGCAGCTCGGGCTCCGACCTCGGCTCTCCTCCAGCCTTTGCTCGGGGAGGGGAGGGAGGAGAGAAGGGGAGGCCCTGCTGAGCTGACTTAGCAATCCCATTTTTATTAGAGATGCATTCGCTGATTAGCTCCACATCCTAATGGCTCGGGCACGATAAATTACAAAGGAAATGCAGAAATCACTAGGGTTATATTAACATCTCCCGGGGAAGCAGCAGTAAGGTCATTTTCTGGGCCATTAAATGGTTGCCGATCGTTTGTTACTTCGTCTCTTCGATAGCAATTCTTTTTTTCTCGATTTCAGCCCAGCGCCATCTCAGCAGGCGCTGCGCTCCGGTGACCTCGCATCCCTTCCGCGCCAACACTCCCCCTGCTCCCCTCTCCCGTCTCACCTCCTCCATCTCCCCGCGCCGGCGTCCAGGGGAGCACGGCACAACGGGGCAGGTGCCAGCCCGGTGCCAGCGTCCTGACCACAGGAGGGATGGTCACATTAGGTTTTTGGAGATTTGGGGACATCGGCCATCTTCTGGGCCCCCTTCTGTGCCTGCCACAAAGAAAGATCGCACCTCAAAACCTGCGTGGTGTTTGCAGGCATTTTGCAGCCCACGAAAGAGGCAAAATCTCTCCCAGAGGTAAATTGTCACGGGTGATTTGCCCAGCTCTTGAGATAATAACTCTTACTGAAATCACGGCAAAAGGGGACGATTCTGGAGTTAATGTTTGGAAAGTGCCAGGAAGATGAAAAAGCACAAGACATGATCATTATAATTACCGTGTTATGCAGCTCAGCTCGGCACGGGCCGGAGCAGGCTGTGGGTGGACGCTCCCACCCTTCGCACGGGAGGAGGAGGGGGCAGTCAGTATTTTGCCCGGTGGTGGAGGACCCTGCTTTGCCTGAGCTTTCAGGAAGGATCGGGAGATTTTCAGTCTGGTTCAGGTGTCCTGATCTGTGCCTTTTTGCTGATCATCTCTCATCATTTGTTTTGCTCACAGCCTAGACAGGTTCACTCTTCGCTGGGTAAGAAACTGGCTGGACGGCCGAGCCCAGAGAGTTGTGGTCAATGGAGCTAAATCCAGTTGGAGACTGGTCACGAGCGGTGTTCCCCAGGGCTCAGTTTTTGGGCCAGTGTTGTTCAATATCTTTATCAATGATCTGGACGAGGGGATCGAGTGCTCCCTCAGTCAGTTTGCAGATGACACCAAGCTGGGCGGGAGTGTTGATCTGCTGGAGGGCAGGAGGCTCTGCAGAGGGACCTGGACAGGCTGGATCGATGGGCCGAGGCCAATGGAGGAGGTTCAACAAGGCCAAGTGCCGGGTCCTGCCCTTGGGCCACAACAACCCCAGGCACCGCTCCAGGCTTGGGGAAGAGCGGCTGGAAAGTGCCCAGAGGAGAAGGACCTGGGGGGGCTGGTCGACAGCGGCTGAACACGAGCCGGCAGCGTGCCCAGGTGGCCAAGAAGGCCAACGGCATCCTGGCCTGTATCAGCACTGGTGTGGCCAGCAGGAGCAGGGAGGGGATCGTGCCCCTGTACTGGGCACTGGGGAGGCCGCACCTCGAATCCTGGGTTCAGTTTTGGGCCCCTCACGACAAGAAGGACATGGAGGGGCTGGAGCGTGTCCAGAGAAGGGCAACGGAGCTGGGGAAGGGCCTGGAGCACAAGTCTGATGAGGAGCGGCTGAGGGAACTGGGGGTGTTCAGCCTGGAGAAGAGGAGGCTGAGGGGAGACCTCATCGCGCTCTGCAACTGCCTGAAGGGAGGTTGGAGCGAGGGGGGGTCGGTCTCTTCTGCCAAGTAACAGCGATAGGACGAGAGGAAACGGCCTCAAGTTGTGCCAGGGGAGGTTTAGGTTGGACATGAGGAGAAATTTCTTTCCTGCAAGAGTGGTCAGGCCTTGGCCCAGGCTGCCCAGGGCAGTGGTGGAGTCCCCATCCCTGGAGGGATTTAAAAGACGTGTAGATGAGGCGCTTGGGGACATGGTTTAGTGGGCATGGGGGGGTTGGGTTGACAGTTGGACTTGATCTTAGAGGTCTTTTCTAACCTTAGTGATTCTATGATTCTATGATCCGCAGCAAATGTGGGTCAGATCCTACAGGATTTTTGGTGTCTGGCTCCCTGGAGAGGCACAGATCCAGGGGAGGTATTGACTGCCTCACTTGGAGACCCAGGATGGATGTGGATTGTCTCTGAGCATCCAGGGAAGCATGTGGAGGAGGTGGACACTGAATACCTGCTTCCCAAACCCAGGGCATCCGTGATGATGGCCAGTCCTCCTTTTCCTCTCCTTACACTCAGGGCAGCAGGGGCAGGACACCTCGGTGGGTTGCTGAAGGCTGCGCACCCCGGGAAGGCAGTGCTGGGCTGCAGTCCGTCCCCAGCCCAAATCACACACGCATCAGCTCCTCCAGCACAAGGATGAATCCAGGACATGGAAATGACCCTGCTCTTTCTTTCCCCTGCAGAGCCAGCTTTCCCAGGCCCTGAACGGGTTGTCAGACAGAGCCAAGGAAGCAAAAGAGTTCCTGGTCCAACTCCGCAACATGGTGCAGCAAATCCAGGTACTGTGTCTCCTGGCTGAGAAACAGCCCCTTCCCACAGGGATGAGCTGCTCTCTGCAATCCTCTGCCCCATCTCCCCGGCTTGGTTTGGTGGGTGCTCTCCCAAAGGGGCCCACAATCAGCACCTGCCTTTCCATATTACCCGCCTGCAGCCCTCCCAAAACCTGCTGCTCCCAAAGCTGCCTGTGTCATGGAGTGAGCAGCAGGACCCCAGCCCTTCCCATCCCTGCCATAGGCAGATGCAAGGATGTGGCAGCATGGACCAAACCTGTTCCTCACCTGCCAGCACCACATTTGCCTTGAGCCAAAGGTGTAAACACCCCATGGGCTAATGGTACAGATTGGTGTGTTGCAGTGGTGCAGCTGCACGTATAAAAATGGCCCATGTGGTATCATAACAAAAAACAGGTTTCCCAGTTGCACTGGAGACGTGCCCTGGGCTGTGATGCTCTGCTCTGACCCGCAGGAGAACAGCGTGGAGTTCGAGGCCTGCCTGGTGGCCCAGTGTGACGCCCTCATCGACGCCCTCAACAGAAGGAAAGCCCAGCTGCTGTCCCGGGTCAACAAGGAGCACGAGCACAAGCTGAAGGTGAGCCACTATCCACGGGTTGAGCTGCTCAGAGAGCTTTCTGCAGGGTTGGCACCAAATGGGGACGAGGACCATGATGCTGTTTGTTGGGGTGACCCGCTCCCAGCGTGACGGGCCCTGAGCAAAGTGCTGCTTCCTCCAGGTGGTGGTTCCCACTGAATTACCCCATTACTGGGCCAAATAGTAGTCGTTAGGTCAGCAGAGCCATGTTTGCAGCATCCACAGGCTGGAAAAGGACCTTGTTCATGCCCCATGTTGCTTCCAAGCTACTAGAATCATAGAATCACAGAATCACTAAGGTTGGAAANGCTGAGTGCCTGTAACTTCTGCTGACTTCAGCTGAAGTCCTGGGGCACTTGGTGTCTTGAGATGCTAATTTTGTCATCAGGCAAGAGCAGGAATTGCTCTATTTTCTGTGCTTGGTGAGCACCTCATGGCCTCAGGGTGATGGCTGCACCGAGAGGTGAATTGTTGGCACTGGGGGAGCTGAGATGCAGCTCTAGATGTGAACGTTGAGGTCAGCTGTGAAAACGGGCTCCTGGCTTGTGTCGTTCCTGCAGTCACTACACTGTGTCTTCTCAGCTGGTTTGGGGCTGAGAAGGGAAGCAAAGGGCCAAATCTCACTGGGGACCAGTGGAGCGGGTGTAGCAGTGCCCAGTGTCTGTTGGACAAGGTAGTTGCACCCTGGCTATCACTGGTACGGGCCAGCTGAGGCATTTGACACCAACATCACTTCGTGCTTCCAGGGTTGCTCTTCCAAGGACATTTCGGTGCTTGGGCTAGAAACATCTGGCTCCTCTTGCATCCCCCCTGGTCTTGCTTTGGTCTGTCCAGGAGGTTCCCAAAGGGATTCCTGCACCTGCCTAAAATGAGGGAGGATGCCATCAGTCTCCGGGTTGCCTGCAGGCTATGGGCACCGCAACACAAGGGCTTGTGAGCGTTTCCATCGGGAGATGGACAATAGCAGCTCTGTGGGACCAAGCCCAGCATCAGTGCTCGGCGTCTGACAATAAAGCGCAACCCCAAACAGGCATGCCACGTCGCCAGCCTGTCTTCTAGGCGCAGAGAGGACCCCCACTGCCTGGTGGGCTCTCTCCCTCTTCCCTTTCAGAGCATGGTTAATTAAACTCTCATAAAGCCGGGCAACACAAAGCAATTTCCCTGCTCAGCACAACCCACGGAGGCCTTTCACTTTTTGACCGGAGGAAGGGAACTGCATCCCATTGCCTGCTCTTACTGTATTGCCTGTCCCCCCAGCATCTGCACACATACATTCCACCCCCATCCACCCTCATTACCAGCCTGGCTTTGTCATTAGGCAGGCCTAGCCCTTAAAAGAAGAAACAGCCCCTGGGTTTCAGACTGGAATCTGTTAAAATCAGCCCTCGAGCCTCCCTCCCTGAAGGACCAAGCTCTCGCAGCTCCCCACGCGCTGTGGGAAGGGAGCTGCACGGGCAGGAAGGGCTCCGTGGCGCTGCGTGCTCCAGCAGATGTGGCACACGAGCCTGCATCCCGTTATCAGTAGCATCGCAGCAGCTGGTGTTTAAAATCCAGAAGCTGCTCCCTCCTACTCTGCAGCCCGTGGAGCGTTGGTCAGATTTTTAGCCTGAAATTATTTGATTTTCCTTTTCAATTCTTGCGGGGGGGTGGTGGGGAGGTAGGTAATAAATGCGGCTGTGCTGCCTTGGCCTTAGCCTTGTATGGGGAGGGTCATGCAGCGCTGACCCACCCGAGGGCCAGCTGGGGTCTTGCACACTGAGATTTGCCTCCCAGGGTTTCAGCATGGTCAAGCTAGGACACACAGCCTTGGCACGCAGCCCGGGTGAACGCACATCGTTCCCCTCTGGCTTGGGGACAGGGACAGAGAGGGTCTTGCCTGCTTTCACAAGAGAGGACAGGGGGTTTAGGAGAGTCTCAGTCCTGTTGGGTACCTCCCTGCTGTCCTCCTTGTGCACGCACAGGGTCCCCAAGCCACACCAGGCCACCAAGGCAAGCGTTCACCCCCAACCCTGCACCCCCACCGCCCAGCACTGCTGCTGTCCCCATGTGCTCTGTCACCCAGGGGAAGGGGCTGCCCAGGTCATCGCCGCGTGGGGCAGTTTCCCCTTTGCCCCCTCCAAGGAACCCCCTGGACAAAGGAAACAGCCTTTAGGACGAGAAGAAATGACCTCCAGTTGCACCAGGGGAGGTTTAGATTGGAGATTGGGAAAAATTTCTTCACCGAAAGAGTTGTCAAGCCTTGGAACAGGCTGCGCAGGGAAGTGGTTGAATCACCATCCCTGGAGGTATTTACAAGACGTGTGGATGTGGTGCTTAGGGACATGGGTTAGTGGTGCTAGGTTAATTATTGGACTTGATCTTCAAGTCTTTTCCAACTTAAATGATTCTATGATTCTATGAAAGGCAGCACCTGCAGCTCCAGCTGGGCACAAGCTGGGCTGGCCTCGCTCAAAGGGTCAGGGGAATGCGGGGAGACATGAAAGGGGAGCAGCATTGTGCCTGGAGCAGCTGCGTCCCGACAGGACGTCCCCCCTGCTGCCCAAGGCTGGGGCTGGCTGGGGGGGATAACAAAGCCCCCAGCTTTCTCCCCGAGGCTGTGGAGCGCTGGAGGCGTTGCAGAGGGAGCAGGAATCCTTCCAGGGTGTCAGGAAGGTTGGTGTGCAGGGTGTGAGACTGTGCAGCAGAAGGGCCACCTCCCCACCTCCGCCTGCCCCCTCCGCAGCAGCGCGCTGCACGCCCGGCACCGTCTCTTCCTACCCGTGCCCTGGCACGCACTTCGCACTGAATTTGGACCCATGGTGGGTCCAGCTGCTGGGCCGTGGAGCTTGTCCTGGTTAACGTTCACATTAGGACAGGACAGCGTTGGCTGCTGGCTTGCGGTGATCGCTTCACCCCTTCCCACAGGAGACCAGTCCAGAGCATCCTAGCCTGGCCTGCATGTCCACTTGCCACTGCCATGTCCGCAGAACAAGTCAGCGGAGGAGGAGATGAGCAGAGATATTGACCAGTGAGACTTAGCTGTGCCACCCAGGAGCCCTTTTCAGTTCCAAACTAGTTGTTCCGGCAGCCGGCGCGGAGCCGCTGCGTCCTGGCTGCAGCCGATCTCTCTGTGGGCTGCCCTGCCTGCCTGCCGGGAGGTTGGCCATCACGGCTCGGAACGGCACCGTGTGAGCGAGGAGGAGAGGCACGGAGGGACAGAGCCCGCCGGCTGGCGCGGTGCCGCAGGTGCCTTTCACCGGGGAGCCCAAGTCCCCATTCCCATGCGGCGCCTGGAGTTGGGCTTGGCTCAGCTTCAGGACTGACCTACTTCGGCTTATATTTCATGGAGGCAGGCACAAATCCAGGTTTGCCTGTGGGCCAACACTAATTGCTCCGGAGGGGGAGAAGTTTGGGAGGAAATAAACTTGGAAGGGATGTTTCCCTGCCTTTCCCCAACCTCCCCCTACACTTGGATTCAGATTAAGAACCCGAGCTTTAAAAAATAACATCTGGAGGAGCAGTGGGGCCAGGTGCCCGCTCCACCTCCAGGACAGACCTCCTTGTCTGTCCTGCTCCTCATTGCTGGCCTGGTTTTCAAAGGACCAGTATGATTTTCCCCAAGAGAAAATGCCCCATGGCACGGGCCAGTTTGAGCAGGGGATGTAGAGGCTTCCCTACAGTGTTGTCCCAGGAAGAAAGCTCTCCTTAGTCCACAGTACACATGGACTGAGCTCTGTAAGCCCTTTAAGCTCTCGGCAGTGTGGTGGACAAGTTCTGGCCACCTTCTGGCCTTCAGGTGATGGGGTGCCTTTGCTCTGTGATTTCGCTGTGGTGCTTGGGCTGCAGAGCCCTTGCAGGCAAACAGCGGTTGTCACGTTCCCCAGAGGAGCTGATTATGTAGGAAATGCTCATCAAGGGCTCCTGTCCATAGCACTAGATCTCCGGAGATGAATTGCTCGTCCATGACCCTTCTTCAGGGGTTACAGTCAGGATTTTCCACGAAGCCCAAGGGAACTTGGTGTCCCCCATTGGGTTAGGTCACTGGTGATCAGGAATGGTGTGAAAGGATGAGAAACAGGACAGAAGCACAGGTTTGGTTTCCCATACCGTACCATTTCTGTACAGAAACACCAGACAGGACACACAGGTCAGATAAGCTCATCACGAGGCGCGTTATTTCCTGAAGATGCAGATACCGCTGCTTTCCCTTACAAATCCCTCTATACTCTGCGCTATTTCCCCCCTGCCATGGTGTCTGAGCACCTTGGGAAGGTCATTGCCACCAAGAGCTGGGCACTGAGAAGCTCTGCAGAGCTGTGATCATGTTGCAGGGGATGCTGCTGGTTTTCTGATGTCCCTCAAGCTTTCCACTTGTTTTGTTGAAGAGCTGGATCAAGTCTGTCCTCCGTAGCATCTGTCCGTGTGCCATGTTCTCCAGTGGCTCTGCACTGGAGAGCAGGTCTCCATAGCGCACCTTCCCATGCTTGCTGGTGCCTTTGATCAAGTCGGGCTTGTGCAAGCCTCCAGGACGTGCCACCGCCAGCGTCGCACGGGGTTGTTAACGCAGCAGCTTTGCTTTTCCCAGCTCCAGCCTGAGCCTCCTCTCCCAGTAGCAAGAGGCAAGTCACCATGGAAACATTCACCTGGAAATGCTCTGCTCAGAGGACGCGTGGTTGTGGGATTCAGCACAATCAAACCATCGGGATCTGTCCCGGGGATTTTTCCATCTGGGATTTTTCCATCTGGGTTTGCAGCGCTGTGGCGAAGCACAGCAGCACTGCTCCCCATAACATCACCCTCCGTCCCCACGGCCGGGCAGGTGACCGTACCCCAGCCACGGTGTGGGGTGAGGAGGCTCCGTGTCCTCCATGTGACGTCCCCGGCAGGACTCGTCCCGGTCGCTGAGGAGCCAAGGTTCAAGTGAGGTTGAGTGCCTTGAAAACTGGTTATCTAGCCAAGTACTAAAAAGAGGAGGAAGGTGAGGAAGACATTTAAGTAGAGATGAGTGCAGATGTTATTGCCTTCTAGGAGCTGTATTAAAATGTAAATTACAGTTAATGTCATCTTACAGGGAAGAAAAGCTCTTGAAATAAATTTCCTATTTTAAGGTAGTAGTGAACTGCTGTGAGTGCACAGCAGAAGTCCTTTTTATAGGCTGTAATTAGCAGCCAGGTTCTGGCTGTTGCCTCCTTCGGCATCTAAAGGGAAAAAAAGGCCTTTGATAAAAACGCCGACAAACAAAATGTATGGAGCTGCCCAAATCCTCTTGCCAGCGGAGCCGTTAGCCTTTTCCCAGAAGATGCCACCATTGAGTGAGGTGTGTTACCCACATAGTTTCAGGAGAGGTTGGTGAACTGTCTGCCTCTATGCCATGCAGAATTCATGGCAGCCTGGTTTTCCTGGCGACCTGGTGAATACTGCAAGCCTTTTGAGGTCTCTTGAGGTCTTTTGAGGTCTCTTGAGGCTGCCCCTCAGCCCAGCACAGCCTCATTTGCTTGCACGAGTCAAAGGCTTCCAAATTCTGCTTTCAGCTCTCTTCATCGAAATACTCTTCATTACTGGGGTAACAGGGAGCTGAGGTACCCCAGGGAGTGGAAATCCCAGGGAGTGGGATGCTTAAGGCCATATGGAAAACTTGTGGGCTTCACTGGGTTTAGACTGTGCCTTCAAAGGTATCGGAGATGTTTATGTCTTATTTTTAAAACCTTTCATTTCCCTAATCAAAGCAACACATGGAGTCTCACTGTTTCTGTCTACGTCCCATTTCTCTTGTGGAACGTAGAAGCTGTAAAGCCACGAAGCCCCACTAGGTCCCAACCAAAGATCCCTCATCTTGCCTTGAAAACAGTTTGTTGGTGGTGAAGGGAAACGTGGATTTCTGCTGGCAGCTCGCCTGCTGTGGAGATGCAGCAATTAAACTGCTGTTTCATGCTTTAGTTCTCCAGACAAATAGGTGTTGGAGCCCCGAAGGGGATCGCAGAGTTACAAAAGGGCAGGATCGATGAGGCTAAAGGCGTGGGCTGGGACAGAGCCACAGCCGCTGCTTTGGGTGCAGTTTCTGAGCACCCAGAGCAGGCTGCTTCCAGTCAGGGTGTGAACGTCTCCAAGGCTGGAGACTCCACAGCCTCTGTTCTGGTCCTTGACAACCTTCATGGGAAAAAAAGCTTTTACTTATGTTTAAATGGAATTTCTTGTATCTCAGTTTGCACCCACTCGCATAAAGATTTACATAGCCTCAACGGCAGCCTGCAGCAAGCGCTTCCACTCCAGACCAGACCTTTATTAGCAGGATAATCTGCGAGGAAGCTCGGTAATTACTCAGTCTGGAGCTGCCTGGCGCTGGCCTCACCTCACCCTGCTGCTGGGGAGTGGGCAGGGTAGAGGGGCAAAGCCGGGGCTGACATCTCCGTGCCCCAGCTCCCTCCTCCCAGACAGGGCCAGGAAGCCCCGCAGGTCTCACGCTGACACCAGTGGCCTCACCAGTAACCCCGTCTCTTGGCCAGGAGGGTGCCAGGGCAGCCAGCCGTGGGACACCGTGCCTGTCTTCACCAAGCAAATGCTGTTTCTTGGAGGCTCGTGTCTGGCTGGTGGCAGCAGATGGCAATTCTGGCAAGATGGTAATGCTTTGAAAGCGTCTCCTCGGGCAGGGAGAGACTCACAAATTCATTATCCTGGGCAAACCAGACAGCAATTTAAGCTGCAAAGAAGATAAGAAGATTGTTTTACCAGTCCCATCTTTGCTGTCTTCCTGGTGACATGTGCATTTCCCCGGAGAGGGGTCTCACGTGAAGGAAGGAGGCTGCTTTTCTGGGCGTTCAAGGTGTGAATACCACTTGCCCATCTGCAGCCCAGCAGGCAGGGAATGCAAAACCTTGCTCTGGCTCGGTAGTTGGAGTCAGGATATGCTCAAACAGCAAGGTTAGAGCCCGCAGGCTTGGCTTATCTCACACTCAATGGTAACACCACAGCCTGTGGCTGAGAGACCCTACATCCGTACGGCCAACGACCCTTGCAAGAGCAGAACAACCCCCCAACACTCTCTCTCTCTGGGCAAAAGAGATCAAATTAGTGCAAGGGGCTGCTTTGCGTTGCATGGCAGGGGCTGCAGGTTGCTGCAAGGCTTTGCACCCCCACTGCACCTTCTGGATCTCACCCTGAAGGACAGACCATCCCCACAGAGAAAGGAAGTCCAGCAGCTTGCCCACGCTTTCAGCATAGGAGTCCAGATCTCCGGGACTAGCTGCAGCCTCTGCTCCATCCCAGCAAATCCATTCCAGTGCACTCAAGTGTTGGAAACTGGCACTGAACAAAGTCTTCCCTCTGATGACAGCATTTGAGGCCAAAACTGGTGTGTGCCGATCGCGCTGCTCGCTAGCCCCGTCTCAGAGCGATCCAGCATCTCTGCAAGCCTCTGTACACACGTCTTGGTCCGGAGGAGCAATATGGGAGCTCCCCCTGCTGCCTTGTCCGCCCTGCACATGGGGTGCGCTGGCTGCAGCTAAAAGCAATCTCAGGGGTGGCTCTGCAAGCAGCAACTCCCTAAAAAAAAGCAGGAGCTGGCTAGGAGAACGCTTCATAGCATTTCACAGAAGCAGGTATGTTGTGCCAAGTTACAGGACTGGTGATTCTTTTCTTCCTGTTAGGTGATTAAGTAGAGGTGATGAAATTATAATTAACAACACATGATGTGATTGATTGCCCTGCAGGAGTCATCGCCCCCCTTAACACCCAGGTTCATTCACTGCAGGAGGCTGACATGTGCTTCTTTTCACCTCCACGTCCCTCGGACCACAGGGATGCTCACAGGAGGAGGTGCTCCCCAGCCCAGGGTGGTCATTCGAGCGCTGCTGTGCCTATGGAGCGGTGGGCATTCACCAACTGCGGTGCTGAGGACACAACGGTGCCTTCAGAAATGTTAATCACTGCTTATTGCAGTCTTTTCCATCACGCTGCAGCTGCTGATGCTGATGCAAAGCTCGTCTTTACCGTCTGTAACATTCTGAATAGCTGTGGTCTCTAGAGCTGCATAGCTTTGTTCAGTCCTAGTGAAGAACTTTACACAGCTTTAAAGCTCTTCCAGACAAAAAAAAAAAAAAAATTATGTGCCATGGGCACATTCCTTTAAAGCATAAAATCTCTCTTGGTGAGCCGCTCTGCCAACCTCCCATCCACTGCCAGGTGCATCTCTCTGTTCTGCAGAAGAAATCCCACTGACGTCAGGTGCAGACCTGCGCTCTCTCCTTCTGCAGGGATTCAGCGTGAGTGAATGCCTCGTAGTTGCTCTGAGGGACCAGCCAACCTTCAAATACACCCTCGTGGTATCGGAGCCCAAACCCCGTCCTCCCTGCTGTGTTTCAGGGAAAGTCAGCAGAGCCCGCAAGCCAAACCACACGCTTGGTTGTACTCTACTGCTGGGATGCTGAAACACGTTCCCCTGGGGAAACCATCCGTGGGTGCAAGAAGACGTGCTTTAGCGTGCAGCCTGGGCAGCCCCAGGCAGAGCTTGGCATGCTGTAGGGAGCCCTGCCACAAGGCGTGCAGGATTTAGGTCCTCTCACTGGCACACTTCTCCCTCTGAGCTCATCCCCAGGCTCCCGCTGCAGCAGGTGGAGAAAATGAGGCAATTCTGCAGCGTGGTCCATCTCAGCTGATGCGCAGATGAGCATCACAAACAGATTATTAGTCAGAGCTGAAGCTGGGGGAGGTGGTGCATTCATTCCTCTTGGAAATACCAAAATACCAGGCTCGCTCTTCACCCCAGGGCGGTTGGGTGCAGCTGCCCCAGAGCCAACCCCGCAGCCTGGCTCCGCGTCGAGGATGGAGAGGGCAGCCCCAGGGAGGCTGCAGCAGCAGCTGTGTATCTATGGAGGTAGCATTTGCTTTGCATGGAGTTCATAAGGTGTTATTTGGAAGCTGTCTTAATTAAAGACAGAGCAAGGAACTGCCCTACTGCTTTGAATAATTACACGGGTTAATAATTTTGAGCTAAACAAGGCTTGTTGTTGTTCACCAGGTTTTCAAAGATCTGGAATTCAGTGTATGAGTCTTGGCCAGTTCTGTCTTTTTCTCTTCCTTTGAGTCTTTGTCTCCCTTCACGTTGCTCTGACCCTGTCCCTGAGCCCACGCACCACCGACACCCGTTTGCTTCCCGTCTCCCAAAACCCCGCAGCTCCGAGCAACGCTGTTCTCCTTCTCCCACCGCAGGTGGTGCGAGACCAGATTTCTCACTGCACGGTCAAGCTGCGCCAGACCACGGGCCTGATGGAGTACTGCCTGGAGGTCATCAAGGAGAACGACCCCAGCGGCTTCCTGCAGGTTGGTGTGGAGCTGCTCACGTCTGGGCTAACGAGGGGAGAGGGAAAGGCATTGCACAGACGAGGGAGGGCCGTGGGGTAATGCAGCAGAGTTGGGGGAGTTGCACCAAGGATGATGTCCCCAGCTTTTCCAGCCATAAAATCAAGGGTTAACCTCTCATCACCTCCAAGTCACAGCGGGACAGAAGCAGAACCAGGCCAGGGGTATTTCTTATTCTGACTGGAGGAATAGAGGTTTGCAGCAGACGATGGTGTATCTCTGGAGCAGTGATTATAACGTGTTGTCCCGTGGTTCTCCAGCAAGAGACGGAGATACAGCACTTGAGAACTGCATCCCACCGTTCATTCCTGGACTGGTCCCTTTGGTACTAGACCCTGCCTTTAAATTAGTCCCCAAAGCTCCTGGGGTCCCTCTGCCAATCTGAGCCTGCAGCAAAGGGTGATGCTAGAAACCACATGTGATGTCGCAGCCTTTGGCAGTCAGGGACAGAAGTGGCAGCCTGGGAGGCGCAGGGAAGATGGAGAGCAGGGTAGAGAGAAGGCACAGCACGCAGCCCAGGTGGCCCTCAGTAGCTGAGGCTGCTCCTTGCCACCAGATCTCCGACGCTCTCATCAGGAGAGTGCACTTAACCGAGGACCAGTGGGGAAAGGGGACGCTCACACCCCGGATGACCACGGACTTCGACCTGAACCTTGACAACGCCCCTCTGCTGCAGTCCATCCACCAGCTCGACTTTGTGCAGATGAAAGGTAAGAATATTTCCAGTGCCTTTCAAAAACCTGTCTCTGCTCATGCCGAGTGCTTCCATGCAACTCATCACAGGGAAGGGGCAGCAGAGGACAGTTTCTCATCTTCTCCCAGCAAGATTGGGCACCCCAGACCCAGAGTTATGCCTGTTCCTGTGTATTTTGCACCCCTGGGGCAGCCATCTGCTTCCCTGTCTCCGATCCCTGGGCAGCTGTGTGCAAGATCAGGTACCGGGAGTTTGGTTTTGCCTGGCACAGTGCTTTAGAAAGTGCTCTGCAGTGCCAGGAGGGCCAGGCTGGTCTCTGCTCAGCTGGTGGAGGTTGGGACCGGGGCTTTGGGAGCAGCACAAGGCACTTCCCAAACCTCTGCTCACACACGCTGGCTTGCTCAGAGCTCAGCAGCATCCGGCGTGGGCCAGCTAGCGAGCTGCCTGCTGCGGGCAGCCACCTTGTCCCTCCAAACACAAAGGCACAAAGAGCCACGCCACTTAGCTTGGGGTCTTTCCTCCTTTCCTTCTCCTCCCTGTTGTTTTAGACCTTCATTTCAATTTTAGTTTCCTCCTTGTTCTCCGTTCCCTCTGTGCTCACTCTCCCGTACCACGGAGAGCCGCTGCATTTGCATCGCTTTGCGGGAAGCAGAGAGCCGCTGCAACCCGTGAGCAATTTGCGACTTGCTGAGCCCTGGGAAGCTGACAGAAGATGCAAATGGACTGTGACGCAGGGAACTCAGGAGGACATTGAACGTAGGCCTGTACCTTCAGCTGGTGCAAATGAGCTGCCTGAAGGAAAGGCCACCAGCTGCAGGTCTGGCATGGCTCTTCATTGCCGTCACGGCTGGATTTCCTGACTCAGGAGCTATTTGCACACACTGGCGTTTCTCAGCGGTCAGACGCAGGAAAGCTGTTGACCACGCGCTTCCTTTGTAACGATAACGAGTGTCTTCAAATAATGGCCCTGCTGGTATTTGCTGCAGTGAGAGGGGTGCGTTGGGCATGGCTGCTGGGAGCGCTTGTTGTTGCTCATCGTTAGCCAGGCCGTTAATTTGAAGTGTCAGTAACATTTTTTGATAGTAAGGGGAGCCAAACCCAGCGAGGGCTGGATTACTGTTTTGCTTACACACAAGTCGTGAAGACGTTTGCGTCTTCCTGCCCTCCTTTCTTTCAGTTTAGCCCGGAAGGTTATTTTTAATTAGTAAGAGCAAATCTGCTGCTAGTTTAGCTGCCCACCCTCCTCTGTGGAGGCAGGGCAGAGTTGTCCTCCCGTCTCACCCTCACTGTGGAAATAAGTTGATGTTTTGTACACTTCGCAGAAGGTTGGGTTTAGATCCCAAACATGTGTTGCAGCACCAGGGGAGGCAGGGCAACACCAGAGGTCTCGATAAAGAGGTGAGCAATAGGTACAGGGCATCCTGCATCCATTGCCAGCACGTGCTGGGCATGAGCAGCATCCCTTGTGCTGTATTAGCTGTAACGCGAGGTCTTTCTCCACTCGGTTTCTCCAGGTCCTCAGTCTGGTGGTTCCTGCTGAGGATCTGACCCAGGAGGTGGAGGAGTCACAGGGGGAGGTGGTGAATGGTGAACCTTTGCCAGCGAGGCCATCTTTTCTCTCCCAGGCATCTGGGGCTCCTCCGCATCTTGTCTGGATTCTCCATGTCTTTTTTTCGCTGGCTCTTGTCAGACTTTGGGCAGTGAGGGTGAGGATGGAGGACGAGCAGCTCTGTTGAGAGGAGGTTTGGGGGGGCTTTCCCTGTCATGCTGTCACCCCTCCATGCTTTGCAGAGCAGAAGTAGGCTGTATTACACACCTGCAGATGCCCAAATGCAGCAGTTGGAGCAGAAAAAGCCCTGACAGTCCTTTATGTCCCCTATGTAGCTAATGGGAGGCTATAGGGTGTACAGCCTCCCGGCTCCAGTTCCAGCGGCGTGCAGAGGCTGAGGACAGGGACTGTCTGGTGCCTGTTTGGAGACCTCTCTGAAATGTGCTTGTGCCCCTTGTGCCTCCCCGGGAGGTGTTCAGCAACAAGAGCTGTTTGCTGGCTGAGCTGGCAGGGGGAGCAGACCTGGGGGTCCCACGAGAAGCCCCGGAGTGGGTGCTCTGCTTGGGACAGCGTGGAAGGACGCTGAGCCTTTTTTGGCAGGTCAAGGGCTATCATTCCCTAGCACTAAAACAGCATCGTTGAGAGACACTCCATCTCTTCACCAAGTCTTGCAGTTCATGCAATCGCCTCCCCTTTCAGGACAGGCTCTGCCATGGCAGAAAGATCAGGCGCTCTCTATTCTGCAGGGCCCGAGGTTCATCTCTGCTGCTCTGGCATCGCTTGTTTTGTTGCAGTGAATTTGTGTGATGGAAGAGTGAAGCAGCGCTTGCTGCTGGGTTGTAGATAAGGTCAGGTCCACAGCTGCAGCCAGCTCTGCAGAGTGTGTCCCAGGTTTGGAGCCAGCTGCTGTGAAGAGTCCAGGCAGTTCTATACCAGGTATATTGTTGCGCTGCCGTATTTCACCAAAATTCATTAGAAAACAGGAAGAAAGCAGAGAAGCTCTGGGGAAATCTCAGCTTCACCAGGTTGCGGGGTGGAGAAATTCGGTGGAGCTTGTTCGGAGAACGGTCCTTTCTGCTTCCTCCCCACCTCACACCCGTGAGATTGCAGTTACATCCCTTGTGCCGTGCTGGCTTCCAAGGCAATAAATGCATCCTCCGCGCTCCAGCTGAAACGCGCGTGCCGCGGCTGTCCCCCCGCTCCTCCTCTGTGCTGCTAGCAGCCAGGGTTACACTAATTTGTGTTTAGTTTCCTCCCCAGTGCCGGCCCCCCCGATCCTGCAGCTAGAGGAGTGTTGCACCCACAACAACAGTGCCACCCTGTCCTGGAAGCAGCCCCCCTTGTCGACGGTGCAGGTGGAAGGCTACATCCTGGAGCTCGATGACGGCAACGGCGGCCAGTTCAGGGTAGGTGCTCGGAGCACGAAGCCAGTCCCGGCGGCAAGGTGTTGCTCCTGGTTCCAGTATTGCCCTGCCATGAAGTGACCAAAGAGTTCCCCAGACTTTTTGCAAGTCCCCTCCTGCCCTGGAAACATGAGGTTCACTGCCCAAGGAAGCCGACAGTGCAGACAAGCTGCGGGCTCTTTTGGGGTGCAAGGTTATTTGAGGAGGTGGAAATACCTTTCCAGTGACCAGTATGACTTGCAAAGAACACATTTGAAGCTCCGTCTTTTTAGGTTGCTAAATATTTCTTGCAAGGTATGCTAATTGCCATGAAAGACTCATGGTTTGTCAGCTGCCGGCAAGCAGAGGTGTTTAAGGCCTGAGGGCTTTTAAATTGCTGTAATTACACAATTAAAATATGATTTTTCTCTGATCTGACATGCTGATAATTATCCTGGCGTGTTCACATCCACCGAGAGCAGGCGCAGGAACCAGCCCATCGCATTTTCTGAATTTATCCACAAGAAACGCAGGCAGGCAGGAGCCAGAGCAGAGTGGAGGCAGAAGAGAGGTGATGCAGGTGGGATCTGGAGAGAAAAGGGAGCAGGAGGCTGAGTGTGGGGAGGCCAAGGCTCAGCACAGCCACTCCGACACGGTGAGGGCAATTCCCCAGCACGCCAGTCTTCTCTTCTCCCACCAGCAGTGGGAAGGGGCTTGGATGCGCATGGTGTTCCTGCTGCTGGGGTTATAGAGGGCTGCTCCAGCCAAGGGGAATGTCGCTGGCTTCTCAAATCACTGAGTCATTGTCCTGCCCGAAAGCAGCGAGTTGACCAACCGTGTCAGGCAGCGATTTGCCCGGTGAGCTGGGAGTGCCGACTGTTGTACAGGTGACAGTCCCTGCCGAGAGCAGGTCAGTGTGTAGCCCAGCCTGTACCTCCCACACCAACAGGCAGGAGAGATTGGGACGGTGTCCTGAGGCAAGAGGACTCTGCCTTTGGGCTTCAAGCCACAAAGGGACTCCTTGCAGTGATCCTGGGGTGGTGAAGTGGGAGCTGTGCTCTCTCATGGAGTACCGGCTGCAGGAGAGCTCTGTGGGGATGCTGGAGCCCAGGTAGATCAGGGCCACCATAGCATCCCATCACCGATTTCACTTGGTTCATTAGGCCCCTCGATGGGCCGAGGCCAATGGAGGAGGTTCAACAAGGCCAAGTGCCGGGTCCTGCCCTTGGGCCACAACAACCCCAGGCACCGCTCCAGGCTTGGGGAAGAGCGGCTGGAAAGTGCCCAGAGGAGAAGGACCTGGGGGGGCTGGTCGACAGCGGCTGAACACGAGCCGGCAGCGTGCCCAGGTGGCCAAGAAGGCCAACGGCATCCTGGCCTGTATCAGCACTGGTGTGGCCAGCAGGAGCAGGGAGGGGATCGTGCCCCTGTACTGGGCACTGGGGAGGCCGCACCTCGAATCCTGGGTTCAGTTTTGGGCCCCTCACGACAAGAAGGACATGGAGGGGCTGGAGCGTGTCCAGAGAAGGGCAACGGAGCTGGGGAAGGGCCTGGAGCACAAGTCTGATGGGGAGCGGCTGAGGGAACTGGGGGTGTTCAGCCTGGAGAAGAGGAGGCTGAGGGGAGACCTCATCGCGCTCTGCAACTGCCTGAAGGGAGGTTGGAGCGAGGGGGGGTCGGTCTCTTCTGCCAAGTAACAGCGATAGGACGAGAGGAAACGGCCTCAAGTTGTGCCAAGGGAGGTTTAGTTTGGACATCAGGAAAATATTCTTTCCTGCAAGAGTGGTCAGGCCTTGGCACAGGCTGCCCAGGGCAGTGGTGGAGTCCCCATCCCTGGAGGGATTTAAAAGACGTGTAGATGAGGCGCTTGGGGACATGGTTTAGTGGGCATGGGGGGGTTGGGTTGACGGTTGGACTGGATGACCTTAGAGGTCTCTTCCAACCTTAGTGATTCTATGATTCTGTGACACCTACATTGTGCTCCTTGACCCTGAGCACTGACTCGTCGCTGTTGCCAGGTCCCCTGCGGCTTGGGCTGCTCCCAGCCCTGGTCAGGGTCTTGGGTGGGGTGGAAGCCATCACTTCTCCTCTGCAGTGTGGGGGAGTGTGCAGGCACCCCTGTAAGCTCTGGGAACTTGCACCCACCTGCGAGGAAAGGGGCCAGATTCAAGCGTTGGCTCTGGAAGCAGCAGCACCCCATCACCTCGGGCAGCAAAGTGCAGCAGGCTCTGGAGTGGGAGCAAGGCAGCAAATCTTTCCCACGCGGGCGAGCTGCCTATGCAGAGCCTCCATCTGCTCCATGAAGGGCAGCAAATAGGGCTTTGTCTTGGGGTCTGCTAAATACAAGTCAATGTTTTGTGAGCTGTGTGTTTTGGTAGCCCATAGGCCTGTTCAATGCTGTCCCTGCTCGCACAGCTCCGTTCCTCTGAGCAGGACTGCGGCAGCAGAAACCAGTGAGTCAGCACCCGTTCGGTGCGATCACCTTGTTTTCTTTCAAGGAACGCTTTGATCCTGCCACCCAAGAGCATGGAAAATTGTTTTCTGCAAGGATGTTTCTGTGTTCTGGGCTCGGTCTGTATAAATTCCTCTCTCTGGCAGAGCTCTTCCAGGATTCAGTGAGAGCTCGGCTGGGATTGATGCCTTATGACTTGGTTGTATAAGAGTAGCATATCCTTCTCCTACAGAAACTGATTTTATGGCGCAGTATTGTCAAGGAACAAATCATAGGGCCATTTTGCTCTGCTTTAGCTATATCCAGTGCTCGTAAGTCTGCCCCAGAGAGCAGAGCATGGCTGAACCCTGTGCGTCACGACCGCCGGGAGCTGTTCTCCCACCCCTGGCACCCCGTGGTCTGGGCACTAATTGTGCTTGCTTTGCAGGAGGTGTACGTGGGCAAGGAGACCATGTGCACGGTGGACGGGCTTCACTTCAACAGCACCTACAGCGCACGTGTCAAAGCCTTCAACAAAACAGGAGTCAGCCCGTACAGCAAGACCTTGGTTCTCCAGACATCTGAGGGTAAGGCGATGCAACAGCTCCTGCCCCACGCGCTCGGGCACTGCTCACACGCACGCTTGGGGCCCGTCCAGCCCACCCAAGCTTAGCATTGCAATACAGGGAAACGCTCCACAGGTCCTCCAGTATCTCAGCAATCATTGCAGGAAAGCCAGCACCGATGGGAGGAGGAAAGGTTATGTCAGGAGCCTTGAACAGTGCCCAAATTTCTTTCGCACCCCTTTCCTTTGCAGAAGATGTTCTTTAGGGAGGTACAGTGAGAGGCATCCCGCAGAGAGGTATTTAAAATTCAGTTGCAGCAGCGTTTCTATTACATAGAAGGAAGCTCAGATGTTTTCATTAATTCCATTTAAAACAACACAACACTGTCAGCGTTGCTCCTGAGACACTAAGGGCTGTGCATGGCTGCACAACGCCATAACCGCACGATGTCTCCTCCAGCCCCTGGCAGTGCACAAGCTGGAGCAGAGGGACCGTGGGGCCGCACGGGTGGCCTTGCCGACCCTCGGGGTGTTCAACCAGCCTCGCTGGCATCGTCTGCATCACCCCCGCACCGGCAGGCGCTCAGTTAGAATATTAACCACTCCCTTGCAGGTTGCAGAGGAGTCTCCCCACCTGACTTTTAAGTACATTTGTCACACCAGGCACTTAATCCGTCGCGGAAAATTGGCTTGCCTCTGACACGCAGGTGGAGAGTCGTAAGGCTAGCTCCGAGAAATGAGGTGGGAGTCAGAAGCAGTGGGCGATGCAGCAGTGAAGGGAGGAATTAGCCCCCACCAGCACGTCTGTCGCCCCATAGCCTTGCTGCCAGGCAAGAAACCCCTCCCTGGGAGTTTTCCACGCTCGGTGGAATCCCTTTTCTGTACTCCCAGACTAAAATCTGTCTTTTCCAAGCCACGTGAAGATGTGTTTCGCAGCAGCATTGCCAGACCTGGCTGGCAGCTGGCTCGAGAGCAGCAGCGTGTTCCTGCAGCCCCAGCTGCTGCCGGCAGACGCAGTCTGGGATCAGAAGGGAACACACACAGCTCATGGCGCTGCTGGTGGGACAGAAGGAAGGTGAGATCCTTCTTGCCACAGAGCACCTCTGGTGGCTTTGAGCAAGGAGAAAAAAGGGTTTTCTGCTGAAAACTGATTTACAGATCGAAGCAGAGCAAGGCTACACAGAGCATTTTCACTTGCTTGCCTGCACTCATCTGCAGGAGATAACTGTCCCAGCTCAGAAAGAGCATGTGCCAGGTTTGAATGCGTGGGCAGGACAGGTTGGCGAGGAACGGGACTCAGATGTGGCAGAGAGAGAGTGGAGAGCAAACCTGTGACAAACTCTTCTCATACAAGAGGCAGAAAACTCAAATCATAGGCCACAAAGGCTTTGGCACATCCGTCTGAGAGCTGTGTGCGTGTTTGCAAAGCTGGCACCAACGTCAAGGAAGCTGCAGCGTTCCTCTGGAGATCCAGGGACAGGACAACCGGGATCCAGCCCCGCGCTGGGGTGGCCAGGACTGCTCCCAAAGCCTGAAGGTCAACAGTTCTCACCCACTTCATTACCCAGCTTCACCAGCCTTTGCAGGAGACAGCAGAGCTCTGGCTTCTTGTCACATTTGTGTCTCATAAGACCCATTTGAGACACAGTTTCCTAACCAAAACCAGTTGGGCTTTAAGTTCTCCCAACCAGGAGTTTGCAGGGTCCCCCCTTATGACCTTTCCAGCTCTGCTTTCCTCTCATAGGTGTTTTCACTGTCAAGCCAAGCTCGCCTATTGCACAGCTCCAAAATACGAAGGAACCTGGGAGAAAATAGCTGTTCATGGTCCCAGCAGGCCAGGCTGTACTTGGGGCTGGGGCCTTGGTCTGTGCCAGCAAACAGACGTTTCGCTCTTCTGAGCATCAGATGAAAGTTTCCTGCATTCAGCCTTTTCACTGAATGGGCTTTTGCATTTGTTATTCCAGCGCAAAAGAAAGAGGGAGAAAAAGTCAAATGGACCTGGAGCATCTTCTGCTCTTAGAGGCCATCTAAGCTTTTTGGATTCAAAGTGAAATAAATTACATCCGTGTGCAGCTTCTGGGCATCCGAGTGACTTGTTGAATAGAGCTGCCTTGCACATCGCAGCTCTCGGTTAGGCTTTTATTTCTGGCCTTTAGAGCAGCATCAGGCCTTTAAGTGCTATTTTGTCTGAAGTAGGTTTAGCTTTCCCCTTCAGCCATGCTCTGCAGCTTGCTGCCAAGTGTTTGTGCGGGAAGAGGGGAAAAAAGAAGAGACTGGCTTGATATGAAAAGAACATCTCTCTGAACTGTCCTGCTGTAAGTGGTTATGAGAAATTCTGCTTAGAGGGTGTTATTTAAAAGCTGGCTTCCAATCCTAGCACACAAGATCCTTATCCACAGCCTATGGAATTTAACTGGGGTTATTCTTCTTCCCTCATTGAGCAGTGAAATGGGCTGTAGAGGCTAATGGGGAGTGAAATGTCTCACAGGGTCTTGGCATCTGAAGAGAAAAAAGGATGGGAAGAGGGTAAAATGGTGCCTGGGCCTCTGCAGGCACACCTCTGTGGTCCTGCCCAGCCCAACAGCCAAGGTGAGCCAGCCAGCACCAACGGGAATGTCCCATGGGAAGTCAGCACACGTGCAAGCCTACGGCAAGGTGCAGAGCACCTTCCCAGCCTGTGGTATGGCACATCTTCTGCTCATCCCGAAGGAACTACGTTTTCCAGCTGAGGAAATGGCAGTTCACTCTTTGAAGCTGGTGCTCGGTGCCACCAGCAGGACAAAGTGGCTCCTGGCTGGGAGAAGGTCTGTGCCCCAGAGCCCTTCCCACATGCTGGGCCCTCTGGGGCTTCCCAGGGATGAAGATCCAAAAAGCAGCAGGGGCTGCCGTGGTCCTTGCCTTGAACTGTGTCCTCTCCCTACCTAATGTCAGGCTGTTTCACAGCAGCCCTAGAGGTATCTCTTGCCATCACGTCTTAGCCAGTGCCTCCCAGGACCATCACTGCAGGCTCCGAGGCACTGCGGCGTGGGGCCTGGCGTAACGTCTCTCTTCAGCACCTGCGTGAAGTTTAGGCTTGGAAAGCAGGCTGGAAGAAAGTTTGCAAGGTGACCCTGTCCCTAGGCACAGATATCTTACCAAGCTTGGCCGGTGACAGCACTGCTTGGCCGTCCTCGCCTCCGGGAGACCTCAGGTCTCCCCCCAGCCTGCTCTTCTCTGGGCTGGGCAGCCCCAGCTCTCTTGGTCTTTCCTCATCCAGCAGATTTTCCAACCTCTGGCCAGTCTCCTGCTGACTTTGGGACGCAGTCTGTTTTCCTCCCGGCACTTTCCCATTTTCACCCTACCCACAGCCTGTGGTTCCTTGCTGTATTCACGGCTGCGGCAAGAGCTGTCTCTGAAGAGGCCTTGCAGAAGCCCCTGGCTCTGGTCTGCTGGTCGTGGTGGGATGCAAACGGCTGCTCCCAGGAACAGGCACCTAACGCACGGTGGCAAGGAACAGAGGACGAGACCTCCCAGTTGCAGTGGGATTAGAGTCTGCAGGTGGGCTGGCTACGGGGCTGCTTTTCTCTACGAGGATTTCTGAGATGGCTTCTGAGTCCCCCCAGTGTTCTTTCTTTCCGTGGGCTGTCCAGCAAGCAGGATGACGGGATGAAGGACCAACTCACCCCAGGTGCAGGTGGAGAAGAGGAGCTTGGCAGTGCTGCCTCTCCCAGGCCCAGATCTGCTCTCCCGGCTGGTGCAGAGGTTCGACCTCCCTCCTGCCAAAACCTGCTGCTCCGTTCTCACCGTTCCCCAGGTCTCTTTGACTGCCCACACCTCGGCCCTTCCGTTGGGCTGCTTCATGCCTTCAGCCACGCTCTCCTGCATGTGCCGCCCGTGCTGCCGGCAGCCGCGCACGGGGAGCCAGCGCCGGGGAAGAGCCGTGTCTCCGCTCCCCCTTCTCTCAGCTGCTCTGAGCCTCTGGTTTTAGGCATGGCTGCAGAGTTTCAAGGCAAGCCTGGTTTGGACTTCTTGTCTCTTTGGGGAGACACAAGCCTAGGAGCAGAGGATCAGGGAGGAACACCTGGCTTGTCACACCCTGCTGTCCCCTCTCCCGGGTTCCCAAACTTGGCCGACTCCGCCAACACCACGAGTGGCCGCTCCCGACTGCCTCTGCCACCCGCCTGAGCTGGGGATGTGGCAAAGGGCCTTGGGCACCACCCAGGAGAGCCCTTTCCCAGCCTAGTCAAGCACCAGAAGCTTTCCTCTTCTTTCAAGCCCAGTTCCTCATCTGGGGCCCGGCTTTAAGTTCCTCACCAGCCATGGAGTGACCCTCAGCAGCAACCAGGGCTTTTTAACTGGCAGCTTTTGGAAAGGGGTGAACAACACAAGGGGTGATACGCTGCAAGGAGCTATAGGAACACAAGATGCTAGTTAGGGAGAGCCATGAGCCTGGCTACTCTTGGTAGTAGTTCTTCTCACTCTTGGTAAATGTTAGAAGGCACGTCCCTCCCTAACCTTGAGCTCTGTTTATTGACCTGTTGTGCAATAATTTATTTAACCCGTGTCTAAACCTGCTGACACTCTTTGCTTCCACAGCCTCACGCAGCAGCAAGTTGCAGAAGTTACTGTGCAAAGAAATGCTTCCTTTTATCTGTTTTAACATAATTTCCAGCTCAATCCGTATTTACAGCTGAGACAGGAAGGCTGAGGATACAGTGTCCAGGAATTTATCTGATTTGAGTGTGTGGAGGACGGTGGGTCCTACATTTTCATGCTAACATATCCCTTGACAAGGCTAGGGAAGAACTTGCAGGAGGTGACCGTTTGTGGTAGCGGGGAATGGAAACCAAAGACCCGAGAGGTTCCTTCTACACTGACATTTTGCTGTGAATCACATGAGTTAAATTCTTACTGTAAGGCTCAGATGTGTTTTGACAGGTACAAAGGGATACCAAGAACACAACATCCCGAACAACCTTTGAGTAAGGTGGGTGCTTGGTGGTACTTAGGGTTATATAGCTTAGACAGCCCTGCAAAATGCCTTTCAGCATTACCAAACGACTAGCTTTTGTGCCAGTAATTACTGTGCACAAAAAGGTATGCGATTTATTGAAGAACGATGGGAAGGGTGCATGGTAACTTGTGAATTTTTTTAGGTGCATTATTGTGAAGAGGTGCAGGACTCACTTTAAAGAAAAGCGTATTGAGTTTGTCATGATGACATGGGAACATTTTGGAAGATGAAATTATCTTTATTGCCCATACTGTCAGAGGCGAGGCTTTCCTGAAGGGTCTCGCTGGGTTGCACAGCACCAGACATTTCTGCTCCACGCATCGTACGCACACTCGCTGCAGCAAAGCAGGGTCCGTGCGTGCCGAAGCGTCTGTGTTCTGGTCCAAGATCTGGTCTCGGGCGTCCAGCAGACCCGATTTCTGATCTCTAGTTTGCATTGATCTTACGTTTAGACACGCAGTCAGAAGAACAGACCCTCCCTTTTCCAGTGCCTTTGGAAAGATCGCAGCTTCGTAGAATGAGTCCTTTCTCCTCCACCCTTAATCTACAACCCAGCTTTCCGGGGAGATCCTACTTTGAGCTAAGATCTTCGGCCCACCAGCTGAGCTTGCATTCTTCTTTACAGTCCCTGAATTCAGCCGGTGAGCTGAGTGCCTCTGGCATCTCCTCTTGGTCTGTGCTTCTGGGCATCTCCAAAGTATTTGTTCGTTTTGTTCCGTTGTGTTTGTTTTTCCCATGACATGCGGATGGCAGGGGGAACTCTTTCTGTTTGTCAGTGGCCTGCTCCTGCCGCGGAGGGACTTTCAGTGGCGTAGTCCTCGTGCTGTGTTCATCTGTACGTACCAGCATGGGCAGTTTTAGGCGTGGGGTGATGGAGCAGCACAGTAACTCCTTAGGTGGGTGCTGCTCTTGGCTGAACCATTTCGCACAGCCGGCCGGCAGAGCAGATCCCTTATCTCTAGTTTGTATTGATCTCGTGTCTAGGGACAGTAGAACAGACCTTCCCTGGGAGAAACCTGTGGGGACATCTCGATGGTTTGCTTTCCCTATACAACCAGAAAACGCAGCCTCTGCTGTGAGATTTGTTCTGTGAAATTAGTTTGCTCGATTAAATCTAGACCCCTCTTAAGAAAGAAGCAAGCCTAGATGCAAGTAAGGTCTAGCTAAGGCCAGACCCCTTGCAGTTTGGCTTCTTAAGACCCTGAAGATGTGGGCTCTCGTCCGCTCAGCTTTGAGCACTGGGCTCGGCTTTTGCAAAACCAGACATGATCGTATGGAAGTCTTGTTTTCTGGAGAGCAGAGGAAACCACTCCTGTAATACCTTGCTCGTCTGGCAGCACCCACAAGCACTTTGCTTGCCTCCTTGCGCCCGGTCCTCGCGGGCTGTGGTGGGACGTAGGCAGTACAGGCAGAATGAGTGACGGTATCGGGCAGCCAGCGAAGGAGCCACAGGCACAGTGCATCTCTCAGAGCTGTTTTCTAACCAGTCTTTGCACATCTTCCGTTGCTAAAGATCCTGGGACCTGATTCTTCCACCACCCTGGATTTACACCACTCCATGGGCTCCAATGGAGTAATTCACTGCTTTCTCTGGTGTAAGCCCAGGAAGAATGGGGGCCCGTGATTGTTTGATTTCCATCCCATAACCTGGAATGAGGAATGCTGCAGCATGACCCTTGCCAGAATAACCGGGGGCCTTGCAACTTTCTTTTCTTTGTGCTTTTTATGTTTTTTTTTTTTCTCATCGTACTGCTGTGCGTTAATGGCTTGAACTCTGTTTTGTTATGGACGTTTCTTACTTTGTGCCCAGTGTACCGAGATCCACTGCGATGGCCACGAGCAATACTTGTGTGTGCAGTACGGACCCCTGCAGCCGCGGTCTGGGGTGGTGGGGCAGGGCAAAACGGGGTCCGGAATGTGCCCATGTGTCCCTGCTGAAGTGAACTTGTTATCGCAGTGATGCGCAGAGACCTTGAAAACCACTCTTTCAATAGGGGCACGGGGCACGATTCATTAAAACAGCCTCGGGAGGTGCCGCTTGGCACTCGCCATGGAGCGCAACTGCGGCCAGATGCTTTCCCACCAGCACGCAGGGTGAAAAGCCTGCTTCCTCGCCAGAGGAGAGGTGAAAACCAGTCACAGAGCAAGACAGGCTTTTCCTTAAAATCCAACACCCGTCACAAATGCCCTCCCTTGCAGTGCCAACGTGGGCCTTTACGTTGCCCTCTCCTCCTGGCGAGGACGAGCTCCTGGATCAGGACAAGCTCCCGGATCAGTCCCCGGCTGCGGTCCGGCTCCCAGGAGGTGTTTGCAGCCAGCAGTCAGGCACAGCCCACTCACGGGAAGGTGAAGGGCATCCCAACGCATCCTGCCTGTGCAGCTACAGTCGAAGCTACAGCCTGATGCCCTTTGGGTGCTAGCGGGGGGGTCTGAGGTCAGGGAACCCCCCTCCTGCTCCGCTCCTGCCCAGACCCGCACACACGGCAGGGGAGGCAGCCGGGAGAGCTCGGTGGTCCCTATTCGCTGCACACACCAGTAGCTGCTCTTCTTTCATCGGTCCCTGTCCTCCAAGGAGTGGGTTACTTTTTTAAATGATTCCACTGAGGGTCGATCTAGAGAATACTTACCAAATGGCTAAGATATTCTGCCAAGGCTAACATTTCCTGCCCCTTTTCTGGAGGAAAGTCCAATGATTTGGCATCCCGAGCAGTTAGCAATCAGACTTGATGCTCTTGAAGGCAAGATGGGATCTGGCAATGAAAGAGCAGATACTCCACACTTCCCAGAGGTGAGACTCCCCAAAACAGCCAGCGGTCCGCACTCAAAACTCACGGGTTGTATTTGCGACCCCTCTCCATGCTCTCTGGCTTTTAATGAATCAGGCCTCCCGTGGCTGGCTGGATGCTTAGTTAAAGGTTAAATGCTGATGAGTATTTTTCAGGCGGTTGTTGTTTCTTAGCTGTGATGTGTGAAATGTAGTATCTCTTTATAGGATGCAATTTTGAGACACAAGGAACGCCGTACTCTCAATTAGGCAAGTATATTTATTACAATTAACTAGCACCTACTCCATGTTGCTCATCCTTTTTTCTTTTTTTCTTTTTTTTTTTAAAATCTTTAACTTTTCTTTGGCGAGTGAGCAGCATTTCTTGCGCATACCCTGCTTGCAGGGTGCTCTCGGATGTCATGGCAGTAGGCAAATTTGGAGGAGGAATGGTCACTGTCATACGATGTAAAGGCATTTTAAGTTTTCCCCCATATGGTTTTAAAGAGAAGCCTGAAGTTGGTGCTCTGGAAGTGGCCCTGTAATTAAGAACTGATCCTCCTGCTCAAAGCAATACCTATTCCAGTTCATTAAGGGTGCTTGAACATGGGCCAAATGCCGAGGAGGTGATTAGCCCTTCTGCAGCTAATTGGAGCAAGCGCTGGTTGTAGCTGGGTGCCTGTCCCATGCAGACTGCCTCCCCCCGGGGCTTCAGCAAGGTCAGGCCCGTTCATTCCCTCGGAGAAGGAGCCCCGTGCCCAGCCCAGCGGATTCCCTCCTCGGGCAGCTGGCACACCGTGCCGGCCAGCCGGCCCGCGCTGGCAGCCCGAGCCCGTCCTCATTCCGTCTCTCCCCACCTTTATGCAAAACGCTGAAAGGTCCGTGCGCTCGCTGGAGAAGCAGGCAAGCAGAAATTGTTTCTCGTTCCTTTCTTTGCTCAACTTCACGTGCTGTTTTCTCTCCTGCATGCTTTGCCTTGGGAATGACCACAGTTGACATTAAAAAAATGGTGGCAGGTACGGAATCGCCTCCGTCAAGTTGCAAAACTGGGGCACCCGCGTGCATGTGAGCTGTCTTGTGAAACGATCCAATAAATCAATGAATAAATCTCACCGGAGTGTTTTATTTTTCAAGCCGTATTTACTCCTGCAGGCGTGAGAGTGTTTTGTGGATGTGTCAGTTCACGTTTTGGTGAACGCTGGAGAAAACCACCTGGGGAACCGGGCTGGTGGCTTGTGAAACCCTGTGCCTCTGTCTTGTCGAGGACGTGACACTGTATCTGTTAGATTTGCAGTATCCGAGTCCCGTGCGTTTAAACCAGCAGCCGTACCGAGTCGTGGAGGTTTTCAGGCATTTTCCAGCCTTCCCATGAGCTAGTTCTTGTCGTACGTGTGGCCTGTTGCTCTGCAGGGAGGTTTCTCGGTGTGACGTAGCATCTCCGTCAATGTAGATCTTTGTGTGTGCTTTTGGTTCCCAGGACTGCCAGCCCTCAAATACACACACAGTTTATCTGCTAATCCTCAGTCCCCTTCGCACGCTGCGCCTGACCCTGCAAACTGTTGCTTGCATGAGTAACCCTTAGTCCTAAGAGTAAGTTACGTTATCTAGAGCCTGGAGACCTGGCCAGGATCGCACGTCTCCTGCTAGGACCAAATTTTAGGAGATCGTGAGGATCCTGCAGGTTCACGAGCTGAGACGGACAGAGAGTGGGAAGGGATGGAGACAGACAGGCACCGGGGAGCAACAAGAGCAAAACTCCTCTGAGTCCCAGCCCTAAAACCTCAGCCACGCTGGCAGGCTGCAACTGCACCAGCTCCAAGCATCCCTCCATGATGGAAGGTGCCCTCCGTCAGCCGGCAGCCCCCTCCGCTCTGCGGCTCCCTGCGGGCTTCTTGCTGCCGCGTCGGCGGGCAGCAGCCCGAGCCCCCGCCGTGCCGTCGTGCTCCGTGTCAGCCCTGCATGCAGCATGCGCCGTTTAGTGTCCGCTCCACGTGGCTCGGTCACCGATGGCCGTGCTCCCGCCAGACTAACCTGCTGTTGTTTGTGTATTCCAGTTGCTTGGTTTTCTTTCGATCCTGCCTCTGCCCATGCTGACATCATCTTTTCTAATGACAACCTGACTGTCACCTGCAACAGCTATGATGACAGGGTTGTGCTGGGGAAAACGGGCTTTTCCAAAGGGCTCCATTACTGGGAGCTGTCAATCGATCGTTACGATAACCACCCTGACCCGGCCTTCGGTGTGGCACGCATTGATGTCCTGAAGGATGCCATGCTGGGCAAGGACGACAAGGCCTGGGCCATGTACGTGGACAATAACCGGAGCTGGTTCATGCACAACAATTCGCACACCAACAGGTAGGTGGTCTGGAACAGGGTCTTCCTCCCAGAGACCGCAGCCCAATCTCAGCCCAAGAGCCTGTGGCTTTTCCAGTGGCACCTACAGGCACCCACGGGAAGGGTGACATCGCTCCTCATCGCCTCTATTAGAAGACGTGCCCTTGCCCCAAGCGAAGGACAGTCCCTGCCTCCCTGGTTCTGCCTTGCTCCAATATTCCTGCCCTGCCTACTGCGACTCTTTCCGTGCTGACCCTTCCCCCGAGCGTGCACGGCACCGCTCCTGGGTCGCATCCCCTTCCCGTTAACACCCAAAGCCTTGCAACTCGTGCAACAGGAAAATAGCGTTTGCCTTTCCCCTGTGCCACAGCTATTGCTCGTTTTCCCCACAGGGTGGTGGGGCTGGGGGCTTTGAAGCTTGCGGTAGTTTGGGGAGAGCCTGGTGTCACCTTCCTGCAGCCTCAAGGGCCGTTCCCTGATGGATCAGCAGGTTTTGAAGTGGCTCCTGCAGCTTTGCACCCCAGGACCGCTTGCTTTCCCCCGTGGTTGTGTTGCTGTGGCTGCTCTGGTAGGTAGCTTTGCCCTCAGGGACATCATGGCAAGCGGAGAGCACCTCTGCGGGAGGCTTGAGGAGGAGGTGCCCAGGGACTTGCGAGCGTGGCTGGGATGGGTGCAGGTCGTGGCCTGGCTCCTGGGCAAGCTGTGAAGTTCAGCATCATCAGCCGTTGAGGTCTATGGCCTGAACCCTGAGCCAGAAGGGACATTAAGCCACAGAGATGTTCTGATCTTCTTCCCGCCCCTGCAGAACCGAGGGTGGGATAACGAAAGGCGCCACGGTGGGAGTGCTGCTGGATTTGACCAGGAGGACCTTGACGTTCTCCATCAACGAGGACCAGCAAGGGCCTGTCGCCTTCGAGAACCTGGAGGGCCTCTTCTTCCCCGCCGTCAGCCTCAACAGGAACGTGCAGGTACGTGCTTTGACCATGCTCCCTGGAGCATCAGAGCAGCACAGCTGCTGAGCTTGCTGGCAGACTCCCTCTAACGCTGCTGTTGCTGCAGTATCTGTTGATGCTCAGCAGCATGGGGACTTCGTGGAGTGGGGAGGCCTCTTGTGCAACAGCTTGCAAAGAGTTAAACTTGCACCCTAAACCACCTGCGAGTCTCTAAAATCGGGACAGGTCTTCCTGCAACTGCAGCTGCTGCCTCTGGGTCCCTGCTCCAGGTTTCTCCCATCAGGGCTGATGAAGCACCAGGGTTCTCCAGCCCTCCCTGGTTGATGGGGTCTGACGACTCCATTTCATGATACTACCCCACAAGAGCCTCACCAGCTCTTACGGCTCTCCCAGGACTCCGATAGGAGCATTACCAGGGAGAAGGGCACCTTTTAAAGCCTATTTTCCTCTGGGGAGTTTCAAACCCCTCTTCTTTCCCTCTCTCCCAAGCTCTCAGCTCTCCTGAACATCACCAAGTGGTGGCTCCCTGGGCCTATCCGGTATTTTCATCTTTCATTTTTCTTCTCACTAATCTCATCCCTCCTGTCCTCTCCAAGTCCCCCGTGTTCACCAAACCTGGCTTTGGCACATCCACTCTACCACCGCTTGCACCTCCAGCCCTGCAGAAGTGCCCAGGCACGTCCTTGGACACGTTGCACGTAACGGATGACCTCAGGGTGTCGAGCACTTTGGGATGGTCTTCTGCAGTGGATGTCAAAGGCATCACCTCTGTGCAAGGGCAGAGGCACCAAGTGGCCTCTGTAAATTAGGGATCCATGGATGTTGTCCAGTGGGATACAGGGCAATGCTGCGCTGTCACCAAGACAGTGACAGTTTTCCAGCAGCACTGGGGCAGACGTTGGTCAGTACCGTCCCAAACCCTGGGAGCATCCCTGCCGGAGTGTCCCACCCCAAGGGCCTCGCAGGCAGGGGAGTCTGCCCGGCTTGGAGAGGGGCTGGCAAACGTGCGACGTGCCGGGGCTGGGCCGGTGTTTAATTAGGAAACATGAAAGAGGCCTGTCTTGTCTGCGCTGTTTTAGAGGTTACTGTATTAATTTGGTATGGTAAAAATGTCCTGCTCTGTGATGGGTTTAATTCCTACCACAATCTTCTACACAGCCCTAAAAGACGAGGGCGTTTCTGGAGCCCCTCTGCTTTCTGACAGTCCTCTGGGCAAGGCAAAGCTTAAATCCCCTGACAACAGAGAAGTCCCACGGGATGTTGATAAAAGGCTGCTAATAAACCCAAGCCATTCATTATCCTACTTCAAAGGTGTATGAGTAATTAAAAATTACTCTCATTAGGAGAGAAATAATTGTATTTTAGACAAAGTTTTCTATAAGTCTGTATCTGAAGGGGAAAATGCTGCTGTTCCAATAAAAGAAGGAATTGTGCTTTCCTCCCAAATTAAAGTATGTGTGGAGGGAACTGAATTACCCACGCGCAGCTCCTCGACGCGTGCGTGGGTGTTTGCAGGACCTGGCCTCTTGCCCCGTCAGTCCATACAAGCGGAGCCTGCCCGTATCCCTCCCTGTGGACCAGGATTTTCCTAGAGGCAGTGAGCATCAGGTCTCTGGTATTTCTTTCACTTACCCTTTGTCCCTGCGTTGCAGTCTCTGCTGCATCGCTCCCCGTCCCCAGACGATGCCGGGCTGAACATTTTGCACTTGAGCATCCCCCCACGCCGTAGCATGGCCCTGCCCCAGCACCCTGCTGCTGCTCAGCTTCCCCGCTGCGCAGGTCCTTCCTCCCACCGGCAATCGGCCGCGTTCCCTCCGCTGCACGGCCCCTGCTCGGCTCGGGGGCTTCTCAGCGGTCTCCTGTACAGAGCGGCTTCACTGTCCTTCAGCCCCCTCCGTATCCTTTTGTCCATCCCATCTGCAGAAAGACCCAACCGCTGCCGTGTCCCACCTCTCCTGCAGCCGACTGTTGCATCCATCCGCAGCCAGCTGGGAATATTTGAGGCTTGGTACCGCTGGTACCAGCAGTCCCACTTCCCGGGGGCTCCAGCAGCACAAACAAGTCGTGAAACAGCGAGATGGAGCCACCGCCGTGGTCCTGGGGACAGCCTCTCCCACCCCCCGGGTCCCCGCGCAGCGGGGCAGGAGGAGCGGTGGGCTCCCTGCGACCTCTCGGGCCGCATCCTGCCTCGACGTGCCTGCTGCTGCGCCGTGGGCTGTCCCGCCAGGCTCAGAGGGATGCAGCTGAGCCCTGTGTCTCTCGTTGCAGGTGACGCTGCACACCGGCCTGCCGGTCCCCGAATTCTACGCTTCGCGCTCGGCCATGCCGTGAGGATGCTTCCGGAGCCGGCTGCCTCTTCTTGGAACAAGAGGAGCCAGCCCGTTCCCTCCTGCGGGATGAAGCCGGCCGCCGGGCCGCCGGGTCCCTGCTCGGCCGCCGATCGGAGACGGGGAGGCAAAGCACGAAGGAAGAACCTGGCTTTTGGCCGTCTCTGATCTCCGCCCTCCCGCGCTGTCCTGTGTGTGTGCGCTTCGCTGTTTAGCTCTTTTTGGCTGATGAAGTACCTAGGTAGCCTGAGATGTTCCTCTGTGTCCACTTTTAGGTTTGGTTTTATTGATTTGAGTTGGGCTTTGGGGGCAGGGGGGCCAGTTTCGTCTCATTTGGCAGAGCGCTTTCCCCTCCCGTGGGGCTGGCCGGAGGGAGCCCCGCCACAGGAAAGCGTTCGCTCACGCCAACCCCATGACTTTGCAGGATATTTCTTTCCCCCGTGGCCTTTCTTGCAGAGCACCCTCGGTCACGTATAGAGGTGGGTCCTGGATTACCAGTCAGTCTCCGCGTCCTTACCAAAACGCCCAGCCCTGTCCCTTGTCCCCCCCGAGGCGTTTCCGTGGGGTGCAGCGGTGGGGCAGGGGGGGGGCTGCCCTGTCCCTGGGTGCTCCGGGTGCCGGCAGGCCCTCGGTCCGGTGCCGAGCGCCCGCGCGGTGCTCTCCCCCTGCTCCCCGCAGCCCGGCGCCGGCACGTGCGCCACAGCCATACGCCGGAGAGCCCTTGCCCGGCTCTTTGGAGATTAGCGTTTATTTTTTTATAGTTGCCGTATAAAGCCTAGCCTTAAATACTAACTGATAGTGTCCTTCTGTTCACCGGAGAATTCATTCTGCAGTGAGGGTCTGACGGGGAGCCCGGGGATGGGGATGGGGATGGGGATGGGGATGGGGATGGGGATGGGGATGGGGAGGAAGGAGAGCTGGCCACAGCCCTGCCACGCACTCAGGAATACGTGCCCGCTGCCCTGCCTGCGCCTGCTGCCGGCAGCAGTTCCCGTCAGCCTCCACTCCCTACCCTGACTTTCTGGTAATCCAGAGGCAGGAGAGGAGCGGGAGGTGGTGGGCGCCGTGCCCGCTGCCAGCCCCCGTTCCCGTGCCGAGGGCGCCTGCATGCGCATGTCCCCACGCTTCGCTTTTCGGTCCCTCGCCGTCTCCCCGGCGCGGCTGGCGGGGCTGGGGGAGGCGGCGGTGTCGCTGCCGGGCGGGTGCCACGTGCCCACCCTGGCCAGAGAACTTCAGCTCTTCGATCCGGCGTCGGGGGGGAGCTACGGGAGTACCGGTCCAGCAGAAAGACAAGTGTAAATAGACCGTTCCCTTCCAGCGTGCCCTCTCTCTAGGACGGTCCCATTCATTCCCTTGTCGCTCTAGTATTAAGTTTACCTAATTTATTGGATGGGTGCTATCTTGTTGACTTACACCGAGGAGTTTCTCTCAGCTGCAGGAGAGCCGTGTTGCGGGACAACGCCGAGCAGCTCTTTGGTGAATTCCTGACGAGCCCCCGTGGCCGGCTCACCCGGGGCTCCTCTTTCAGCCGTTATCCCTCGTTCTTTAGGATGTTCATGGTGCTTATTAGACTCCCAGTGATTGTAAGACGTTGTCCCCCTGTACCGCGATGATAGAAAAGAAGTGTCATGTTTGCTGTTCTAANACCATCCGCAGCCAGCTGGGAATATTTGAGGCTTGGTACCGCTGGTACCAGCAGTCCCACTTCCCGGGGGCTCCAGCAGCACAAACAAGTCGTGAAACAGCGAGATGGAGCCACCGCCGTGGTCCTGGGGACAGCCTCTCCCACCCCCCGGGTCCCCGCGCAGCGGGGCAGGAGGAGCGGTGGGCTCCCTGCGACCTCTCGGGCCGCATCCTGCCTCGACGTGCCTGCTGCTGCGCCGTGGGCTGTCCCGCCAGGCTCAGAGGGATGCAGCTGAGCCCTGTGTCTCTCGTTGCAGGTGACGCTGCACACCGGCCTGCCGGTCCCCGAATTCTACGCTTCGCGCTCGGCCATGCCGTGAGGATGCTTCCGGAGCCGGCTGCCTCTTCTTGGATCAAGAGGAGCCAGCCCGTTCCCTCCTGCGGGATGAGGCCGGCCGCCGGGCCGCCGGGTCCCTGCTCGGCCGCCGATCGGAGACGGGGAGGCAAAGCACGAAGGAAGAACCTGGCTTTTGGCCGTCTCTGATCTCCGCCCTCCCGCGCTGTCCTGTGTGTGTGCGCTTCGCTGTTTAGCTCTTTTTGGCTGATGAAGTACCTAGGTAGCCTGAGATGTTCCTCTGTGTCCACTTTTAGGTTTGGTTTTATTGATTTGAGTTGGGCTTTGGGGGCAGGGGGGCCAGTTTCGTCTCATTTGGCAGAGCGCTTTCCCCTCCCGTGGGGCTGGCCGGAGGGAGCCCCGCCACAGGAAAGCGTTCGCCCACGCCAACCCCATGACTTTGCAGGATATTTCTTTCCCCCGTGGCCTTTCTTGCAGAGCACCCTCGGTCACGTATAGAGGTGGGTCCTGGATTACCAGTCAGTCTCCGCGTCCTTACCAAAACGCCCAGCCCTGTCCCTTGTCCCCCCCGAGGCGTTTCCGTGGGGTGCAGCGGTGGGGCAGGGGGGGGGCTGCCCTGTCCCTGGGTGCTCCGGGTGCCGGCAGGCCCTCGGTCCGGTGCCGAGCGCCCGCGCGGTGCTCTCCCCCTGCTCCCCGCAGCCCGGCGCCGGCACGTGCGCCACAGCCATACGCCGGAGAGCCCTTGCCCGGCTCTTTGGAGATTAGCGTTTATTTTTTTATAGTTGCCGTATAAAGCCTAGCCTTAAATACTAACTGATAGTGTCCTTCTGTTCACCGGAGAATTCATTCTGCAGTGAGGGTCTGACGGGGAGCCCGGGGATGGGGATGGGGATGGGNTCGCTGCCGGGCGGGTGCCACATGCCCACCCTGGCCAGAGAACTTCAGCTCTTCGATCCGGCGTCGGGGGGGAGCTACGGGAGTACCAGTCCAGCAGAAAGACAAGTGTAAATAGACCGTTCCCTTCCAGCGTGCCCTCTCTCTAGGACGGTCCCATTCATTCCCTTGTCGCTCTAGTATTAAGTTTACCTAATTTATTGGATGGGTGCTATCTTGTTGACTTACACCGAGGAGTTTCTCTCAGCTGCAGGAGAGCCGTGTTGCGGGACAACGCCGAGCAGCTCTTTGGTGAATTCCTGACGAGCCCCCGTGGCCGGCTCACCCGGGGCTCCTCTTTCAGCCGTTATCCCTCGTTCTTTAGGATGTTCATGGTGCTTATTAGACTCCCAGTGATTGTAAGACGTTGTCCCCCTGTACCGCGATGATAGAAAAGAAGTGTCATGTTTGCTGTTCTAATAAAGGACTTTTATGAGAGAAGGGCAGAGCTTCCCAGAGCATCTCTGTGCCGCCACAGCCCCCGGCTTCGGTTCCCCTCTCGTCCCCCCCGGTGTGGGTCACCGCAGGGCACTGCACATCCCTGCACCGTCCCCATCGGGAGACAGCGGCAGAGAACGGACAGAACTCGGTTCATGGGAAGGAGGGGGGCATGGGAGCCAGCTGAAACCCAGCGCTGTGGGAGCACCATGAGATGACCGAGGGATGGGGAGAGCTCGTGCCGCCGTGGCCCCTTCCCCGGCACGGCAGCCCATGATGGTGCCACAGCCGGCGAGGCAGCAGCACCCGCGGGGCGGCGGGGATGGGAACTTTTATTTTCCACCCCACGACCAGGAGGGAGACGGGTCATTGCAAACTCCATGTTACGCCCGAGGGGCTCTCGGGGAGCTAACCCAGGCGTGGCCCTGAACCCCGAATTCAGCAGCCCTACATCCCGCCCAGCCTTTTCCCAATTCTTTCCCTTTCCCAGCACCCTCCCACCTCCCTTCTTCGTGTGCACGAGGAGCGGTGACGATTCCCCGTTCCCAACATGGGTGCTGAGCTGGGACAGCGGGAGAGGGGAGGGGGCAGCTCCCAGCCCCGCTGCCCCACAGCGACACAGGGCCCACCCGGGGCTCCCCACTCTGCCCGCAGAGTCTGGGGGGCCGAGAGATGCTGAGGAGCCGGGGTGTAAGGAAGGAGGGATGGCATCCAGCGGGAGGGAGGAATTACCTGGGCTGGATACAGAGCAGCATCTCCCCGGGGAGGGGACAGACGCATCCAGCCCAGCGCAGCCACCCCACCACAGCCCCTGCCTGGAGACCCATCCAGGACGAGAGATGGTGGCAAGAACCAGGTAGGGAAGAGAGAGAAAATGGTAGAAATCACAAGATGTTAAGAAGTATCAGAAATACTGTATCAGCACTGGTGTGGCCAGCAGGAGCAGGGAGGGGATCGTGCCCCTGTACTGGGCACTGGGGAGGCCGCACCTCGAATCCTGGGTTCAGTTTTGGGCCCCTCACGACAAGAAGGACATGGAGGGGCTGGAGCGTGTCCAGAGAAGGGCAACGGAGCTGGGGAAGGGCCTGGAGCACAAGTCTGATGAGGAGCGGCTGAGGGAACTGGGGGTGTTCAGCCTGGAGAAGAGGAGGCTGAGGGGAGACCTCATCGCGCTCTGCAACTGCCTGAAGGGAGGTTGGAGCGAGGGGGGGTCGGTCTCTTCTCCCAAGTAACAGCGATGGGACGAGAGGAAACGGCCTCAAGTTGTGCCAGGGGAGGTTTAGGTTGGACATGAGGAGAAATTTCTTTCCTGCAAGAGTGGTCAGGCCTTGGCACAGGCTGCCCAGGGCAGTGGTGGAGTCCCCATCCCTGGAGGGATTTAAAAGACGTGTAGATGAGGTGCTTGGGGACATGGTTTAGTGGGCATGGGGGGGTTGGGTTGACGGTTGGACTTGATCTTAGAGGTCTTTTCCAACCTTAATGATTCTATGATTCTAAGTGGAAGAGCCCAGCATCGTTGTGATGCAGTGCTGGCAAACACTAACAACCCTTGCCGGGGGGGGTGTCTTTCTTCCAGAAATAGGGGCGAGCGCTAAGGGATGAGTGGAAGGGATGAGCGGTGTTGGGGCCATTTCTGAAGGACGGGCAAGGACGGTTCTCCCAGGGGCCTGAGAAGGGCTCGCTGGTGGGGTATTAGCGCCTGCTCCACATTTTCTCAGAGTGCTTCGAAAGAAGTTTTCAATGTGAGGCCTCTGAGCTCATCACGGGCTCAAGTCCAGGGCTAAAGAAAAACGGCTGATGTATTGCATTAAGTGCATTTATGTCTCAGAATGATGCTTGTCCCTTCCAGAGAGGGAACATGCCCAGGACACCGGAGATACGGGAAATTGCATCCTCCCTGCAGCATGTAAAACCCAGCCTGTAAGTCATGCACGAGGGGAGGGAACAACCCAGGGCCAGAGGACACCCACCGCCCGGGGACGGGCCCCGGGGGCGAGGGCAGAGCCGCTTGCCCCGCTCCGACTCCCGAGAGAGCCGCGCCGGAGGTCTTAGGCTGCCCAAACCCAGCTCTGCCCCACACTTGGCAGCTCTCAGAGCACTTTGCGTGGCACCATTTGCACGGCTGCAATTTCCTCCTGCGCTGAAGGGCAGGTCCTGGCCGTGAAATACCTGCTCTAGGCACCGAGCCCCCGTCTGCTCTGCGTCTGATGTTTACTGACAAGGAAACCATGCCCGAGCTTCCACCCGGACAACAATCCTTCAATTTGCCCTGTGAAAAATCAGGAGGGATGGGTCACATTCCTTCTTTTCCACATCGCACATGTGCGGTTTGGGCTGGTGCAGGAACCAAGCCCTTCTCCAAAGGCTTTGGTGAGCCGCTGGAGCCCTTCGCCAGGAGCCGGGCTCGGGGTGCAGCCCCGTGCTGCCCGAGCAGGGTGACAGTCGGGGTGGCTGCGACAACCCCAGCAGCACGCGTGGCCCGGCCAGCCCGCAGGGCAGCCGTTGGCTCGTCTCGCTCTTCGGCTGCGTGTGGTTTGAGCTTTGCAGAAGCGGGCAGGGAAAAGAGGGCAGGCTGCGCAGGCATGGCTGGAGGAAGAGGAAGAGGTGTTGCGTTGTACGCTCAGCTCAGCTCTTCGGGCCCTGGGGAGGAACCGGAGGCAGGCGGGCGGGCAGGGCAGGGCTCCGCAGGCAGGCAGGGCCGGCAGCCAGGGAGCCGGGCCCCGGGAGGCGGCTGTGGAGGGCCCCGGGGCCGATCAGAAGAGATTCCCCCGCCATTGCCAGAGGGATCGCGGAGCGGGCAGAGAAAAGTGAGGAGGCGAGGGGAGAGGAGGCAGGGGAGATGGCTGCAAGGGAGGGGGTGCTAGGGAAGGGGGTGCAGAAGCGGGGGGTCTGTGCATGGTTGAACACCCAGGCCGGGTGCAG
>VZTQ01005583.1:81147-146396 GCA_013400755.1 Pelecanoides urinatrix
GGTGCAGGGCACCAGTCGGGCGGGGGTGGGACCGTGACACTTTCCGCCTCGGCCATGGGAGCGGCTTTTCTCTCCGCGCCCGGCGGGAAGGCCCTTATACGGGCCCCGAGAGCACCGGCGGGGCCGGGCGGGCAGAGCCCTGCGTGGGGCGGAGTCCCGCGTGGGGCGGTGCTGCGCACACGCCACCGCCCGGAGAAGCGCGGGGGGAGGCGCCCGGGGCGGGGGGGACACACACCCGTGCTCGTCCCCGGGCTCCGTGCCCCCCTCTCTCTGCGCATCCCCGGGGCGGCGGTCCCCGGGACACCCCCTCTGCGCACCCCCGGGTCGGGTGGCGGCGGGGCACCGCTCCCGCCCCACGAGTGGGCGGCCCGTGGCGGCGGCCCGTCCCCGTCCCCTCCCCGGGGCAGCCCGGCCCAGCCGGTGAGCTCGGCCCCGGGGCGGAGGCGGAACCCGGTGCCGGCTCCCAGCCCCGCCGCGACGGTGTCGTGTGTGTGTGTGTGTGTGTGTGTGTCCCCCCCACACTCCGTGTCCCCGCAGCCCCGCCGCGATGTCGCGGCCGCTGTCGGACCAGGAGCGGCGAAAGCAGATCAGCATCCGCGGGATCGTGGGAGCCGAGAGCGTGGCCGAGCTGAAGCGGGGCTTCAACCGGCACCTCCACTTCACCCTGGTCAAGGACCGCAACGTGGCCACCCCCCGTGACTACTACTTCGCCCTGGCCCACACCGTGCGGGACCACCTCGTGGGGCGCTGGATCCGCACCCAGCAGTACTACTACGAGAAGGACCCCAAGGTGGGAGCGAGGGGATGCTGGGGAGGTGGGGGGACACCCCCTCCTTGGTGGGTGGAGGGTGGTGGGACCCCCCACCCCCCGCCCGTGCGGCTTTTCCAAGGTGGGTCCTGTGTTACCGCCGGGGTGGGAGAGGGGGAATTTGTACAGCCCTTGGGTGCAAACCCTCCCTCTAGAATATAGAGAATGGGGGGCTCAGGTTTTGGGGGGTTTAGGGATATTCCCTCTAAATTTGCCGAGTGTAGGGACTGGACTTTAACAAGCGAGGCCACTGTCCTTTGCTTTGCAAAACAAACAGAGCGCAGCTTGGCCGGGAGCTGGGTGCAGGGCACGGGAACAGCGTTTGTTGTCCTGCAGCGCTGGCGTGGGTGCGGTCTACCAAAAGCAGCTGCAAAGCCTTCTAGGGTGAATTAGTTGAAGGGCTTAAATGAACCCGAAGCCAGCCACAAGCAGGTCTTGTTTAAAATAGGCACAAGCCTAAATCTGGCGCCACAGCGATCCCGAGTGTGAAAGATGCGGTTTGTGCAGGAGTTTTTGCGCTTGCTGCTCATCTGTACTGGTTTGCACTGGGTGCGGGGCTCTGGCTGCTGGGGGATTAAGCGGTAATCCCCTCCTGACACCTGGACAGCCCCGTCAGCTCCAATTTCCTCCCTGGGGAGGCCCCACGAACACCTCGCTGGGACCGTGCTCAACCCCCCCCGTGTTGTGTAGGGGCAAGAAAAAAAGATGAGCCTCTTCCAGGGCTTGAATCTGGTGTCTCTGCTGCATAACCGAGCCGTGCTGGGTGCCGTCCGCCCGGCGTTGCTGCCTCTGGCTCTGCTGGGACCAAACCAGTAAGCCCAACTGATCCTGCCCAGCACATCCCATCACCATCCCCAGCCCGACCCCGCACAGGTCCTGGGGAAACCTGTCAAGTCAGCGACTTCCTCTAGCCTAAATCCTTCCTTAAAACCTGCCGGTGCTGACGCTGGGCTTACACAAGCCTCCGCGTTGCCGGCCACGTCCTGCACCCGTCGTGTCAGCGAGAGGCGAGACTGTGCCGTGCTCCGGAGACCGAACCCCCCGGGGACGGCAGAGGAAGCCCGTGTCCCCGCGGCTGCCGCACGCACCTGGCCCCGGCGGCTCGCTCGGTTTTCCACTTGCGTTGCGGCTCGGGGTGACATTAGGAAACGTCTCCTCTTCAAAGTTTAACTTTGTACTGCCGCGGCCACCAGCATGCTCGGGGTGACCATCCCGGGGCTGTCCCTGCTCTCAGACTGGGCGCTGGGGCTTGTCCAAACAAAACCACCTCGGCGCTCCCCTCTTCCCGGCTTGGGACACAGCGGTGGCAGGAGAGCAGGGCTGGGGCTGCAGGGCACGGCCGCCTCCGTGGAGCTCCAGCCCTCGAATTCCCGGTGCGAACCACTCTGCTCTGTCGAGAGTCGGGGTTTTTCCTCTTGCTTCGAAATAACGCTCGATAGCGGCTTCTGGGCTCCAGAGGAGCCTCCTCCGGCCCTGGGGAAGGTGACCAGGGGGGGATTTTCTCTTTCAGAGGATTTACTACCTCTCCCTGGAGTTTTACATGGGGCGGACGCTGCAGAACACCATGATTAACCTGGGGCTGCAGAATGCCTGCGATGAAGCCGTCTACCAGGTGAGCATCCCTGGGGGTCGGTGAGGACCTGGACTGGGAGGGCTCCACACTCAACGGCTCCTCGGGATGTTCGTTTTTTACCGCATCAGCTGCAAACTGCTCCCTGAGCCGCAGGCGATGCCGCAGCAGATCAATGCTGCTCCAGGACCTGCTCTCGAAAGGTCTGGGGCCACAGCCGGCGCTTGCAGCCTGATCGGGGCTGCCCAGCCCGGCGGCTGCATGTGAGGGATGCAGCACGGTGCTGCTCAGCACCGGCAGGATGGAGGCTCGAGCCCATAAACTGCAAGGAAACTCATGGTTCTATGCATAAGGCCATTAATAGCTATAATCAATGGCAGAGGGGAATAAAACCTTGGCCTAACTCAACCCCAGCCTGATGCTGGCACCACGTGGCATTCGGATTGTCAAAGGTTTTTGGGTGGCTCCTTTCCCCCCCACCCTGTGCTCGCACCCCTCATGACCAACGCCGTCGTACACGGCTGGGGCAGTTGCACAACAGCAGCAAAGACGTTCAAAGGAGAGGAACTTATTTTTAGGGTTTTTTAATTTTTTATCTGTTGACCTTGCAGTGAGGATGGCAGCTCGGCTGGGGGGTGAGGGTGGAGGGGAAGAGCCTGGGATGCTACGTGGTGGTAGCCTGGGGAAGCAGAAGGTGTGAGGTTATTTGGAAATCATCCTCTTTGCAGCGATGGCAGATAAAGCTGTGACAGAAATCCTCCTTACTGCGTGTGCTGAGTTCTCCGGCCACAAATGCCAAACATTTCTAAAATAAAATGTTTGGCATAATATAAATCACTTAAGATATTTCTGTAGGCATTCAGGGCTGTGCAGCCTAGTGCCGAGAAACACTGGTGAGGCTGCGACCGGTGCTGGTGCTCCCGGACCTGTCTGCGACCGGCCAGTTTGGGAGACGGTGCTGCCCACTGACACATGAGCGGTGCAGGGTCCGGCCCTCCCACATGGGTGGCCATGGGACCGGGGTTGTCCCTGCTTACTGTGACCACGGGACATCGGGGGGATGCCGGACCAAGAGGTTTCCGTGAGAAAAGGTGGCTCAGCCCTGGCAAGGCACCGTCTTATTTCCCACTGAGCTGCCCGAGGAGTTTTGCATAGGCAAAACCTCTCCCTCCCACAGCATCCTCAGCTGGAAACTTTAAATTTCCCTGTAAAAGTGGTGTAGCTGCTTCTCTGGGTGTCTCTCTTAAAGGGCGATGCCTGGAGCCGGGGGGACGGGCACCCAGGTGCCTGCCCCACGGGGATGGGGGTGCTGGGGGAGCAGGAGCGTGGTGCCTGCTCCCATGGGGCTGGGGCATGGAGAGAGGGAACGGGTCCGGGAATGAGCCCTGGGAGACCTGCCCGAAATGTCAGGGACCACGAGAGCAGCACCCTCCTTACGGCTGGGTGCCCCCCACCTCCAGGATCTCGTCCACGGCGAGGTCAAGGACGTGCGTGTCCCTTGGAAAGGCTGCTGGAGTGACTTAAACACCAGAGCTGGTCCCTGCTGCAGCGTGGAGCGGCGGTGGAGAACAGGGACTGCTTTGGATGCAAATCCCCAGCTGCAGGGGTGGGTCTTGCAGGTTTTCCACCCCCCATGGGTGGGGAGACAGCAGCGGTGGGTGCAGGGCAGCACCCAGGGCACTCTGAGAACCTCCAGCCCATCACCTTTTCCTTCTCATCTGTAGCTCGGGCTGGACATGGAAGAGCTGGAGGAAATCGAGGAGGATGCCGGTCTCGGCAACGGCGGTCTGGGCAGGCTTGCTGGTGAGTGAACCCCCCAAACCGGTCTCGTTGCCTGCGTGGCGGGGCACAGCCCTGCAGCCTTTGCGTCCACTGTGGGGGGCACCTAAACCTTGGAGGGGGGATTATGGCTCCAGCCTTTCCGTGCAGCGGGAGAGAGGTGCTGGGTGGCCGGCGGGTGGCCCTGGCTTGTGTCTCTGTGGCGGCTGCTTGCGGCCATCGGCTCTGCACGGGGAGAAGGACCTCACTGTTCTCTGTCCCTGGCAGCCTGCTTCCTCGACTCGATGGCGACGCTGGGGCTGGCAGCCTATGGCTACGGCATCCGCTACGAGTACGGCATCTTCAACCAGAAGATCCGGGACGGGTGGCAGGTACGGACAGAGGCGCGCGGCCCTCATCTTCCTCCGGCACAGCCGAGTCCGGCCTCCCCCTTAAATCAGGCCAAGATCAGGGTGTTCGGATACTCCCCCTTAGCTTGGAGACTGCTGGAGCCAGAGTTGGTGCTGTGATATTTAAAACTTGTCAGATGTTTTCTCGAACGAGTTTAACTTCTTAAACCGGTGCAAGCACGCAGCCTCCCTCCCTGCGGCGGGGAAGCTCGTCCTTCATCCCGGCTGGCTCCGGCATGCAATGGGCCGGGGATCAGCCCGGTGTCGCGGTTCCCAGTGGAGCCCATTAGTGGTGCGGTGCAGCGGCACCGAGGGGAGCGGATCCTCCTCGCAGCACGCCCCGCTAATTAGCAGAAAGCTGCAAGTCATCAGCGTGACATCCTTTCCTCCCGAGCCGGGTTTGTGCGGATGGCTGCCCATATAGCAGGGATGTGAGCTGTATCCCCACGGGGAGCAGGTCAGTGCTTCCAGCTCTCCGGCATCTCCGCACGGAGCCGCAGCCGCCCCGGTGCTTCCTAGCAGCTCCTCGCAGGGGTAGCGGGATGCTCTCCTTGGGATTTTTCTGGCTGCTGCAGGCTGCCCACGTCGGCAGCGTGCCCTGCTCGGGGCCAGCACCAGCACGAGAGCCGCTGCCTGGAGCAGGCGAGGGTGGAGAAATCGTATCCCTGGTCCTGGCGGGATGGGGATGGTGGGGGGGTGGGAAGTCCTGGGGAGGCCAGATCCAGCCCCCCAGCCTGGCTGTGCTGCTCCACACCTGGGTTAAAGTGTCAGAGGGTGGAAGAGGCTCTTTTGGAAATGCAATGGAAAATGTGGTGTGCATTTGCAAAAACCCTGGTGGGAGACAACCCCGAATACCCGGAGGGACCCTGTGAGCATCTCCAGCGGCAAGTGGAGGCCTTTTCTCCTTGGTGCTGTGAACTAGCGATTCCCCAGCTGCTGCATCCTAACGGGGCTTATCTCCTCCGAGCCTCAGCATCGCCCCTGCCGCCCTGCGCTCTGAGCCAGCCACGCCAAAGGCGATGTCTAAGCCAGGCTCTCCCCCGTAACGGCCCTGCCGGGCTAGGGAACGAGCCCGCTTCGTTAGCCAGCCTGCAGGCTGAGATCGAAACTCCGATGAAGAGGGCTAATGGCATCTCGGTCGCAGCACGGCGGTGTTAGTAGTGCGTGAAGAGAAATGTTGCTTTCCCCATCTCCTCATCCCCATCCATCGCCCCTCCGGCAGGGAGACGCCGGGGTTTGGGGTGGTCGGGGTAGAGCCCTGCCTCTGGGCACCGAAATCCGCATTTAGGGCGGACAGACTCATCCTCTTTGCCATGAGCAGCCAGAGCCTTTCCCGGCCATCCTCCATGTGGCACAACCCGGGGAGGTCCCCGGGGCTGGGTGCCCCTGTCACCGCTCTCGTTCCCTCCGGCAGGTGGAAGAAGCCGATGACTGGCTCCGGCACGGCAACCCCTGGGAGAAAGCCCGTCCCGAGTACATGCTGCCCGTGCACTTCTACGGCCGGGTGGAGCACGCCGCCACCGGTGCCAAGTGGGTCGACACCCAGGTACGGGCTGGGGCACAGCCTCGAGGGGCCAGCGTGCGGGGAACCCCCCCTTTGCATGGCTTGTGCCGTCACCTCTCACTGGCCGGCTGCACCCCGGGCACGGGTCCTGCCAGCATCCCTGCCCGGGAGGGTTGCACTGGTGAGGCTCACTTGGCTGGGGTGGAAAAGGCGGTGGTGGAGCAAACTGGGGAGGAGTTGGACGTAGGGATGGGGACAGGTTTTGCTGCTGAAATACCCAAAAGCACCTCCAGCGGGTCTGTGTGCAATGCACAGCCTGGCACGACTTAAGAAATTAAGTTTTTCCTGACCCTCGCAAGCCTCTCTCCATCCCCTGATGGCAAACACCAGCCGCCGGGCAGACTCGGGGGAGCCGGGGTGTCCCCGGGGCTGGGGGCACCAAGCACATCCCCACGCGTGCAGCCCCGTGAAGGTGGGTGCAAGCCCGAGCTCACTCCTGCGGGAGGGTCTGTGGGCTGGGAGGGCTCCGGCGGGGCAGGGGGGACGTGGGGGGACACGAGCCGGGGGCACAGCCGATGCCGATGTCCCAGGTGGTGCTGGCGCTGCCCTACGATACCCCCGTGCCCGGGTACATGAACAACACCGTCAACACCATGCGCCTGTGGTCGGCTCGGGCACCCAACGACTTCAACCTGCGAGACTGTAAGTGGGTGCTGGTGGGGTGCTGCTCCGTGGGATGGGGCACAGAAGGGTCCTGCACCCACTTTATCCCTCTGCTCCTTCCCAGTCAACGTGGGAGACTACATCCAGGCCGTGCTGGACAGAAACTTGGCGGAGAACATATCCCGCGTCCTCTACCCCAACGACAACGTAAGTCGGGATATGGAGGGGTGTCCCTGTTTTAGGGATGGTGAAAGATTGCGGAGCAGCCCCTCTCGTCAGGACGTGGCGGAGATGTTTTAGCTGTGTTTCAAGCCGCCTATAGTGCTGGGATGGGGATTGCTGCCCCTCACCAGCGCTGCCCGGGGCTGCGGCAGAGACGAGTCCGATCCCAGGCAAAGGGTAAAGGGGAGGGAGTGGGGATGCGCACGTCCTGCTGCAGAAATGTTCCTTGAGTCTGAAAATACAACATGAGGGCAAACTGATGAACGCCGCTGGTATTTTTCTGCCCATCCCTTGCAGCCCAGGACCAGAGATTGTGCCTCAATCATGATTTAGTGGGCATGGGGGGGTTGGGTTGACGGTTGGACTCGATGACCTTAGAGGTCTTTTCCAACCTTAGTGATTCTATGATTCTATGAAATTGCCCTTTGCATCCCAACTTCCTGCTGCGGGTGTTCTTGCCGTGCTGCACGCTGGCTGGCAGGCGGGCGCGATGGGATGGACAGCCCTTCCCTGGGCACAAAACGAGCTGTGGAGCAGGGGAAGAAGGCAAAGAGCGGCTCTCCTTGCTCTGCAGCCTCTTTTGGGCAGGTCTTGATGGTTTTTTTATTTTTTTCTGTATAATCCTACCCCAGGATTCCCAGCTGGCGAGGAGAGCTGGGAGCATGGCTCCCGTGGTGAGGTTGCCTCCTGCAGATCCTCTCTCGCAGACCAGCGGGTTGATGTTTTGTGAACGGTGGTTTTAATTCTTGTCTCAGAAATAGCTCCTAAGTGTTACAGCCCCTTCCCATTGCCCCGCAACATTTCCTTGCAGCCGAAATTTTCATAGAATCATAGAATCACTAAGGTTGGAAAAGACCTCTAAGATCATCCAGTCCAACCGTCAACCCAACCCCCCCATGCCCACTAAACCATGTCCCCAAGCGCCTCATCTACACGTCTTTTAAATCCCTCCAGGGATGGGGACTCCACCACTGCCCTGGGCAGCCTGTGCCAAGGCCTGACCACTCTTTCAGGAAAGAAATTTCTCCTCATGTCCAACCTAAACCTCCCCTGGCACAACTTGAGGCCGTTTCCTCTCGTCCTATCGCTGTTACTTGGGAGAAGAGACCGACCCCCCCTCGCTCCAACCTCCCTTCAGGCAGTTGCAGAGCGCGATGAGGTCTCCCCTCAGCCTCCTCTTCTCCAGGCTGAACACCCCCAGTTCCCTCAGCCGCTCCCCATCAGACTTGTGCTCCAGGCCCTTCCCCAGCTCCGTTGCCCTTCTCTGGACACGCTCCAGCCCCTCCATGTCCTTCTTGTCGTGAGGGGCCCAAAACTGAACCCAGGATTCGAGGTGCGGCCTCCCCAGTGCCCAGTACAGGGGCACGATCCCCTCCCTGCTCCTGCTGGCCACACCAGTGCTGATACAGGCCAGGATGCCGTTGGCCTTCTTGGCCACCTGGGCACGCTGCCGGCTCGTGTTCAGCCGCTGTCGACCAGCACCCCCAGGTCCTTCTCCTCTGGGCACTTTCCAGCCGCTCTTCCCCAAGCCTGGAGCGGTGCCTGGGGTTGTTGTGGCCCAAGTGCAGGACCCAGCACTTGGCCTTGTTGAACCTCATCCATTGGCCTCGGCCCATCAATCCAGCCTGTCCAGGTTCAAACTGGGGAGAACAGGTTTCAACGATGCTTGGGGCGGGGGGAGGGATTTAAACCCACATCTCAAACCCCCATGTTGAAATCTGGAAAGCGAGAAGACGTTGGGGTTAGAGCTGCTGCCGACACCAGCGCTGGGGGAAGCGCGGGGGGCTCGCGCCGTGCCGTGGATGTGTGCCGGCATGGGTCCCTGCACCACAGGGAGCCCCAGGAAAGCGCAGCTCCTCCTGGGCAGCGCGGTGCAATCCTGCAGCACCCCGCTCCTCTGCTCGCAGTTCTTCGAAGGGAAGGAGCTGCGGCTGAAGCAGGAGTACTTCGTGGTGGCTGCCACCCTCCAGGACATCATACGCCGCTTCAAAGCATCCAAATTCGGGAGCACCGACAGTGTCCGAACTGTGTTTGATTCCTTCCCTGACCAGGTACGAGCCAGGGTTGCTGTGACGTGTGTCTTGGAGCTTGTTTCGACACCTCCCAGATGCACACCCAGGGCTGGAGAGGTTTTGTGGACCCTCCGTGGGTGCCTGCGCCCTGCTGACTTGGGCAGTGGGATGCCCACGCGTCCCCCACGTGTCCTCGTGTGCCACCCCTGCTCTCCCCGCAGGTCGCCATCCAGCTGAACGACACACACCCCGCCATGGCCATCCCTGAGCTGATGAGGATTTTCGTGGACATCGAGAAGCTGCCGTGGAACAAGGTAGGGAGACCCGACCTGGCCTCTGGGTCCCCTCCACTTGCACCCACCCTCCTGCCCGCCCGCGGAGAAGGAGCTGGGGAACCAGTTTTGTAGCTACTGGTGGCCTGGGGAGTGATACGGAGCAGTCAGGTTGGGTTTAACCAGTATGGACTTGGAGGAGCCGGCTCAGCCGCCGTGGGAGAACCATGCGTGGGTGCTGGCACCCACCCGGGGCTGCCTCCACCCTCGCCGCTCAGCGCTGGCTCTCCCCATGGCAGGCCTGGGACATCACCAAGCAGACCTTCGCCTACACCAACCACACGGTGCTCCCCGAAGCCCTGGAGCGCTGGCCGGTGGACCTGGTGGAAAAGCTGCTCCCCAGACACCTGCAGATCATCTACGAGATCAACCAGAGGCACCTGGATGTAAGCGCCTCAGGGCGGCACGGGAGCCCTCTCCGGAGAGCAGGACAGGGATGGCACGCGTTGCGCTGTCGGGATTAGGGGGATGCACGAACCGATGATGTTGGGGGTGTGGCCGGGTGGTTCTGGCTGCTATTTTGGGAGGTTGATATATAGGAAAGCCCTTCCCACCAGTTGCCACCCTTCTGTGGCCATCCCGCAGTCAGTGGCTACTTTAAAGACTTCACCCATTGCTCCAGGGACTTACCTGTTGGCATTTCTTTGCTCCCTAAACGCTAAATTCATCCTGGATGAGGTTGGGGGTACAAAGGAGATGGTGGTTTGGTCTCCTGGTCTGGCAGCACGAGGCTTTTGCCGCAACAGCCCCACCGGCCAAGCCCCTCTCCGTGGGGGGGGTTGGGGGTCCTTCTGTCTGGAGACATCCGTGCTAGAGAAGGGCACCCTTTGGAGGGGGTTTACACCGTCACTCTGGAGTAAAAGCCACCGCTCTGGCTGGTGTCAAATGCATTGGAAGACATTGCTGTGGCCCCCTCCTTGGGAGCCATCGGGTGGGACATCCCTAAACACCAGCACCTCTCACCACCTCTCCGGCCTCCACCGGCAGCACATCTCATCCCTCTTCCCTAACGATGTGGACCGGCTGCGGAGGATGTCCCTGATAGAGGAGGGAGGCACCAAGAGGATCAACATGGCCCATCTCTGCATCGTCGGCTCCCACGCTGTCAACGGCGTGGCGAAGATCCACTCCGAAATAGTCAAGACTCAAGTGTAAGCGCGGGGAGGGAGGCGGTGGTGGATCACCCTTGGCTTAGAAATGGTTGGTGGTGCCAGGCAGGCGAGCCTGAAGCTGTCCCCTCCTCGTCCTCGCAGCTTCGAGGACTTCGCGGCGCTGGAGCCGGAGAAGTTTCAGAACAAGACCAACGGCATCACCCCGCGGCGCTGGCTCCTGCTCTGCAACCCGGGGCTGGCGGAGCTCATCGCGGAGGTAACGGCACGGGGGGAGCGCGCTGGCCCCCGACACTTCCCGACCCCAGGGATGCTTCCCCCAACCTCAGCCATTTACATCTTCTAAAATGGTCAAGTTCTGTTTGCATCTCACCCGAGTTCCCTGCTCCTGCTTTCCAAGCTGGCTTTGCCGGGCGGGAGCCGCGTGCCCGATGAAGGTGGCCGCCCCCATCCCGCCGTCAGCCCGTGCCTGTGCTCCCGTTGCAGAAAATAGGGGAGGACTACGTGCGGGACCTGAGCCAGCTAACGAAGCTACACGAGTTTGTGGACGATGACCTCTTCATCCGGGAGGTTGCCAAAGTGAAGCAGGTGAGGGGTGCGGGCAGGGGGGAGGCGGGCAGGGGGAGAGCGCAGGCTGGGGGCTGACGTGCTCCCCGCCCTCACCCAGGAGAACAAGGTGAAGTTCGCGTTGTACCTGGAGAAGGAGTACGAAGTGAAGATCAACCCTTCCTCCATGTTCGACGTGCACGTCAAGAGGATTCACGAGTACAAGCGGCAGCTGATGAACTGCCTGCACATCATCACCATGTACAACCGTAAGCCACCGCGCGCCCCGAGGGGACGGGCTGCCCTGGGGGTGCACGAGCACCCCTATCCCCCGGGGCTGTAGCTAAAACAGAGGGTGACACCACGCTGCTGTCTTCTCCAGGCATCAGGAGGGATCCTGCGAAGCTGTTTGTGCCGAGGACAGTGATCATCGGGGGCAAGGTCAGTTGGGTCAGGAGTTTTAGGCATTTTGGAAGAAGTCCTTGAAAATGCCCTAAGGGATTTGGGTGCAGATGTTCTCATGGGGTTGTGTCCCCGAAGCCCTCTGGGAAGCCCCGAGGCAGCACTTGTTGGCTTCAACCCAAGCAAGGTTCTGCTGCCTATGGTCTTGCAAGCCCCCAAAAGCTTGGTGGCACAAGACACGAGTTGGATGGGGCATGGGAGCAGGGCTGAGCGGGTGCTTCCGTGGGCACGTGGGAGCTGGGTGCTCCTCGCCTGCCCCTGGCACCAAGCCCTCCGGGCTCACCCATGGCTTTTCTCCTAGGCTGCCCCAGGATATCACATGGCTAAAATGATCATCAAGCTCATTAACGCTGTGGCTCAGGTGGTGAACAACGACCCCGTTGTGGGGAGCAAGCTGAAGGTCATCTTCCTGGAGAACTACAGGGTCTCACTGGCAGAGAAAGGTAGCCCACGTGGGGCATGCTGTGGGGAGGGGATGTCCACCAGCCCATGGCTCCATCACTGCGAGACAGCAGATCTAACGTCCTTCGGCACAATACAAACCCAAAGCTGGTCACAGTGAGCCCCTTGTGTCCATGTGTTTTGTTGGCAGTGATCCCTGCTACCGACCTGTCGGAGCAGATCTCCACGGCGGGCACCGAGGCGTCGGGTACAGGCAACATGAAGTTCATGCTGAATGGAGCTCTGACCATCGGCACCATGGATGGAGCCAACGTGGAAATGGCCGAAGAAGCTGGAGAGGAAAACCTGTTCATCTTTGGCATGAGGGTGGAGGACGTCACGGAGCTGGACAGGGAAGGGTGAGGGCTGGGGACACCGCCGGGGTGCTACCACGGGCAGCTGGAGCAGCACCATCTCACATCAACCCTTCCCTGCAGGTACAATGCCCAGGAGTACTATAACCGGCTCCCCGAGTTGAAGCAAGCCATTGACCAGATCAAGAGTGGCTTCTTCTCCCCAAAGGAGCCTGACCTCTTCAAAGACGTGGTCAACATGCTCTTCCACCATGACCGGTGAGACCTGGGATGCCATCCATCCCCTGGGTTGGGTCTTTCCACCAAACTCGTGCCCGTGCAGAGCAGTCCCCTGCACCAACCATCCACCCTCTGGCCGATGAGGTCCCATTTTCTGGGCCTGATGTTGTGCACGTGGACGAGCAATTGATGCTGCGTGGGTGCAAAAGGCTCTCCACATACGGCACTTCACGCTTGCCGCATTAAAACCTGGGGTGTGTCAAGGCCAAGATGCATTTGGGTGCGCAGCCCTTGCCAGATGATAGATGTTTTTAGGTATCTCAAGGGCTTTCCTGGCCGGAGCACTAAGCAACCAAGGGCCGTGGGCGTTCGCACCGGGGGAAATGTTTTCCCGATGAGCTGACGCAAGGCGTCCCTTCTCAGGCCACCCATCCAGCCCACGCCGCAGCGCCCGTGGGCTTGCAGGTCTTGGAGAGGCCAAATTCATCCAAAGCGTTCCCGTTTGAGAAGCCCCAGATCTGGCAGCCCGAGCCCCACGTGCTGCAGCCACCGGCCACCCACCGCGCTCCCACCTGGGCATTTCTGCCGTCGCTGACTCCTCCTTTCTTCGCCGCTACAGGTTTAAAGTTTTCGCAGACTACGAGGCTTACGTCAAATGCCAAGAGAAGGTCAGCGAGCTCTACCTGGTGAGTGCCGGCGAGGTGGGGGAGCTGTGATGGGGACACAACATCCTATCCCGGAGAAGGGCTCTGGGGGGGGCTGCGCACGTAGATGGGTTCCTGGCGAGGAGGCTCCTGGCTGCGCTGCTGCAGGGGGTCCCTGGTTGAGAGCTGGTTTCGGGGCCAACGTGGCACCCATGGGTGCAACCCTCCAGCTGCACCCGTCCCATTACTCTCCTTGCAGAACTCCAAGGCATGGACCAAGATGGTCATCAGGAACATCGCGGCGGCCGGTAAGTTCTCCAGCGACCGCACCATCAAGGAATACGCCCGGGACATCTGGCACGTGGAGCCCTCCGACCTGAAGATCCCACCACCCAACGAGCCCCGGGACGCGGCCGAGGACAAGACCCCCAACGGCACAGCGGCGTAGGGGCACGGAGCTGCCCTCTCTGCTGTCTAGTCTCTATGTTGCTGCTCCTGGTTTTCCTACGGACGGGGAAGGGGGGGGGATTTTTATAACATAAGTGTCGTGCGGAAAGCGAAACCACGTCGCCCTGTTGCTTGCGTAGGTGCTAAAAATAAATTGGAGGCCAAGGGGCTGTTTGCTGAAGCCTAAAATTGGGGACCGGGCTCACTTGCACCGACGCTAAGGCAGAAGGAGGGTGCAGGGGTGAGTTGCTGGGGCTCGCTGCAGGTCAGGGCGGGAAGCACAGCTGGCCACAGCTGTCTGAGACCTCACAGGCGATGCTGAAGCAGGACTTGGGGTGCAGCTCTCGCCAGTCCTGAGGCATCAGTGCCAGGGGGCTTAAGGGGTGTTTGCAACCAGGCCCGTGTACCTCCCCCCCCACTGCCCCATATGATGCTCCTGGCCACCGCTTGCATGGTCCTGTCCCAGGAGCAGCACCCAGATCGCAGCAGTATCTCCATCCCCCGAGTAACCTGCAGCATCCTCAAGGCAGTGGGCGAAATTAGAAAGTTTCTCAGTAGTTTTTATTACGTTCAGCAGTAAGTTCAGTGCAACGGGGGGTTCCCGGTGTGGGTTTGAGGGAGCGCGCGTGGTCGCTGCGTGCAGCAGCTGGCATCACTTAATGTTCAAGAAGTCTCTGCAACAAGATGCAATAAATCTTACGCTGTATCACTGACCGTCCCGTGCTGCTTGCGATCCTCATTTCTGATCCCTGGATGGGGGTCTGAGCTGGGCTTAGAGCAAAGCTGCATCCCTGCACCCAGGGCAAAGAGCTGGGGGCCGTCCCCAGGGCCACCTCTCTGTGACACCCAGGCTGAGGACAGGCGTAGGGCAGCAAGGAGTGACTGGAGCTCAAAAATTCCTGCTACCAAGCACCACAGGGAGGGGAAGGGGCAGGGAGAAGGCACCTGTGTTGCCAGGGAAGGATGCACCCGTGGAAGAAGAGGCCAAGGCTCGTTCTGTGCCCCCCCCATTTCTGCAGAGCAGCACTTACTTCACCAGGGCGGGCAGCTCTGGGTTGAACGAGATGTAGTCGTGGCCCAGACCCAGCTTTTTGGGAAAGGTAATGAACTTCACCTTGCTTTTGTCCTTGTAGGCGCTGCGTGCGGTTTCAAAGAGCTGCCATGGGGTGGGAGCGCCGTTAGCAGCACGCGCAGGGGACCCCAAACCCCTTCCCAAGCACCCTGGGGCCGGCCACCCCCTCTCCCTCCCCTTCAGCCCCCCCAAAAAACAGGCTAAACAAGCGCCCACCCCCGTTAAAGCCCCCGCGGAGGCGATGCTGGTCCCCACCTTGCGGCCCAGGTGCGGAGGCAACACAGCATCATCTTCTGCGTGCAGGATGAGGAGCGGGCAGGCCAGCACCTTCACGCTGCGGGCGGCAAATACAGCGCCGAGGAGTCACCCCGGAGCCGACAGATCCGCGGGAGCCTCCCTGGGTGCTGCTAAAACCCCCACGGCAACCCTGACCCCCCCCCAGGCGCTGCCCTTCGGAGCCATCCCAGCCCTAAGGGCTGGCTAAGGGCAGCTGAAGAGCCCCAGGGTGATGCCCACGCTGCTCGCCCCCAGCACGGCAGCACCAAGCACCCTAATAAAATAACCTTAGACCCCCCTGATACAGGGTGCTCAGGCTTCAAAACCACCCGTGAACCAGGTGGCTTTTAGCAAAGGCACCCACAGACACGGAGGGGGAAGGACCCTGCTGCAACGCGGGTGGGACTGGAGCAGGTAGCGCTCAAAAATGACGTTGGTTTGTGGACTTTGCTGAATAGTAGTACTGATATCTGAAATTATGCAAATAAAAAGCCACTTTTAAAGCATGAGTAAGCTGGGCAAACACAAATAGGAGTGCAGGGCTGGCATGGTGTGCCAAGTCCAACCCCCCCCTCCTCGGCCAGCCCCGCGGGGGCGGCTGCGCCCCATCCCTCTGGGCACTCACTTCTCGTTGCTGCGGAAGAACATGTTGCCCAGAGCTAGCGAGTCCAGGATGAGGTACTCGAAACCCGGGAACTGGCGGTAGATCTGCCAGGGAGAGAGTTGAGGGGGGGCTTTGATTGCTGCCGGGAAGGAGCCCTGGACGGCCGGGGCTGCCACCGCCGGGGGACCCCGTGGGCAGAGCCCCCCCCCAACCCGTTACGGCTGGGGTACCCCACGGGCAGAGCCCCCCGGGCTCACCATGGTGATGGGGATGTGGGCGGCCGCCTCACGGATGTCGGTGTAGGGTGACTCCAGGACGATAGCGTCAACCTGGACCCCTGAGGGCAGAGCGGGACGAGAGAGGGCATGGCTGCGGGGGGGCTGTCCCCCCCCCGGGGCTGCTGCCACGCTCCCATCCCCAGCAGCAGCCACGAGGCCACGATCCCGCTGAGGAGGATGGGGATGGCCGCTTGTCCCTGCGGCAGGGGCTGAGCCTGATGCTCAAGCAATGGGGCTCCCCAGCTCCTTTGCGGCCCCCAAAATCTGTCGAGGGACGTGCAGAGCCCCGGGGGGGGCGGGGACACACTGCGCGGGGCCAAGCCAGCCACGCCGGCCCTTACCTCGCTCCTCCTGCAGTTTCCTTGCCGCATTCGTGGCAATCCTGCGAGAAGAGAGGTGGAGGTGGTGGGGGACAGCCGTGACGCCCCGGCGGGACGCACCGCACCCTCCGACTCCCTCCTTGCACACAAGGTTTTGCTTTGCAGGTGCCTCCACCAAGGAGCTGCTCCAACCCCTTGGTCCGTCCCTGGGTGGCACTGGTCTGGCAGCAGCTCCTGCATCAGCCGGCACCCACGGGGCATCCCCCCCGTCACCCAGCCCCGCACCTACCCCGTCCCCAGGGAGTGTCCCCAGAAGAGGACGCTGCTGTTCCCACTCCGCGCTTTGGCCCAGTCGTAGAGTGCCAGGACGTCCGTGGTGAAGCCGCTCTCCGTGGGGTACCCACTGGAGTCCCCGTACCCTGCGGGGGACACGGCTGGGCGTCACGACCCGGGGTGGGACACCGGCCCCAGGAGGGGGTCACTCAGCAAGAGGCAGGGGGGTGACTTTACCTCTGTAGTCGAGAGCCAGGATGTGGAAGTCAGCAGCCCCCATCGTCTGTCAGAGGAGTGTTATGTCCTGGGCGGGGGTGGGGGATGCACCCCAGGACCCCCCAACATGGCCGGGTTCACTCTGCCCAGGGTCCCTCTTGGGTCCCGGAGCCAGCGTGAGCCTCACCCCCGGGGAAGGTCCTGGTCCCCCCGCAGGGGACCACTTACCTTCAGGAACTGGATGCGGTGGCTCGCAGCCCTGATGGGGAAAGGGAGGTTAGTGCTCGGGGAGGGACCCTCAAGGGACCCTCCCCTCCAGCGCCGGTTCAGGCAAGGGACCGGGGTGACCTTCTCCCAGGAAGGGAGAGCTGGATGCTCTGGGGTGGGCGAGTTTTCACATTTCCCTTTAACTCAGAGGGATTTTCCTCCACCCACGGGGTCAGAAAACCGCCGCAGCAGCCCCGGCCCCGGCTGCTGCACTGAGTTTGCTAGTTCTCACCCCCTGCGAGAGGCACGCGCGCGGTCCCGGCCCCGCCGCGGCGCTCGCGGGTACTCGCCTGGTCCCCCCATTGCCGTGCAGGTAGATGATCACGGGGTGAGCGTCGGCAAGTGCCTCCTCGTACCAGCGCTGGTCCTTGCCCCGCGCCTCGGCCCCTCTGCTGCCCGGCACCGTGTGCCTGGGGGGCCAGAGCGGGGTTACCCGGAGCGGGGGGTCCACCCGGTTTAGCCAGGACACTGGCGTAGCCCACCCGGGATGCCGGGGCTGCCCTGCTCACCAGATGCCAACTGTGACGCCAGGCTCGGTGGTGAGGTACAGGCTGACGGTGTTGTTCAGCAGCAGCTCCGGCCGCCGAAGGTCCACGAAGAAGGGGAAGGCCACTGATGGAGAATTCGCAGCCGTCACACGGGCAACCCAGAAACCCTCATACCCAGCTGCTTTTGCACATTTTTCAAAGCAATATGTTATTTTTTTCAAAATAATTTGACCAGAAGCCAAGGGCCGTGCTACGGCCGGCTCGGGGAGCGGGTGGCGAGGGTCACCTCCTCCCACCCGGATTTCTAGCCCCGTTGACGCTGTGCGTGCCCAGGTGTGTTGCAACTTTAGGCAGTAAACAGGGTCAGCGGCACCACGTTATTACAGCTTGCAAAACACGAGGTGCCAACGGGAAAGGTCCCTCCGTGCCTCCTCTGCAAACCCACGGCAAAGGGGGCGGATGGATGGGTGCTGCCCCGGTGCCACCCAGGCGCTGGGTGTGGCCTCACCCACGTTTTGGGGACACCCCCTGCCTGCTGAAATCCTGGGATTTCAGGATTTGGGACAACTCCCCGGGCACTCACGGAAGTTCAGGAAGACGAATTTGGTGAGCACGACGGGGAAGAGGCGGATGAGGAAGGGCACGGAGACGTAGATGAGGAGCAGGTCCAGGAGGAGGGTGCGCAGCCGGGGGCGCCAGGCCAGCCGGCCCCTGCAAGGAAGGCACCTTGTTAGCCAAGGGCTAACCAAGGGCTTCGGGGCACAGCGGAGCGGGGTCCCCGTTCCCAATCCCTGTCGCGATGGTTGGATACAGCAGCTTTTCCGCCGCAAGGGCCCGAGGCTGCCGTTTGTGCCACCCTGGGACCGGGAACTGGTTCCCCACACTGGGGTCGTGTTTGGCTTTTGGGGATGGAGCCGAGGTGTCGGAGCAGCTCCATTGTGACAGAGCGTCATGAGAGGCCATGATCCGGTCCCCCGCAGCCTCCCACGGGACGTCGATGGGCAGGAAGGGCAGGGCACGTGCCAAGGCCGGGAGCTACAAGCCAAACCGGCAATAAGGAGCAACCGATACTCTGTGGTAACAGCCCCAGCCGTGGCTGGTGAGACACAGTCAGAGAGGTGTCCCCAAGCCCGGCACCGAGAGCCTCTGCAATTCTCCAGGGACAAGAAGGAAAGCTGGGAAAGCGGCTCAGGGAGCCCACAGCACCGCGGGAGAAACCAGTCCCCAGAGTGATATCCCCCAGTGCCACCAGCACAGGGTGGGGACCGTGACCACAGCTCCAACGGCATCTTGCCCAACGCATCCAGTCGCCCTGGGCCGTGCCCTCTGCAGCGAGCCAAGAGCTGCAGATTGCCCGGCACCAAGGTCTCTCATGGGCTGACGATACTGGGCGATGGGGAAACTAGTCTGGGTGCTGAGTGATTTAGGGCAGAGGTTTCTGTCCAAGCACAGCTCGCTGCCTGCCAGCGCGCGCCCGGGGCCACCGTCACTACTGCAGAAACGGATTTATTCCATTGCCTGCCCTGGGGAGTGCTGCAAGATGCTGAGAAAGGGTTGCAAAGCGGGTGCCAGCGCAAGCTGGTATGGTCCCCCGGGCACAGGCACCCTTCCCAGGAGGGTGCAGGGTGGCATGAGCTGTGCTGGAGCCACAGGGAGCTCCTCGAACCCCAGTTCCCCCCCCCGAAACTTTGGTCTGAGCAGTCCCGCTGTACGTTGGCAGCAACGGGCCAGCAATGCCCTCGCGTCGCTGCAGTTAATTATTAGGTGCTGCTCTTGGTCTACACCTAATATTCAAGTGCGGTGGTGAGCGCTCACACCCACCCTTGCACAATATCTGCTGCGGGTGAGAACTGACGGGTCCGGACCGGGTCGGGGGCACCTNCGCCGCGACCGCCCGCGCCGCCAGGCCCCGCCCCACGCCAGGCCCCGCCCCACGTCTCCAGGCCCCGCCTACGCCAAAGCACGGCCGGCCGCTCGCCACCGCCCTCCTGCCAGCAGGCCACGCCCCTCCTGCGCCAAGCCCCGCCCTCTCCTCCGTCACTTTGCGCCTCGGGGGCGGGGCCGGGGCCGCCCACGTGGTGCCGCCGCGCCCTCCCCGGGGTCTAGCGGGGACCCCGGCAAGGGCTGCGGGTCCCGGTCCCCGAGGGCCGGGCCGGGGGGAAGACGGGGCCGGCGGCAAGGTGACACGCCGGCAAAATCAGCCTTGCCATGGCAAGGAGCGCACAGGGCAAGCTTCCGGGTTTAAAAAAAAAAAAATTAAANAGCAGTCCCGCTGTACGTTGGCAGCAACGGGCCAGCAATGCCCTCGCGTCGCTGCAGTTAATTATTAGGTGCTGCTCTTGGTCTACACCTAATATTCAAGTGCGGTGGTGAGCGCTCACACCCACCCTTGCACAATATCTGCTGCGGGTGAGAACTGACGGGTCCGGACCGGGTCGGGGGCACCTCTAACAGCTGGCTCGGCCACAGGCCACCGCGTGGCATCATGGGGACAGCAAGGTGACATGAGGACACAGCCACAGCATGGCATGATAATGGGGCGGGGGGGCATGGCTGCGGTATGGGATCACGGCCGTGGCAGGGTGACATGGGGACGTGGCCGTGGTACAGGATCACGGCTGCGGCAGGGCGGCACAGCCATGGCCAGGGGGGACACACGTGGGGTCATGGCCCCAGCAAGGTGACAAGGCCATGGCGTGGGGACACGGGAGCACGGCCACAGCAGGGGATGACGGCCTCGGCAGGGCAGCACGGCCACGGCACGGGGACAGACCTACGGCACAGGGGACACAGGCAAGGGACAGAAAGACCCGGCGGAGAAACCCCGCACGGGGATGGCGACACGGTCCCGGGGAGCGCAGCGTGGCACTGCCCGGCCTCGAGTCGCAGCCGGGCGCCCGGCAGCGCCCCCGCGCCGGCCCGGCAGCTCAGGCTGGCGCACCGCGGCGGGTACTCACCGCTCCTGCACGGCCGCCCCGGCCCTGCCCTCCGTCCGGGCGCCGTCGCCCTCACCGTCGTCGCTGCCGNGGTTTAAAAAAAAAAAAATTAAAAAAACCCCAAAATTTAAAAAAACCCCAAATTAAAAAAAAAAACGAAATTAAAAAAAAAGGGTTTCAAACCAAAGCTGGAGTCTCAGCCGGACTCTCCGCCAGCAGAGGTTGTCCCTTGGCTTCAGCGGGAAGGGTAGAAACCTGCTGCTGGTTCCCCTCTCAGCTGCGACTCCCACCTGCAGCTCCGTCAGGCTGAGTCACCCCGAACTTTTCAGGCTGAAACTTCCCACCAGGAAAAAAAAAACGTCCCCATTTCGCCGGTATTCCCCGTGAAACTTCACCAGGCGCAGGAGGATGCGCTGCCTGCATGCGGGCACACACGGCTGGGCCATCGCCTGCTTTGCTGTGCCCGCCAACGGGGTCTGCTTCGTTAAATACGCTACGGGGGGGCCGGGAGCGAACCGTCTCTGCGGAGGAGCAGCCAGCCCCCGCTGCCGCTTCACGCTGCTCTTACTTCACCCGCCCTCTGAAGCAAGACCTGTGCCGCTTGGCCTGAGCTCACAGCACGCACCAGGCTGCTCCTGCGATTTTTGCTCCAGTGGGACGTGATGGTGGGACAAGCTGCTGAGATGTGGCAGGAGCTGGGCACGTGGCCCCGCATCCCTCCAGCACCCGGCACCCATGGGGGGTGCTTGCCGGGGGGGGTCAGGAGGGTGCTTACGTGCGGCTGCATGGATCGGTGTGGTTGATGGGGACCCGGTGTGGTTGATGTGGACCCAGAGTGGTTGATGGGGACCCAGAGTGGTTGATGGGGACTCGGTGTGGTTGATGGGGACCCGGAGTGGTTGATGGGGACCCGGAGTGGTTGATGTGGACCCGGAGTGGTTGATGGGGACCCGGTGTGGTTGATGGGGACCCGGGGTGGTTGATGCGGACCCGGGGTGGTTGATGTGGACACAGAGNACCCGGTGTGGTTGATGCAGACCCGGTGTGGTTGATGCAGACCCGGTGTGGTTGATGTGGACCCAGAGTGGTTGATGGGGACCCGGTGTGGTTGATGTGGACCCGGAGTGGTTGATGTGGACCCGGAGTGGTTGATGCGGACGCAGTCTGCTCCGAGCCCTTGAATGCAAATCCAAAGACAAATAGGTCCGGTCAAACCGGGGCCGCGGACAAGCGGGTGTGTGTTCCCCGTCAGCAGATGTTGCAATAAGGTGGCACAAGCCACCCACAAGCTGCTCTTCCCGTGGCACAGGAGGACACGGGAGGACAGCGGAAGCGACCAGCAGATCTGGCTGGTTTTACACACAAGAGCTTTTTCCTTCCACCCCCAATTTTTCCCCGTTCCCAGTGGGTGCTGGGGCTGCAGCCTGGGGCACACGGCAGCGCGTTGCCACGAAGAGATCGCCCTCAGGGCTTTGCTGCCCGCAGGGGAGGGCAGGGTACAGGCAGCGCTGCCTGCAGGGACTTTGTTCCGCAGGGCATCGGCACCGAGTCACAGCAGACACTTCGGCAAGGCGTTGCGCGCACCGGGATGGAGCAGCCGTGCAAAATACTTCTTGCAATAAGGAGCTGGCGTGACAAACGTGAGGGTCTCCTGGGCTGGGGGAAAATCCTGCGGCGGAGGGAGACAAGCACAGCCGCCTGCAGCAGCCGGAGGGGTGTGCAGGATCAGGCCCAAGTAATGGTGGCGGAAATGCCACTTGTACGGCAGGGGCTGGACGTGCGATGGCAGCAACGAGCCGTGGCCAAGGAGACACGACACTGCTGCGGCTTAGCACGGCTCGCCATTGTTTTATGCAAAAAAAAAAATCAAAGTTTGAGCTTATTTCGTTCCAAACTTCTCCCCGCACCGGCTGTGAGACGGGGAGATTTCCGGCTGATTTTTCCTACAGCATCTTTTCCTAAATGCCCCCTTTGTTTATTATTTCGTAGCTTTTTTTGCAAATTTTTTTGCTACTTTTTGGCCCTGCTTTTCCCAGCAAGAGGCCGGAGCGAAGGGTGTCTCGCCTGGCACGGCACAGCGGGAGGAGACCCCCGGAAGGCAGGAGCGGCTCTCGGCTCCCCCCTCCAGCTCCCCGGGCTGCGGCCAGACCTTTCCTGGCCCTCGCAGAACAAAGCACCCCATTGTGCGTGGGAAGTGGGAAGGAAAGCGTGACGGGGCAGCGAGAGCCGTGCCAGGAGGGTGTTTCTGCAGGGACCGGGCACCCACGGCCTCACCGAGGGGTCACCCACCGCCTGCGCAGGCGCCCGCGGCCGCTGACCCCGTTTTTGGGTGGCTGCGTGCCAGCCCCCGAGCTCGGCCGTGGTGCTGGGTCCGGCTCGGCCGTGGGAGGCAGCTCACGTCCAGCAGTCCCGGATTTTCCCACGTGTCCCTGTTTTTTTGTGGCGTGTGTCGCACGTGATGGCATGGGCGAAGGGAGGTTTCCTTCCGCCAAGGCGCTCGCTGCAAATACCATCTTCAAATGCAGCTGCTTGCTGGAAGGGGGCTCCAAAAATAGGCTGGCGGGGTCCGTGTCTGGCGGGGCTCCGTGGCTCCTAGAAACATGCTCTCCTCCTGTGGGAAAAAGGAGGAAAAAATAAAATCAGGATGCCTTTGCTAACAGCCGGTCCTAAAAATGAGTCAGGAATTCACACCGCGGCGATACAGCCCGGCGCTGCCGAGCCTGGGGTCTGCGCGTCCCTGCGGGCTGGCTGGGGACACGGGGACACCGAGCATCCTGCCTGTCCCCCTCGCCCATCCGGCTGCACGCATGCAAACACGCGCCGAGTCGCTTTGTTGGGTGACGGCGGAGATTTTTCGGGGCTGCCTCTTGGATTAGCGAGGCACCGGTGCTGTCGCGGCGAGGAGGAGGAGGGTGAGGGGGATAAAGGTCCTGGCACTCGCCGGGCTCGCAACAAAACAAAGCACCAGATGGTTTCAACTTCGGCATAATACACGGTGAAAAAGTGTTTGAACCAGGGATGAAAAAGCAAATGCGGAAAGAGAGAGAGAAAGAAAAGAAAGAAAAACCCTCAGCAAGTGTCAGAGCAGAAGAAAGCGTCGGAGAAAAATGGCAAATGTTAAAAACCAAAACAAAAAGCCCTCCCCCGGCACAAAGCCGTGGCTGCTAACATCTGTCCAGCAAAGCCTCTCACCAAGGCCCCCTTCCCTTTGAAGTCACCTTTCCTCGCCTCCCTCGTCGCGGGGACATGGCCCTGTCCCTTCTTAGTGTTGGGGGACCCGCCACGTCCCACGTCCCCAGCGCTGGCACCGGGGCAGCCGGCAGTGACATGCCTCGGGCAGCAGCTGCTGCAGCGGGCTAAATATTTTATTACGTTTTTTAGCTCACGTGTGGTGTCCCGGGTGTCCCTGTGGCAGCCAGTGGGACCGTGTGACAAACCAACCCGCGTTTCCACAGCAGGATCTCGTGGGGTTTGAAGCTTGGTTTCCCATCGAAGCAAGGCCCATGCAGCTCGCTGTGCGTCCATGCGTCCGGCTGCGAGGCTTTTGTGCCTCCCCTGCGCCTCCCCCATAAATATTTTGAACCTGCAAACCTGCAGAATTGCCTTAAAAAAGGGAAGAGGGCTTAAAAGTTATCACGTCCCTAGCGTTTTGGCAAAAAAGCAGCAAAAAAAGCCCATGCAATTGTGCGAGAGTGGATTGCATCGTAAGTTGAAGCCCTTATTAGCCACCAGAGAATCCACAAGCCACAACCCTTGGGGACCACCCGCTCCCGGCTCCTGCTCAGCCTGTGCCTGCTGGGCGGCCGGTGGCTCCAGCCTCTAACGAGGGCGGCCGAGGTTTAAGTAAGGGTTTGAGTTTTGCGGGTGCCCATGGTGCGTCAATCAGAGGGTGATCCCCGGTTGTGCCCCCCCCAAAGCAAGTGGGGGGCACAGGCGGGTCGGTGGGACGAGCCACCACGGGCGCTGGGGCGACTGGAAGGGCTGGGTGCCACGAGGCGCAGCGTGGTCCCCGCATCATGACGACACAAGGAGACCCGGGCGGGATGCCGACCCCGCAGATCCCGGGATGGCAGGAAACCCGGGTGCCATGTCCCCAGGGTGGGGGACAGTGGGGCGACGTGGTGCCATGACCTTCAGGCATGGGGCAGCCCAGGTGACGTGCCATTGTTTTTCTGGGACAATGAGGAGCTGCAGGGCCATGTCCCCAGGCGTGCAGGACAGTAGGGAGCTGGGGTGATGCCACCCTGGGGTGCAGGACAATGGGGAGCCGGGGTGATGCCACCCTGGGGTGTGAGATGGTGGGAACCGAGGTGATGCCACCCTGGGGACAGGACAGTGGGGAGCTGGAGTCATGCCACCCGGGGGACAGGACAGTGGGGAGCCAGGGTAATGCCACCCTGAGGTGCAGGACAATGGGGAGCCGGGGTGATGCCACCCAGGGGACAGGACAGTGGGGAGCTGGGGTGATGCCACCGGGGTGTGGGATGGTGGAAACCGAGGTGATGCCACCCTGAGGACAGGACAGTGGGGAGCCGGGGTGGTGCCACCCTGGGGTGTGGCATAGTGGGAACTGAGGTGATGCCACCCGGAGGACAGGACAGTGGGGAGCCAGGGTGATGCCACCCTGGGGTGTGAGATGGTGGGAACCGAGGTGATGCCACCCTGGGGACAGGACAGTGGGGAGCTGGAGTCATGCCACCCGGGGGACAGGACAGTGGGGAGCCAGGGTAATGCCACCCTGAGGTGCAGGACAATGGGGAGCCGGGGTGATGCCACCCAGGGGACAGGACAGTGGGGAGCCGGGGTAATGCCACCCTGAGGTGCAGGACAATGGGGAGCTGGGGTGATGCCATCCTGGGGTGTGAGATGGTGGGAAACGAGGTGATGCCACCCCGGGGACAGGACAGTAGGGAGCCGGGGTGATGCCACGGAGGTGCTACCCGGGGTGCGGGACAGCCTGGTGGTCCCCACGCAGCCGTCACCCGTGGTGCGGGGCGCTTGCTAACGCCAGGCGGGGGGCGGGCCCGGGCGGTGCCAGCGGGGCCCCGCCACACAAAGGCCGCCGGTCGCCCCCGCCCCGGGGCCGCCCCGCACCCCCGGGNGGGGGGGTGTCCTCTCGTAGCCAGAGGGGACACTGGGGGTTTTTAAGCGTGGGTGGGCGCGGAAGGGCGATTGCGTGGGCAGCGGCGTGGGGGCCCATGCAGAATCCCCCGCGGTCCCGTGGCAGTGGGCTTCGCGCTGGTGGCAGCGGTGCGGCGGGGTGAGCGGCATCGGGCGCTGCTCGCCCTCCTGCCAAGGGCATCCTGTCCCGTGACGCGTCCACAGAGAGATGCTCCAAACACCCCAAAACTCTGGGGGTGGGAGCGGGTTCTGGACCATTCTCCCCGGGCTGAGCTGAGGAAGCAGCAGGCTGCGGCTGGAGAAATTAATAACAGCAGTTGTTTTGTCATTGGCGAAGCCCTCGCTGTCACCAGGGTGGCAGACGGCATCTGCTGTCTGGTCGCAAACCGTGGGCCCGTCACCCCCTGGCCCAGCCGGGTAAGGATGGGGCTGAGGCTGTGAGCCAAGAAAACCCAAATTCGCAGCCTGGGAGGGTCAGCCGCCGGTGGCTGGGTGCACTGGGGGTTTGCCCTGCAAGTGGGTGTCAGTTTGGGTGGGTGCCTTTATCCTGCCCGTCTTTCTCCTTTGCTCACCCAAACGGGGATGACGGTCCCCGCAGCGCGATGGATGCGCGGCGTTATCGCCGTGATTCAGCACGGCCCGCGTTTATCGGAGCCAGCGCAGGGCTGAGCTCCACGGGAATTACCGAATCCCTTATTTCCCGGCGCGTGAGGCATCGCTGGATAAATTGCCGGCTTGCTTTGTTTACTTCTGAAATAATCAGCTTTGTGCCTATACCTTGGGCTTTATCGCACCCAGGGCTCCCCGAGTTATTGCAGTGCAACTCCAGCCCGATTTGCAAAATCAAAACAGATGGGCGCTTTGTTTTTCCTTATTGAAGGGAAGGCTGCTTATTGAAAGGCCCTATTACAATGCAAATAACGGGGTGTCGTGAATATTCAAAACACTACGCTTCTTTTGAAGCTCTTTACATAAACTTATAGCGCTTTATATGCCATCGCTGCTTTGCTAATCTGGAGTGGAGCTTGGTTAACAGAATCCCTTTTTTCTGCCAACTTTGGAGGGTTTGGCTGTATTTTGGGGAGCACGGTGAGAGGTGGCACTGAGGTGCAAAGCAGCCAGCGCTGAGCTGCAAAAATTATGACCGTGCTCAATGGGGAGGAGGAACCGCCAGCTGTAAAGCTGACTTCGGTGGTGACCCTTGAAGAGCCAGGCATGCTGTCAAGTGATTTACTGATATTTGGGTGCTTCATTGTCCTTTTGGGTCCCCCCCTCCTTCCCTTTGGTTTCTCGATGTGACCCTTTGTGGAGCCGCTGCTCCCCAAGACGGAACGGGGTGTTGCAGGGCTGAGCTCAAACATGGCCCTGACAGCGGCGTGGGTGTTTGGGGGTGTACGTGGTAAATGACAGCAGTTTAGCCACAGCTGCGATGGATGAGATGGTTCATTAGGGGAAGGAGATAATGAGTTAGATGAGACAACCTCAGTTCTGGCTTTCCAGCAAGAGCTCAAGGCTCTGGTTTTGGTGGCTGCTGGGCATCTCGTCATAAACCCTGCCATTAAAAACTGGGGTCCTGGTGGGTTTTGCCAGCTGCGTTCACATCATCCCAGTTGTCACAAGCGCAGAGGGAAGAGCAAGTTGCTTTTAACCTGTCCACGCGTGGCTTTGCTCTTCAGCGCGGGGTGGATGCCACCGAACGGTTACATCTCGGGGAGCGGGCCCTCGTGTTTTGGAGGTGGCCACGTGACGCCGCTCCGCTGGGCGCTTACACGCTGCTAATTGCCAGGCCCTCGTTTGAGTGGAGGCAATCAAGACATCAACATTTTGTTTGCTGTCCCTTGAAGGAGATGACTTGCCCGAGGCTGCGGCCTTCTGCAGAGGGCTAGTTGGGACAGAGGCAGCGTAGCCCATAGCCGTGTGCCGTGGAGAAGGGTGGTTGGTGATGCAGCCATGGGGGCATCCGGGCAGAGCATCCCTGAAATCTCCGCGTTGTGCCACTGCGCAGCAGCAAACGTGTTGTTTGGGTTAATACTATTTTGCACAAAAAAAAAAAAGGCGTTGTGCTAATTTTTTGTGGTTTTACTTGATGGTGCCATTGATTGACCAGGTAATCTGTGTCTTCATTAGTTCGAGGCTAAAGTTTGGAGGTTGATATTGATTCCAGGCACTTAATATGCGAAGCAGTAATTACCATTTAAGCCTATGCTGTTTGAGTTAAATTTAGCTGAGAATTTAGTCATATCAGGCCTCTACATTGTGTGCCATGAAGGTTATCTGGCTCTCAGGAGGGGTGGATTTAAAGGAAGGAAAGAAATGCCGGTGAAAACTTCCTTTTCTCAGCATCCCCGAGTGCTTTGCTTCCCGGGGGTAGTTATAGGGAGAAGAGAAATAAAGAATAATGTGGTTATGACTCCAAGTACTTGTCCTAAACCTGCACCTTTCTGCGCCGTCTGCTCAAGCCGGTCATTTTGGGGGACTTAACACGACACAGAAGGCCAGCTATAAATCTGAACAAAGTGATGCCCTATGCGGGGAACGGCCCCTCTCCTCCTCGCAGGGGACCGGGGAGCCCCCACTCAGCTGCCGCCCGCCCCCCCCTATTATCCTGCCGGCTCCGGGCCGCCCTCCTGCATCTCAGCTGCTGGCCCATCTGGAGCGGAGATGAAAGGCTGGGGTTTAATTCAGGCTTTGTGTGCCTCTTGTGTTCCCCCCCTCCCCTCTTAGCCCTTTCTCTGCAGCCAGTCTCCCATCCCCAACCCTGCAAGGCAGCTCCGGCGCGCGGGTGCGGAGGGTGGCTGCGCGCGCCGGGTCTCTGATGCCGCTGACCTCATTATTTTGACTGCTGGGTGATGCCAGGCAGCCTCGCGAGCTCATCAGGTAGGAAGGTTGGGTTTTCCACCCCCCTTCTTGAAGCGCTGCTGAATAATTCAGCCGGGAGTAGGCATCTTGGGTCACCTTGCGCAGCCGGCTGCGTGCCGGAGCCGGCTTCCTAAGATGGAGGTTGCGCAGGATGCGTGCGGGATTGCCTCGCTGCCGGCAGCTCGCCGTCGTTGACTGACTGCAGGTAGGCGAAGAGCGTTGTCCTTCTTTATTTATTTCTGATGCTTTTTACGTTGGAAAGCATGAAATCCCCTCCCCGGGCTGCACAGGGGTGGCTGGGTCCTGCCAAACTGGTGCGGAGCCCAGTGAGCTCCAACCATCCCTCGCCGTGGGGACGTGCAAAGCTGCCAGGGCCACCGTGCCCTCGCCGAAAACTCACCTGGGCTGTAGGGCAGGTCTGGCCCCAGACAGGGACCCTGCACCCAACGCTCTTCTTCTTTGGGGATTGTATTTTTCTTGCTGGTTTTATGGGGTCCCCAGTACCGTCAGCCCGTCTGGGCTCATCCAGGGTAAATTTTTGGGGCTGCCTGCTGGTACGGCATTGAGAGAGGGTGACCTCAATGCTCCGGGCAGCACGGGTGCTCGGGGACACATCGGGAGGTAGCATTTAGCTCTCTGCGCTGTCTAACTGGGGGAACTGGTTCTGGTGGTGTAGAAGTAGGGTCGGGTGCTAGAGAGGTCTCGGAGGGGCAGGAGGTGGCTGACCCTGAAGGTAAGAGGCTTAAAAATACCTGGGAAACTCCATGGGTCAGAGTCACCTTTGCTGCCGGCTCGGCTGTGAGTTTTGGGGTGCGCGGGGTGTACGGCCGGGGTGTGCAGGGCTCTCCCGACACCGGTACCCGGCAGCGGCTGCTACTGAGCCCCACGTGTGCTGAACCGTGGGTGCGGGTGGGAAATAGGGTTGTCGGCGTGAGAACCAGGAAACTAGTTTGTTGCCTTCCTTTTGCTTGCAGGCACCTGAGTTTTTGGGTGCTGGCTCCTCCTCTGCACCCTGGGTTGAATGCAAACGCGTCTGCACCCTCGCTCCTCCCCGCAGCGCTTGGGTGCTTTGCTAAAGCAGCTCAAGAGGCATCTGGGGTGGTGGGGGGGGGGAAACCAGGGGACACTGAGGGTGCAAGGGTCAGGTAGAGCAATGTGGGGATGGGGAGGGATTGCGTCCGCTGTCTTTCGAGGTCTGGCGACTGTGCTTGGCCATGTCAGCGCGGGAGGACGGACAGCCGGGCTGGGCTATTTCTGTCCCGTGGACCCTGCGTGCCGCTTGGCACCAGCCCCGCATCCCTCAGCGGGCGCGGGAGCCCGGTGCTGCTCTGCGTTGGCACCCGCTCCTGCGGCCAGCGAAATCAAGGACACGGCTGCTGCAGTGTCTGTCCCCGGAGATTTCCCAGTTATCCAGCTGCCTTGGTGGGACAGGCTTTTCTGATCACCCCTCTGCCACGGGGCGCTTGTGCAAGCTGATGCGGTGGCTCGTGATGCAGTTGAAGATCAGAGTGATGCTCGAGGCTGCGGTGATGGGCAGGGGGGTGAAATCGGGCTGGACCTTGCAGTCGGGGCAGCTCCGCTTGTTCTGGGATGTCCTTGAGCACTGCTGGTGACACAGGCGGCCGCAGGAACCCTGCGATGCCGGGAGGGGAGGTGGCTGCTCCGTGGCAGGGCCGGATGGCGAGGGGGTTTGGATAGGACCCCCGCTTTGGGAAATCTGGCTGAGACAACCTGCAGCAGCGTGGGCAAAACAAAATTCATGCGGAGACCTGGCTGGCACTGGGTGATCGTCCCAGGCTGGCCGAGCATCCTGGGGTTTGTCCTTGGGGTGCCAGGTCCCTGCAGTGCCCATTGCACCCTGGCGATGACGGCTGCGGTGCCTCTCGTGTCCCCTGGGGTGGTGGCACGTCCCCCGCGGTGGCCGTGCACGCCGAGGCTGGGTTGTGGCACTGGGTTACGCTGCTGCTGCCCCGAGCCGGCGGGGAGCCCCGCAGCCAGGCGGGGTAAATGGATGCCAGCCGAATCCTTCGTTTCGGACAGGAAATTTCCCTCCTTGCTTCCCTGCCAAAACAGCTCCTGGGGCTGCGATACTCTGGATAGAGCTGGGATGAGAAAGATGAAAAATTGTTGGCTTGGAGGAGAGGATGAAGCCCTTGGGCGAGTGGTGGGGGCTTTGTTTGCTGGTGCAGGAGACCAGCAGCATTTCAGCCGTCTCCATGCTGGGGTCAGCTCTGCTCCGGGGCTGGGTTTGCTGCCGATCCCCTGTCAAACACTTCTCTGCCTTCAGCCGAGGTTTGACCTGAAGTACCTAAAGGAGAGCGGTGCAGCGAGTGCCATGGGACTGGGCAGTGACCCAGCGGGGACGCGTCCTCCCCAGGCCCAGGGCACCGTGTGGCTTTGTGCCGGGGTTGTGGAGCAAAGCAGAGATGCTGCACGCTGGCATCAACAGGGCTGACGGTGCGTTTTATGCACCCGGGCCAACATAAAAAGGAGCATGTTTGATGCAAGGATGTGTTTTGTGTTCGTGAAGGGGGGGTGTACGTGGTGGCTGGCTGGCCTGAAGTGTCCGGGGTGGGGGGGAGAGGCCGCGGTTGGGCTCTCCTGCCCTCCCCTCCGCAGGCAGAGCCCCACGCTTTGCTCCCTGCCCCTGGTGAGCTCTTGCTGCTGGGATCGTTGTTTATCTTCTCGCTAAGGCGGGCAAAGCATCAACACCTGGAAGCCAGTGGAGCTCAAGGGAACAATTTTGCCCTGCAGCACCTCAGCTGCTCCAGCCGAGCCAAGTGAGCTGCTCGTGGAGCCAGCGCGAGGTGGCAGGTGGGGACGTGCAACCCAGGGCTGCCCCAGCCCGCCGGGCTGTCCCCACCCCGAGGGTTTGGCTCCGCAGGCTTTTTTTTTCCCCTTAGTCTTTCTGCTGTGCGGCTTCTGGCTTCACCCAGTGGGATGCGAGGGGCTGGAGGGGTGGTAGAGCACCAGGTTCATTCAATGCGAACAAAAACTGCAGCAAACGGCCTCGTGGGCTGTCCCTGTACCTGTCTTTGGGGTTTTCACCTTTGCATGCCATGCGACGCGGTCGATGCTCACCAGCCCCATCTCTCCCCGCAGGTGAGCGTGGCAGGCTATGGGATGGATGAAGCTGAGCAGGACCAGTATGAAGCTCGCCTCAAGGAGCTCTTCGACAGCTTCGACAGCACGGGCACGGGGTCCCTGGGGCAGGAGGAGCTCACCGACCTCTGCCACATGCTGCACCTGGAGGAGGTGGCCCCGGCGCTGCAGCAGACCCTCCTCCAAGGCAACCTCCTAGGCAGGGTAAGGCTGGGGCGATGGTGGGGGGCGATGGGGGGGTCTGGGGCTTGGGAGCAAGGCAGCCGCCGGGCAGCTGCTCCTGCGCACGCGGGAGGGGGATGAAAAGAGGCTGAATGTCTGTAATTTGTGAATATCCAACATCCCTGGGGCTCTGGGGCTGCAGGGTTGTTCTGTTGAGCAGGGCGGGCGCAGGACGGCCTCCGAGAGGGGGATTAGTGATAACGGGGAAGGAAACTGCTCGCTGGTGTGTCTTCCCTGACCAGAGGCAGTCCGAAACTCTCAGAAACCACCGCTTTACACCTCGCCTTGTGTGCTGGCATTGCACTGACGCAGGGTGTTTTCCCAGTGTCCCAGGCTGGACCGAGTGCCGGGTCCCTGCTGCCCTTGCACGGGCGCTCGGCCGAGCGCGCTCTGGCTCACACAGCACCCGTGTCCCCAGCACCGGTTAGTGCCGCCTCTGGCCTGGGTCATCTCCCCGAACCGGCTCACCGGGTGCTTGCACAAACTCTGCGGTGCTTGGGGTACCTGGGGACCTAAAGCCAGGGCTTGAGCCTGTGATTTACCTTGACTTAAGCTGTAGTTAAACTGGTGGGGCCGCATGCAGTCATGCACGTTTCTCTAAAGTGGAGAATACTGTCCGACTCTGGCAGTCACTGGCTGAGCCACCCGTGTCCATGTTACCTGGTGTTGGTGTCTCCAGGCAGCTGTAGTTATCACAGACCCACCCGGGATACGTTTTTGGGGACAAATGGCTCCTTCCTTCGATGGAGCTGCAGCGTCCTGCCAGCCTGTAGAGAGGAGCTATGGCGGGTGAGCACACCACGCTTTCCAAAACAATATTTTCCAGTTGTGGTTGTACCTTTATAGAGTTAAATGCCAAGGTATTGAGCACAAGCTGCTCGTCCTTGGGGACCTTCATGTTAGCGTGGATGTCCTTGTGCTCCTGCGCTACCTCCTTCCCAGCACGCTGTGCTCGAGTGCGTCGGATGCTTCTTTCAAAATCACCCTGAAATCCCATCACTGCTCATTAAAATCAGAAAACACAGAGCGGGGCAGCTGGGGCTGTTGATAGACATAAGTTAAGCAGCCGTCCCGACTCCAATTTCCTATCAAACTGCAGTTTTCATGTAACAAAATAATTCCTTCAATGAACAAACCCTCCTCTTCCTCACCTGTCCTGGGGCCGTAGCTCTTCCGCTGACAGCGAGCGGCGCTGGCGCGGGAGCACGGATGGATCCAGACGGAGGTTTCTGACCTTCGGAGTTGCAGCGTGGCATTTGGTTGAGCACCGGAGACTCCGTGGTCAAGACTTGGCCATCTTGACCTTCCGCCGCTCGGATGCTGCTCTCTGGCTTAGCGCTCGCAGGATGGTGGGATGGAGGGAAAGGAAGAGCAGGACTAAAGATGTGGTTGTCACAGCTGGTCGGGGCTAAAGCGACGCTGCTTGTCCCTGTGACCTGCTTAGAGTGGGTGAAAAGCGAAGTTAAATGCAGTAAACGCTCAGCCCAACGGCACCAAAAAGCCCCTGCTAAAGCATCCCAAGTGCTGGGTCACACTCGCCCTGTTCCAGCCAGGAGCTCCATCCCTATAAGCTATCCCGGAGCGCGAGGAATCCCGAGGAGCATTTTTTCATTTCATTCCCCACCTTTGTCTTTTGGGGATGGTTCTCACTTCCAACCTGCAACTTGAATGTCAGAATAATCTTTGTCTCCAGCGTTTCCTCCTGTCTCCCCGGCATTTGTGCTCGTTAGCAGCAGCAATGGTCCGTGTCTAAGTGCGAGCCTGATTTAATAGCTATCGAATCCTCTGGGTTTCCTAGGGAGCTCGTCGGGAGAATAGCAGCAAACATGTTGCTCCCCGAACGCAGGCTTCTTGCACCTGCCCCGCCGGCTCCTTGCTGCAGATGGTCCCTCTCGGTGTCGGGAGAAGCCTTTGTTTGCCGGCACTTCCAGGGGCCGGGTTTTATGGGAGGGCACCGGGGAGGGGGCAGCGGGGGACGGTTTTGTCTGCCGAGGGGCGACTCGGCGGGGCCACGTGCTTGCTTTTGTGCCGGGGGCTCCGCTGCGGGGATGAATGCGGTGTGATGGGGCTGCTGGGGTGGACTGGGAGCTGAGCCCGCATCCCGGCGAGGGGCTGCACGCGCTGCCTTCCCCGCTCTGTGCGATGTTTTGGGGGATTAACGGGTGCCGGGGTCCGGCAGGGGTGTGTAAATCCTGCCCTGGCTCACAGCAGAGCCAAACCATCCCAGAACAGCTTCTCTCACGCGACTGCGTGCGGAGGCGATGCTCGCGGCAATTCCTGGGATTCCTCGGGAAGGCTGTTTCCTCCGGCCCCTTGCACTTGTCCGTGGGACCGGGAGGACGCGTGCAGGCGTGCCCTTCTCGTCTGGCCTCTCTGCCTGTTAATTAGCAGCTAAGATGGAGTGGTGTCTGGGGGACAGCGCTCACGGGCCGCAGCGATGACTGCGGTTATATGATTTGCAGGGACGGGGGTAAGTCGGGCACCTCCGGCCCCTGCCCGAGGACTGTCCTCAAGCAGGGACGGGCAGTTCAGGTTTCACCCTGCGCCATTGCGTTAGCCAGCCCGCAGCAAGGACACCGCGGCGCAGGGTTTCACTCGTCAGCTCCCTTCGATGCTTTGGCTTCTTGCAAATATACTCCCTCTGAGCCTGCTGCGACGCTGCTCCTCTTAATGCGCGGTGGCTTTTTTGCATGCCGGGCAGGAGACTCGGTTGCAAGGTTGCCCTGTTCCTATGTCTTCCCCACCTGACATTTCCCTTTGCAACCTTCTGGGCACTGCTGGAAGAAGTTTGTGAGCAGGGACAGGGCGTTGGGAAAAGGACTCTGCTCGAAGATGAAGGAGAAGGAGCTGGAAGGAGCAGCCACCGATGCTCGTTTGCAGGGGCCGGGGTTGCAGACTGCTGCTTTGCATTTCAGGGACAAATAGTGAGAAGCAGCAGGTAATTTGGCACATGCACGCTCTCTTTCTAGTGCTAATAAGTCACGGCTTCATAGGAAACTTGCTTTAAAGCAGGCATCAGGATTTCTCAAAGGTGCTGGGGTTGCTTAGCAGCTGGCAGCTTGGTTGGTCCCTGATTACCGCGGAGAAGCTGGGCTGGGCTTGCTATGTCTGTATTGGCATATTAGTTTTGTTTGCCTGTGATTTACTTGTTCTGGCAAAATTCTCCTCACCAGGGACTTCGCATGCCCCCAGGACTGTGCAGAGCCCTGGTCTCGCTGTGGGTTTGCAGGGACACGTGTCCTGTCCCTGATCCACGCCTCTGTGCCGCTGCCTCCCAAACTCCGCCGCGTTCGGGCTGGTTCGGATCAGTTCTCGAGTTGCTGTTCGAAGCCCCCGTGAGCAGATGCACAAGTTGGTGCTTCCAAAATACCCCAAATTCAGTTGAGCACATTGAAAAGAGCATCAGACTTTAAATACCCCGACACTGTTTTGCTGCTCTGTACTTTCTGCCTTGCATTTGTTAAGTTTTTTTGGGTTGGCTTGAGTGTCTGAGGCTGTTTTCCAGAAGGGGACAGTGCTTTGTGCAACACTTTTTCAGTTAGTTCTCTCCTCCCCGGGGCTGTCCTTTTGCTGGGAATATTCTCTAAGCAAAAAACCAAAGGCTATTGATGCCCACGTGGGCTGTCGCATCCCTGGATGTGCCCCTTGCATTTGTGGGGAGCCCACAGCCTCCCTGGCAGGGGCTTTCCAGGCAGGAGCGTGACCCTCCGTCACAGCACACGGGTGCTGGAGGTGTGCAGATACCGAGCACCCACGTGTGGGTGCTTCGGCATTGCCTGCACCGTGTCTCCCGGGGATGCGCATCCCCCCCGGCACGCGCATCGGCATTTAAATTGGATGGAGATCTAGAGCGAGGACATTGCTGAGGAGCAGGAGCAAAGGATTGCATTCTTTAAAATGTGAGGCATTATAGCGTTTATGGCTTTGCTGTCCCTTTGCTGCCTTGCCTGGCTTGAGCACAGCCCTAATTTTAACAGTTGCATTTCTCTAACTCTTTAAGTCCTCTTTGTGTACAGACATGCAGCATCCAAGGTCAAATGTGCACCACAAACGTACACTGGTTTTTCCTGGTTATTTGGTGTTAGGATGGGCCGGAGGTTTTCCTGAAAAATAAATATCCCCGCTCTGCCAGCTTGGGCTACATCTACAGAGCTGGGTGCCGCCGCGCAGGAGGCGTTGGGGGACCCCTCCGAGCCTGTGCAAGTGCTCGCTGGGTGTCTCTGCGCTGCTGATTTGCGTTTTAAATTTTTAAATCCTGCTGCACGACCGACCGCGACACTGGCATGGGGGGGGCTGGAGGATGGTCACCTCCTGCCCCGCAGCCCTAATCTTCCCCGGGCTCCTTTGGACGTGGTGGTCATGGTAAAATCGCTCTGCGGCCTCGACGCCGGAGCCATCTGTCCCGCGCGCAGCTGCGGCAGCGAGGGCTCAGCCCCCCTTCTTCCTTCCTCCGCTTCGTTAGTGCTTCTTGGCAAACTCAAGTTACGGGGCTCGTTAGGCAGAGCAGGTTACCTGTCTCTTCGCTCTCCGCTCCTGCCCGGGTGGTTTTACTCTGCCCTCTCATTCGGTGTGTTTGCACGAGTGATGCAAAGTCATTTTTATTTTATTTTCTTGCTGCCGTGAGGTCCCATCCGAACGCAGCCCCAGCACCCATGCGAGGGACCGGCTCTGTCTGTCCCCGTGGCTGTTATCACCGTTCCCTTCCCGAGAAGATCCCCTGGGGAGGGGACCTGTTATTCGAACACCCTCATCTTTTATTCATCTTCATTTAGTCTAAATGTCAAGGTTTTTTAATCGGGCAAATTCTCCTATCTCTGTAAACTGTCCTTTTGAAGTACACCAGCGTTTGGAAACGAATGGTAGCAATTAGTGTTCAGGTGAAGGCATCCCTGACAAATATCTGTGCTGAACATATTTCTAACTGTTTAATTACTCAGGGAACCCGTGTTTAAAACCGCGGGGGTGATTCGGACCACCTGAGCTGGGGTGTGAGGTGCTCCCCTTCCCCGGGGGCCCGTGGCTGAGCCCCCAGCTCCGCTGTCGTCCCCTGCCTGCCGGGGAGCACCTTGCTCTTTTTTTGGGCCGGTTCAACCCCGAGAACAAGCTGGCAAACTTCAAACCTGAACTTTGCTGCTTGTGCCTCCCCCGGCGGCATTAAAATCCCCTCTGACTGCGGCTCCTGCCCTTCGTGCCGGATTCGCAGCAATCGATTCTGCCAGCAAGAGCAACTTCGGTGGGTTCTTTAAATACGAAGTCTCTTGTTCAATGCCAAAAATTCTCCTAAGATTTATTTAGCCAAAAGAAATCGTAACAGCCAGCTCTGCCTCGCCACTGACCCATGTCAAATAGCTTCTCCAGCTGTCCCCGGGTTTCCGTCCCCCACGGCTGGAATTGCTGACATTCCCCAGCGCGGCTGGGAAGGATGCTGCAGCCGCTTTGCAACGGTTCGTGGCCAGGCAGGAGGCTTTCCAGGAAGACACAGATGGAAAAAGAGGGGAGAAAAAAAAAAAAACAACCCAGTAATAGGATCATCCCTCCTTGTTTCTCCCATAGCCACACTCCAGACCTGGTATTTCCAGTCCAGCCCTCACGGAGCTGCAGCCGGCAGGAGCCGGGGCAGGGCTGCCCTGGAAAGGGTGCGACTTTCTGCCATCCACTTTGGAAAATGTTTTCTGAAGCTTAATTAGGGCAAGGGAGCATTTCCACGAGCGAGTATCTCATCACTGGTCAGGGCTGGTATCTCACTGTAGGAGCCTGAGCCTGGCCAGGTCATCTCAGGTGGTGGAGATGCTCCCTGGTCCTCTGGACACATTATTTTGGCTTCTTGCTTGATGGAAAAACCCAATTAATGCACTAAAGCAGTGGCTTTGGGTCATTGCGATAAAAATCTTTTTTTTTCATGTGTTCAAAGACACTGGCTGTGACTTCATGTTGTTTGCTGTCACTTCTCCAGGCCCCAAAACTGAACGAGCTGAGGTTCATTCGTGCCCCTTGTCTAGACTCTCAGCTCAGGGTTGTGGTCTGAGAGATTTGCATCGCTGCCCATCTTCCTGCTGCATTATTGGCCTGATATTTAATTATCTGCATCAGTTGATTTCCTCTTTTCTTCCTTTTTTTTTTCCACAGGTCCACTTTGACCAATTTAAAGAAGCACTTATCCTCATCTTATCCAGAACCCTCTCAAATGAAGAGCACTTCCAAGAAACAGGTACATGCTCAAAATCTCTAAAATAGTACTTTTCTTTTTTTTGGCAAAGCAGATTTGGGTGGCTGGAGCATCTTGAAAGAGAAAGTGCTTTTTAGGTGCTGAGATAAGTTCTTCTTCTTGAATGCCCAGACCTAGGGAGAAGAGAGAGTTAAGGTCTGTTGTGGAGCCTTGTACAAAAGCGTTTTCTGAGCTATTAGATATTTATATCCTATTACCATGATCTAAGTGCCCAGAGAGACACGTGATGTCTGCGTGTAGACAGCTAACAGCACTTCGGATGCTCAAGATGTCCCGTGGCTGCTAAATGGGCTGAGGTCTCTCTAGCCCACACCACTTCTGGTGGCCAGGGATGCTTCAGGCGCTCTCCAGCTGCAGCAGATAGTCATGGCCAGGCAATCAAATGCCTCATTTAATGCTGCTGCTCCTGCTTTTTCCTGGCTGGGGCTGGGGCTGGCACATCCCCTTGCCCTCCACTCGAGTGCTTTCGGCTCCGAGGTGGTGCGACGCAGAAGCTGCGGTCTGGCAGGAGGGTTTTGTGAGCTCTGCCTCCGCTGCGGGCTGAGCCGGCTCCTGCCTCTGCAGGGGCAGAGATCTGTCTCGGTGCTCACCAAAAACCCGTGCTGGCTTTTGGTGCTACCCTGGTTTTGTGAAGGTTGTAAGGGGAACGTCTCTGCCAGAGCCCCTCCTGGAGATGGGCACAGAAATACCCCTCCGGTCCTGGTTTCTTAAGCCCATTCTATTTTCTTGTGTCTGAGATGAGCGGGGTGAGCTCAGTCCCATAGGAGGGTACTCCGAGGGGTCTGTATTTCTCCCAGGGGACAGTCAGTCTGGCCCAAAGATGCTTCTGAGCAAGATGAGCCCTCTGACAAACCAGGTTGGGGCCGGTCGGAGAAAGCAACGGGTGCTGTGAGTCCTCACTGTCCTGTTTTCTCCTTCCCTTTGTTTCAGGATGCCTTGAAAATGTGTGGTGTGGGTTTTTTTTGGTTTTTTTTTTAAGCCCCTCAGCAGGAAATAGGGTCACAGGTTTGGTGTGTGCCCCCCGCCCCCTCCCCGTGCACAAGGGGCTGGTGGTGCTGGGAGCACTGGGGAGGGCTGAGCCCCCGCAGCTCCAGCTGGAGCGGGGGGTTGGGGTCTGCCTGGCGTCGCACCTGTATGTAAATCCCTAATCCTGCCTTCGGAGCAGCGGGAGCGCGAAATCCCTGAAGGAGAAAACAACTTAGCAAGGAGGGAGAGGGAAACTCCAGGTTTCCTCTTCTGGAGCATCAATCTCAGCTGGAGCATCCCGCACTTGAGAGCGCAGCCAGTTAGCAAAACCACAACTTTCCCCCTGAAAGGCTGCAAAAACCACGGGGCCCAAGAGATGCAATTGATGGATTTTTTTTTTTTTTTTTTTTTTTCTCCCCATCCCTCATTTCCAAAGCTCTTAATGCTTAGAGGGAGAGATGGGCGATGACAGCTCTCGCACCCGGCATCCCTTAATGCAGTTTTCCCGCAGGTCAGTGGGTGCTCAGGAGCGAGGGGGGAGCCTCGGCGGTGCCTGGCGAGGGGTCGCGTCTCCTGCGATCCCTTCCAGCCCCTCGGAGAGGAGCTGGCATGGAGCGGGAGGCAGCCCAGAACTAATCCAGCACTCTGTCTTTAATGGGGAATCATATGGTTGAGAAGCTCCGGCTTGATTTAAATATAAATAAATCTTCTAGAAAGGGCTAAATTTGAGGTTATCGCAGGGGAAATTACAAATGCAGCCAGCAAGAAGCTGCGTTGGAGGCGGAGAGCCCTCCTTGGGGACATGTTTGTCAGCTGGGTTTTGCATGGCAGGTAATCAAAGGGTGCGCGGTGCAGGTAGGGAGCCCGTGCCGGGCAGGCCTGGGAGGCATTTATTTTTAATGCGTTTTGACAGGTCGGTTAATGCCGGAGTCTTCGCTTCTTTTAATTTAGATCAAACTTAAGATTTGAAGAACAAGCTGCTTTGTGCTGTTGGTGTGAAACTGTCAGTGAGTGTGGAAATGCTGGTGTTACAGCCCGCCCCGGGCTTGGGAAAAATTGAGTTAAGAGCTCCAAATCATATCATTTAAATGAAAATTTAATTTGAGGGGGGGAATAAAAAGCCCAGATTTTAAGGCTGTTTGCTGCATCTGGAGAGTTTGCTCTGCGAGGAAGCGGCCCTGTGCCTTGATGCTGTGGTTTTACCCGGGGACTTGGGGGACGGGAAGGTCCCTTGGGTCTGCGAGCAGCCGCAGGGCTTGTGTCTCTGCTCTGCAAACCAGCTGCTCCCCGGCAGCCCCCAGACGGTCTGTGCTACACGGCCGAGGGCACCTGGCCGGGGACAGCATCGCTGTCCCCATGGGTGCAGCGCAGCCCGGCTCAGGGAGGACGGAAGGAGCCCGTGGGTGACGGAGCAGCCCCTGGGGTCACAGCGGGACCCACGGGCTGGGGACAAGGAACCAAAACTCCTGTGGGATGCAAAAACAGTTCCTGCAGAAGCGGCTGACGGGAGCTTCCCCGTTTTTTGCGGGGGGTGAAGCATCAGGTGGGAGAGGCACTCAGGCTTGCAGAAAGCAGCTGATATTTTTTTTTTTTTTTTCTTTTTGCTTGGCAAAGAAGCTCAATTCCCTTTCCAAAGGGAAGACTGGCAGCGAGGATGGTTCTGGCGGGCTGCAGGCACTTTGCCTGGGAAGCAGCCCTGAAAACCGAGGCAGGCAGAGCTCCCAGCGCTGCTGTCGTCAGCTCCGGTCCCTCGGGGACGTTGGTGTGGGGACACAGACCCAGCTGCGAACCAGAGCATCAGCTGGCCGGGCAAACCCCAGCTCTGCCGGGAAGCGGTCGGGCAAGAGGAATGGGGGAGGCTCCCGAAAAAGCAGAAAAAGGCCTGAATGTTTAAAAATAGTGGTTATTTTAGCTCCCCTCGGTGTGACTGACGGGGAGACCCGTCACCCATCACTCCCTGTGCGGAGCTGCCTGACAAAGGTGGTGCGTGCGGATAAATTGCAGCTGGAATTACCGGGGTTTGGTGCTCTGGAGAGATGCTGCTGCGGGGCTGGGGGCTGAGCCCGTGGTTGCGGGGAGCCCCGTGGGACCCGGGCTGGGTGCTGCTGCCGCCCATGCTCTTTGTCCATGGGTTGCTGTAGCGGTGAGAGGGTGTCTGGGGACAATAAAATAGATTTAAGTGGGGGCGAAAGAAAAAAAAAAAATCAGTCATGTGGGTGTTTAAGGGGAAAAAATAAAAATCAGGCTTTTTTCCTCCCCATTATGGCAAATAAAAAAATCAGCTCTTCTGCGTTGGAAGCCTGGACAGGGAGGGATTACTGGGGTGGAGCGCAGGATTACGGGAACACCCAGGAAAAATTAAGAGCAGTTTGAGGCCATCCTCCGTGGGGTCACGAGGCGCTGGCTGTTGGGGTGGTTTGTTTTTTTCCTCCCAGCACATGAACAGAGTTGCCCTCCCAAGGAGGAGCTGGTGGAGATGATGCCCTTGCAGAAATCCCACCCGCGGGAGGAAGGCTGTAAAGGTCTGCCTCCGGCTCTGCAAGCAGAGCTGGCTTGGGGACGGGTATAAAACCAGTGCCACCATCGGGACGGGGATGATTTAGACACAGGCAATGCCTCTGGGCCAAAATGCCTTGGTTTTGGGTCGCTGTGACCCTGCTGCCGTTCCTCTCTGCCTCGGTTGCTGAGCCTGAAGTGTGAAATAGGGACTAGGAGGAGTTTAGACAGTACCTGGTGTCTCGGGGGATTAGGATTTAGCAGATCCTAGCTGCGATGGGCTTTGCCCAGCGGTAGGCTGTCTGCTGCCACGAAGAGGATCCCTCCCTTCCAAATCTTAAGCGGCAAAGAAATTAATTTCGCCTCTAACTGATGGGCTCGCAGGGCGAGGGTCTTCCTCCTCTAAAACCCCTTTTGTCTGCGCTCGATGGCTTTGATGCTGGGCGCAGGAAAATGCAGCTTGCTATCGAGGGGAGCCCCCCCCCTCCCCAGCATCTGAGGGCAGAGCAGGATTTTGAAATGACTTATTTAGCGCAGAAAGGCAGAAAATCAAGTGTAAATCTCTAACCATGGAGAGGTTTAACTGCTGAGATGGACGGAGGGGGGGAGCAAGCTGGGGAAGTGATGGCTTCTGCCTGCAGCCCTTAAATTGAGAGGGGTTCTTGTGAAATGCAGATTTAAGGATTTTTTTTTTTTAGGGGGCATTTTTAGGGGCTACAAACCCCCCCGGGCAGTGGGGCAAGGAGGCAAGAGGCTCCCCCTCTCGACCGCTCCTGCTCCCAGTTCAGGGGGGCAGATCAGACCTCAGGGTCTAATTAGGCGCCAGCTCCGGAGCGTGTGTTTTACTAAGCCCGCGCCTTGCCGAGGGCTGTAGGAAGCAGGGAGAGTTCAACCTATTTTCTTTTTCTTTTTTTTCCCCCCCTTTCTTGCTGGCTTATCAGCCACACAACAGCGAGGGTCTATGAGGAACAGCACCTCACCTTGCTGCTGGTTGCAGAGCGAGGTACCAGCGGTCAGACTCGAGCAAGAGCAGCCTCTCCGCGGTGTTCAATAGGTATATTTTACGGTGTTTGGGATAAATAACACACAGGGCTGTCTCATGTGCATCTGTCTGAGGGGAAGCATTGATTTTTTGACATCTCCCTCCTGTTTCCTCATGCGCCTTTGAAAGCACGTGTGGATTGAGCAGCCCTTTCTATCCTTTTGGCTGGAAATGAGAAACTCGGTTCAGCTCATCAGTGAACTTTCTGCGCTCGGGGAGCATGAGTTGCTGCTTTTTTGCCGGCCTGTGTGCTCAGCTTTCCCCAAATACTGGGGATGGTGGGAGCATCAAGGGCACCGGCTGCTGTGCTGGGAGTTTGGGTTGGGAAAGCAGGAGGGTGGAGGATGCTGCACGTGTGGGAGGTATCCACGCGCACCCGGTCCACGATGATGGTGCATGGGGTTTTTTTGCAAAGGAGAAGGGTCTGTGCTCCCAGGGATCGGGCTGCAGGATGCCGGTGCGGTGCCCGTGGCTCCGGAACACAAGGGCTTTACTCTGCACCCTGCACCCGGCAGCCAACGGCACGAAGGTGCCCGGGGGCTTGCAGGGGAAGAGCTGTAACCCAGTGTTAACGAACGCACCCTGGCTCTGGAAATGGGATTTCGGGGTGCCTGAGCTGGGATCCCCTCAGTAGCTGGGCTTAGGCACAGCCTATTTCAAAGTCGGAGCTTTGCAAGGCAGGAGCAAACTTTCTGCTCTTCCCAAACTGTGAAGGGTCACCTTTCCTTCCCAGGGATGTTAGCAGGTTTGACAATTTTTTTAATTGCAAAGGAAAAACAAGCACACCCAGGTGCTCAGACCAGAGAGGAGAGAGAGAGAGAAATCAGCTGCCAGCCTCCGAATGCTTAAAACACAAAAATGGGGAGACGCTGCCATTTCCCCGTTTGCTATTAAAGCACTTACAGGGTGGCACGGCGTGAAGGCACCTGTGTTTCCAAATACAGCCGGAGTTTTCAGCTGCAGCAGCGGTTAAACACGCTGTCGGGGTGGGGGGATGGAAACAGGACTTTTCCGAGCATTGGGAAATCCAGAAAGAAATTAAGCCATAGCTTCATTATTGCTAAATTACGGCTTCTTTTCCCCCACATCTTTCCAAAGACAGATGGGCACAGAGGTGCGTTTCTGTCTTAGAAGAGGAAAAACTATTTCTCAAAACAAAACAAAAAAAAAAGCCCCCCAGCCCTCTTCTGCAAGGGCGGGGGAGATGACAGGGAGAAAATAAATGGGTGAATGACTAGCCACAAATATTAGCATTTCAGAGAGAGCTGCTCGATGGAGATTGTTCACCACCGGGCAGGCTTTAATAGGAGTGATAAGGTTTGCTTTTGTTCTCGGGCTCTTACTTAATCAGCCTGTCTCATTGCGATTTTTCTATCGGCGCACTTCATCACACAACTTTCATGTGCGAGTCCCAGCTGCAGCAAATCTTGTTAAAATGGCCTTGTTCAAACACGGGTGCCGGGTTTGTTCCCTAGAGCTGCAATATGGAGAGATGGAGTGCAAGGCTGGAGGAATCAAAGGACTCCTAGTCCTGTGTATTTTATAATTCATTGCATAGCTAAGTTGCAGAATATTTTTCCTCTAACAAGCTTGAAGCCTTCCTCCGTATCTAAAGGAATATTATCCAAGGAGGCGTTTGGGCAGGGGGGTTTAGAGACCCGCTGCTTTCTGTGTACCATTTGTCAATGATTGAACAGCTTCCCTGCTCCTTATTAGTATTGCACTCTTGCATTTATTTTGTACCAGAGCGCTCTGCAAATAAAATTTTTAAAAGCTGCTGCTCTTGCCACTGCCTCGGTACGCTGCGAGCGGCGGAAAATAAAGATGGTCGAGTCCTGGGGGGGGGTTCGATGGTAAGGTTAGCAAACGCTGAAACAAAGCCTGGCGTGAGAGCCTTTCCCTAATTGAATCCCTGGTTAATTTGGTCTTCTGTTTAATTTGCCCCCTGCTCCAGACATGGGATGATTCTCACTGAAAATAGCCCAAAACGTGCTTATTTATTTTCTTTTTGTTTTGATCCCTGTCTGTGAGTGCTCTGGGATAATTCAGTCCCCGAAGGCAGGAGCTGGCTGTGGGAAGCTGGAGCCGGGGAATGCGAGCGGAGCCCCCTGTAATTAGATGATGACTCCAAAGGGTTATTTAGATCTTGCAGTTGGCATTAGTTGCACGGCGCAAGCTGGGACCTGCCCCGCTGTCGCCCGCATCAGCTGCTCGTGTAGGGCAGGGGAAAAATTGGCCTCCAAACTTGCCCTATTTTTTTTTCACTCGCCTGTTTTCGCGCTTTTAATCGAGCTGTGGTTTAAATGCACCGAAAGCAGGGGTGGTGGCCCAGGTGTCTGCGTAATCTGGAGACTTGAGCTGCTCAGGTGCCACACTGTCCCTAATTAAACCTGCCCATGGCTGGTAATGAAGATTAGCGCAAGGAGGAGAGACTTAATTGACTTTTCATCCGAGGCTGCATTTGCAAGGTTGAGGGGGTTTTTCCCCATCTTGTTAACTGAGCAAACTTGATTTGGGAATTGGGGAAGGGTGAGGAAGATGGAGCCCTGATTCCACTTTGCAACAGCCTTTTTTGGGGTTTTTTTTGTGTTTCGGTTTTTTTGTGCAGGACCAATTCCAACCCATCAGGCCCGATGCCACGGTGAGGGTAGTGGTCCTGGAAACGAGCAGCCGCTGGCGCCTGCCCAGGGGGAACAATGGTGGCAATTTGGTGCTCGAAACACCGCAACCAAACCAGCCCTGTCTGCTGTGACCCGGGAGCTGGATCTGCAAAAATCATGTTACCGATGCGCTTTCTTCTTGAATTTCACAGATTCTTCCCCAGAAGCCCAGCCCAAGTACATCAAAGGCGGCAAACGCTACGGCCGACGGTCCCTGCCGGAGTTCCAGGAGTCGGTGGAGGACTTTGCCGAGGTGACCGTCATCGAGCCGCTGAGCGAGGAAGCGCATCCCCCGCACATCGCCTCCAGCGAGGAGGTGAGCGGGAGGGGGGCCAGGCGCTGGGGTGGGCTGTACCCCCCAAATGTCACTGCTCCCCACACCCTCCTAAGGTGGTTTGGGTGTCCTTGGGGTTGTCCCGGCGAAGGCGATGGTCACCGTCCTCGCCTGTCCCCAGGGATCGGCCGGTGTCAGGCAGCACAGCCCTTGCTCCAGCCCCGAATTCCCGTCCGCAGGCAGGCAGCCGGGGAGGAGCCGGGCTCGTGCGGCGTCGCGGTGACGTGCACCGGGTGCCGGCGCCGCTGGCCTCCCCACGCCCCTGGCTGCGACGCGGGCCAGCAATTAAGCGAGGGCTGTAATGCTGCCTCCGTGGCTAACGAAGTGTGGGCTGGGAGCTAGGCGAGCAGCAGGAGAATGTCCTCATCCATTAGCTCATCCGCAAAAAAACCCGGCCGTGGCTCCGGCGCTCTCTGGTAGAGGGGATGGGGAAGAGGGGGGGTGAGCGGCAGAGCTCCGCAGCAGGCGGCTGCCTTGGGACGGTGCCCTAAATCCAGAGCCACCAGCTTCTCTGGCCAGTCCTCTGCGTTTTATTTTCGCAGCAAGCAGCTTGTGTGCTCCTGCACGAAAGAAAAGGCTGGCAGCCCCGGGAGCAGCCCCCGTGCCCCACATATACCTGTACATATGCTTGCTCAAAAATCCAGATTTTATTTGTGATCAAAATTAGTGGCTCTCTTTGTGCTAGCGTTTTCAACCCCAGAATCTCCTCTTGCTTTTCCAGAACAGAAAAGCAAAAGGTGACGAGCGGTTGGGTTTGGCGTGCATTAGCATACGGCCGCAGCAGCATTTCCCTGGTGCGGGGCTCGTTCCAGCCTGCCCTGGTTTGCCAAGTATTGTCGATTCAGCCTTGTGTGTTCAGGAGCGCACGGTGGGAGTTTTCCAGTGGGAAGGAGAAATGCTGTTGCTTTCTCCCCTCCGCTGTCTCCTGGTTTTCCACCAGAGCCGGCTTCTCTACCCTGTTCTCGGTAACCGCCATGGGGATGCTCATCTATCTCCTGGTGCCGGCCACACGGGCTGCCCTGACCTTGAAATCAATGTTAATCTGCCCACGACCCCCAAGGAAGCGATGCCCTCGATAGAAGAGGCCACTCTAATCTTACTCCTCTGTTGTAGCTGTCAAGGAGGTGTAAAAGGCTAGTTTATTAACAGGGTCAGTCAATTAACTCAACTGGTACGTAACCACGCTGTGCTCCCCGTTGGCTGCATCAGTCTCCTGGTGGGACCTCTTGTTGCACCTTTTGGGTGGTTGGTTAATTCTCTTGCAACTTGAACAAAAATCAGGATAAATTCGTAAAATCCTCACTTTGCATCTTTATCAGCATTACAATCTCGTCTCTAAAAGAAGATCCTCTTGGTATGTATAGAAATCAGTTGCTTGAAGGCATCGGGTGTCCCGGGGCTGAAACGCCGGGCGATGTTGGAGACTCCTGAAGCATTGATTTCTTGGGGTTCGGCACAACTAGCAGCCCTTGCCCAGGTTTCACCTGCTGCGCATATAAACGCACCGCAAGCCTGCTTCCAGCCCAGGGTGTTTTGCCGGCCTGAGAACTGGGGCAGTGTGGCTTAATTGGTGCTTTCTTTCAACCGGTGCCAATTAAAAGGGCTCAGGCTCTGTCTGAGAGGCTTCCTTCCCCTTCTTGTCGCTGTAAACAGGAGAGGAGAGGCTGGAGGGCTGGTCTGTGCGTGGGATCGGCTGCCCAGAGAGGTTCTGCCACCTCGGTCCCTGGTGGCTTTCCAAGTGCCGCTGGACAATGTCATGAGTGGCTGTGTCTGAATTCAGCGTTGACCCTGCTGTGAGCAGAGGGTGGTGCAGGGATCCCGAGGTTCTCTCTGACCCACATAAGTTTGTCCCCACGGATGCTACTAAGCTAAGGGGTGATGAGATACGAGTGACTCTGGCAGTTTTATGGCTGTGGTGCTAATGGAGCTGCAGCCATGAAAGCGCCTAGAAACGCAATGTGAAAGCTTGCAGTGGTCCAAGCTGTGCATCTCTGGCTGTCACTTGAGCTTGTTTGTCCTAAACTCTTGATACAGGTGATGGGTCTTGCTGGGTTTTCAAGCCCATGGCAGCTGAGAGCTGACCCAGTGCGCTTGGAACCTGCCCTGACCTTGCTTTTGTTTCCCTTTCGCTTTGCATTACACCTGGTGATGATCTGCGCAATGATGGTGGTGCAAGGTTGGGCTGGGGAGCAGGTTTGGTGGCCATGGGGTACCAACCCCAAGCTGGTGGTTGGGCAGCAGTGCCCTTTGGCTCACAGGTCCTCAGCAGCGCACCCCTGGGTACACAACCAGATGTGGCCAGTCTTAAGGCCATGCTGACTTTCAAACCTCAGCGTAGGGCATCTGTCACCTCCCCTGCTGGCTTTGCTCTGGGAAAGGTCCCTCCTACTTGAGGTTCAACAAGGCCAAGTGCCGGGTCCTGCACTTGGGCCACAACAACCCCAGGCACCGCTCCAGGCTTGGGGAAGAGCGGCTGGAAAGTGCCCAGAGGAGAAGGACCTGGGGGGGCTGGTCGACAGCGGCTGAACACGAGCCGGCAGCGTGCCCAGGTGGCCAAGAAGGCCAACGGCATCCTGGCCTGTATCAGCACTGGTGTGGCCAGCAGGAGCAGGGAGGGGATCGTGCCCCTGTACTGGGCACTGGGGAGGCCGCACCTCGAATCCTGGGTTCAGTTTTGGGCCCCTCACGACAAGAAGGACATGGAGGGGCTGGAGCGTGTCCAGAGAAGGGCAACGGAGCTGGGGAAGGGCCTGGAGCACAAGTCTGATGAGGAGCGGCTGAGGGAACTGGGGGTGTTCAGCCTGGAGAAGAGGAGGCTGAGGGGAGACCTCATCGCGCTCTGCAACTGCCTGAAGGGAGGTTGGAGCGAGGGGGGGTCGGTCTCTTCTCCCAAGTAACAAGCGATAGGACGAGAGGAAACGGCCTCAAGTTGTGCCAAGGGAGGTTTAGATTGGATATTAGGAGAAATTTCTTTCCTGCAAGAGTGGTCAGGCCTTGGCACAGGCTGCCCAGGGCAGTGGTGGAGTCCCCATCCCTGGAGGGATTTAAAAGACGTGTAGATGAGGCGCTTGGGGACATGGTTTAGTGGGCATGGGGGGGTTGGGTTGACGGTTGGACTCGATGACCTTAGAAGTCTTTTCCAACCGTAGTGATTCTATCATTCTATGATTCTACTTGCAGGTTGTAGAAACCGCTGTTATGTCCCAGCTTTGTCCCTTCAGTGCCCGCCAAAGCCACTCGCTTCCCAGACATCCACGTGTTTGCTTCCGCATAGAGTGGTTTCCAGCACGGCATGGCCTCTCGGAGAAAAACCTTCTGAGGGTGTCGGGCTGAAACTCTTTGTCTTCAGGTCCTTGATGCACAAATGTGAGGTTCCTGAATCGCGACTGTCCTGTAAAGCCAGGATCTGCAAATAACAGCTCAGGATAGTGCTTGCTCCCCTCAAAAGTGCATTTATGATGTGACTCTGGTGCTTTGCAGCTGAAGGCAGTTTGCAAAGCAGGTTGTGGAGGTTTGTCTTTCAAGGGGTTTCTGCTCCGGCTGCTCGGACCAGCAAGCTTATCTTTGGGCAAACATGCAGGGAGGGGAAAAATAGGGTCCGTCAGCGTTGATGCGAAGGCTCACCTTGCCTCGTGCAAAGCAGAACAGGCTCAGCGTGTGCTCCTGATCGTCATTTTAATTAGCAATATATTCTGGCGGAGAACAAAGGTCTGTCTCGCTGAAGCAGATGGCAGGGGGGGAAGAGGTTGCTGCCTTATTATGGGGGAGAGGCCACCGCGAGCAAACGGCACAGGCTGCAGATGCTCGCCCGGGCTGGAGAGCGGCGAGCATTGAAAGTCGCGGCCATCTGCTCCTCAGCCCGGCCAAGCACGCGCCTGCCCAAATAATAACGCATTCCTGGGATCGCCGCTCCCGCGCGCGGCCCGCCGAGGCGTGTGACCCGCATCCAGCTGTAGCACCACCGGGGCCGGGGAAACAATGCCGAGCCTGACATGGGGATGCGCCGGCCCCCCTTTGTCCTCCCACCGGCGGTGGCCGACCCTGAGCCCCCGCCGCACAAAGGGACCCCCGTCGTCCTCCGCAGCGGGGCCCCGGCACGGGGAGGGAGGTCACACGAGCTCCCCGGGTTGGTGGCAGTAGGTTACCAGCCCGCAGCCCCCCCCCAGCTATATTCAGCCTCTTCAGGTTGTTGGCATTTATGGAGTTACCGTGTGCTGTGGTTTGGGGTTTTTGGTTTTGAGGCAAGTCCTTGAAGGGAGAGGTTCTGGTTCTAAATTGTTTAGATCCGTTTCTATATAAAGATATATATCTCTCTCTCTATATATAGATACATATATATGTTGCTTATGCAAAAAGACTTGGACACAGCAACGGACCCCCCTTGCGAGCATCACTGCCCAGATTCCCCTCGGTGCCCCTCCGCAAGGACAAGGCTGCGTGGCTGCAGGGTGGTGGCCCTGTCTGGCACCCAAAGATGCCTTCTCCCAGCACCAAGTTGGCCGTTGCATACGTACAGGCACTTATGGGCCGGGCTGGTGTCAACTCATGCGTTTTTGGGAACGCGGACTGCTTTCTGCCTTTGCAGAGGGTAATTTGACGGTACCTGTTGCCTCAGCTCCTGCTTTTTGTGTGCTTGTCCTGATGATTTATCAGGCCAGCCAGGAATCTGCCACCCTAATGCCTCGATGGCGGTGCTCGCCGGGCTGCACTTGTTTGGGCCGAAATCTGCGGCTTTCTAGTGCGGTATTATATATATATTCTTGGCTTTGTCCAGAACATCCAGCAGAGCTGCAGGTTCCAGCCCTGCCTGTGACCCGCCTCTGCCAGGCTGATTTCTGCCCGAAGCCTTGCCTGGGAAAGCAAAGGTGAAGCCTCCCCTTCTCCATCCGAGGCTCTCCCCAATTCCTGCCCTGTGACTGGCCCCAAAAGCGGAGGGGTACCTCGAAATGCCGCGGCAGCAGCCAACGGCCCTTCTATGGTCCAGCAGACGAAACGGGAGCAAGCAGCAGAGCTAAAAAAAGTCCGGTGACCTAATCCAGTTTCCATGGTAACATTGTAGATTAATGGCTTTTAGCTGTAATCTGAATGAGACGTATTGAACTTTTACATGATGATTTAGAGCCTCTTCATGTCCTGGGTGACTTTGACTTCAAATCCATCAGTCACGTGCACGCAGAAGTACCCACTTGTAACGGTGGAGAAGTAACATCTGCCGACGCTGTTGCTAAACCAGAAGTTAATATCGCTGAGCATCGTCTGTGAGTAAATACCCTTGGCTGGTACAAGGGTGGTAGAGACAAGACAACGTGTAGTACATGGGGAAATCATTTTGAACAACATACTTCTGCCTTGCTCCCGGTGCCGCCTGATGTGGTATTGCCACAGAGGAAGCGGGATGGCTTAAGACCAGCAAAGAGTATGTTTGTTTGGGTTTTTTTTCCCCTCTAGCTAGCTCAGCGGAGAGCTTGTTGGCAGCACGGCTCTGTCTCCTGACGTAGAGCTACAGTTAGTGGAGGCGTTTTGGAATGGGCTTGGCTGAGCGCGGGCTGCTGGCCCTTGAGCTCTGCAGGCAGATGGGTCCCCCTTGTCAAAAGGGAAAGCATAAAGCAGCAAAAGCTTCATTTCCCAAATCGCACGTGCTCTGGAAGCAGATGTCCCGATGGCACTCGTGGGTTTATTGCAGCTCAATTACCTGTCATGGATGCACGTTCCCCGCTGCCTGGGGCTCCCCAGGCTCTGCGGCTGACGTGGGTGACATGCGGTGGCCCGCAGAGGGGAGCGGGGCCGTGGGTCGGTGTTGTGCCACGCAGGTTTCTGTCAGGGGCTGCCCGTGATGGGGATGCTCGAGACTCGAAGTGTGCTGTGCTCGCGTCCCGGCTTGCAGCGTACGGACCTGTGTGCTGCAGGTAGCCATTCTGCAATGGGAAAACAGGGTGCTGGAAGGAAAGGATAACCCAAACTCAGACAGTGCCTCTTTGCAGCTCATGATCTTCCCTGTGTCCTCATCGTCTTGACCACCACAGAATCACTAAGGTTGGAAAAGACCTCTAAGATCATCGAGTCCAACCATCAACCCAACCCCCCCATGCCCACTAAACCATGTCCCCAAGCGCCTCATCTACACGTCTTTTAAATCCCTCCAGGGATGGGGACTCCACCACTGCCCTGGGCAGCCTGTGCCAAGGCCTGACCACTCTTTCAGGAAAGAAATTTCTCCTCATGTCCAACCTAAACCTCCCCTGGCACAACTTGAGGCCGTTTCCTCTCGTCCTATCGCTGTTACTTGGCAGAAGAGACCGACCCCCCCTCGCTCCAACCTCCCTTCAGGCAGTTGCAGAGCGCGATGAGGTCTCCCCTCAGCCTCCTCTTCTCCAGGCTGAACACCCCCAGTTCCCTCAGCCGCTCCTCATCAGACTTGTGCTCCAGGCCCTTCCCCAGCTCCGTTGCCCTTCTCTGGACACGCTCCAGCCCCTCAATGTCCTTCTTGTCGTGAGGGGCCCAAAACTGAACCCAGGATTCGAGGTGCGGCCTCCCCAGTGCCCAGTACAGGGGCACGATCCCCTCCCTGCTCCTGCTGGCCACACCAGTGCTGATACAGGCCAGGATGCCGTTGGCCTTCTTGGCCACCATCGACACCGCTAAGACAAGCGGCAAGGTTTGCTTGGAGGGCAAATCTCTCCCTCCCTCCCCATCAACCTGCCAGACTCTGATCTGTCACCTCTCGTGGGTCATTTGCGGGACTTCAGGCGTCTTTTGCTGCAGCTGTGGTTTATTCCCACTAAAGCACCTTGTGTGCCAGAAACAGGCAGCATCAAAGAGCCGTGGGTTGCCAGCCCAGCCCGTGGGGAGTGGGGAGATGAAAGCCCTGCTGCGTTGCTGCAGCCCTGTAGCTCGTTTGATGCTGATCGCGGAGTCTCTTTCATACGGGTGATGTCTTGCAATAGTAATAACTCGGGAACCTTTTGTTTTCTCCCCAGCACTGGAAGACACGAGACAGTGAGGAGTACGAGGCTGAGGGTAAGAGCAAACAGCAGCACTTGTATGGGCTTATTCTCTTTTCAACTTTGAAGATGAATCAGAGGAGCACTTTAAAGACTGTCTCAGGCCAGCTGGGTGTGCTGGGCAGTCCCAGCCTGGCGCAGTGCAGAGCTCGGGAAGGTGTGCAATGGGCAAGCAACTGGGAATGAAAGCTAAAACGGGGCTCCTTGGAGGGCACAGTCTTGTGCTTTACCCTCTCTGCCCTCTTTTCTTCCTCCTGTCCGGTGCAGAAGCTGCACTGCTGCAGGTGCTCCCGGTCTCCCTGGCCCCAGCACCCGCAGAGCAGCCGGAGCTGGTCCTGGTCCCCACTCCTGCCCTGGGGGCTGTGGGCTGCTGGCTGTAGTGGAACACGGTAGGCACTAGATGTCAGCACGGACCAGTCATTAAATGTTTCCTAATTGTCCTGTAAGGCAGAACGGGGTGACCCCCGGGCTGCGGAGTGGCTCCCCATCCCGCCCTGCTCCGTGTCCCACATGGACACAGCGGGACACGTCCTGGGATGTAGCCAAAGATTTTTCTACAGCTGGTTCAGGCAGGGATGCTCGAGGGGGACCCCACAACGTTAGCTAGCAGTGTCGCAGCGAGCTCCTCCGAGTGCTTCTCCTGTCACCGGCCTGGCAGGCTTTGGCACTAACCCTCAGCAACCCGCAGCACGCAAAGACGTGTTTATAACTAAGCCATGCAGCTTTCCATTGCTTCAACACCTCTTCTGTATTTCAGCTGCTCTCTATCCCCTACCCTGTCCAACAAGACCAAATTTTTGCTCCAAAAGCCGCTTTTCCAGCCCCAGGATGAGGTAGCGGATGCGAGGAGGTGGCCTTGCTGAGCAAGCTCTGACTGTTTTCTAGTAGTTCTGTGAGCGTTTCCAGCTGGGTGGGGCTGCGCTCCAGGCGTTTGCTAGAAGTAGAAGAAATGTGTTCAGCTGAAAGCTATGGGGTTTTTTTCTTCCCCTGAAGGGGTGTTTGGAAGTACTTGGATCATAACATACACTACAGTTTCCATTCCAAGGGAATGGGAGTTTAGGCAGCTCCAACTGGGAAGTGCCATCTATGGAGGCAGACAACCAGTGAGGTTCTTGACCTGGTCAAGGTATATACGGATATACAATTTGCTCGATCCTCTCCCTTCATCCCATAACTGCCCAGAAGAGGAGGAGGTCCCTCCTCCATCCATGCCAGTGGCCGAGGCAGCAGGGCCGTGCTTCCCCTGGCCACCAGCCCACGTTGGCCGTTGGACTCATCCACGTCCCTGGAGATCCTCCTGGCCGCGGTCCTGGCTGCAGCTCAGCCTGCGCCTGGACGCGGGATTCCCTCGCCTGTGGTGGCACCTGCGAATTGAGTGCTGAGCAGGATCTGCTTCTTCTGGTAGAGTCCGATAGCCATGCTGGTGCCAGTAGCCGTACCCCAAAATTACAAGTGTGCTCTGTGCAGGATGAGGTAAGGCAAATGGTCCCGTCGGGGTCTGATGAGCAAAGAGGGAGGGTCTGCCCGCTGCGGCAGCGAGTCCCCTGTGACGTGCAAAACCCCCAGGTCTTCTGGTGGTCCCTCGTGTGCAGTGGTTGGGCAGAAACCAGAGCGGTTTCCCCCATTTCCAGGGCAGCTGCGCTTCTGGAACCCGGATGATCTGAATGCTTCCCCCGGAGCATCGCTGCCCACCCCGGACTGGATAGAGGAGAAACTGCAGGAGGTCTGCGAGCACCTCGGCATCACCAGGGATGGCCACCTGAACCGGAAAAAGCTCATCTCCATTTGTGAGCAGTATGGGCTCCGAACGGCGGCCGGGGAGGTGAGTGGCCAGGTACGGACCCACTCGCACCAGCACGTGAGCCTGGGTTTCAGCGTGTCCCCCACAAAGCTTGTCCCGTGGCTGATCGCAAGCCTAAAGCACAAGTGCTGGTTAACAGGTCGCTACTTGGAAAGCGGTTTTCAGCTCCAGCTCGCGGCTTTCCAGCGAGTTTTTTGGTGTCGATCCATCAGACGTGGGAGGCTGCTCTAGTAGAAGGCAGCTGCCAGCTTTACTGACACCATAGCGTGCGTGTCTTCTCATGCAATCGCAGAGTAAACTGGAATTTAAAAACGTATCCTAGATTCCAGGCATGTCTCCTTAATCCCAGAAATCTTCAAGCTAGACAGTAAATATGGGTTAAAATATTCATAGATGGTTGCTTTTGATTTTGAGAAGGCCTGCGGGCAGTTTCTGTCCACCAGGAAGAGTCCACAAGAAAATTATTTCTTTAGCAAAAAAGTCTCTTGTCAATTTAGGATTTAGTTTTATTAAAAAATCAGACTGTTTTGCATCTTAAAATAACATGGCTTGTAGTCATTTCCTTCATAAAATGTGTTTCTGAGCAGGTGTTCCTTTGCAGCACTTGCAACAAAATGTTTTCAGGATATTAAGGCAGAAAAGGGAAAAAATAAACTGTAGACAAAGAAATAGTGAGGGACTAATCTTAACATCTCTGGTCCTAATAAGGTTGGTCTTGCTTTTCAGAAAGCAGACTGCCCTGAAGCATAAAACAGGTTTATTATAACCTTGCAGTGTCTTACCATGGGTTTTTTTTGCCTGGTCACGTCAAGCTGCTGGGGTTTTGGCATCTGTCTCGCTACCTTGCACTGAATTCCTGAGGTCACCCTGTCTCGAGAGCAGAATGAAACAAGGATTTTTCATGCCGCCTCGCAAGATGGAGGCTCTAAAATGACCGGGAGCTTACACGCTTTTACAGGCAGAATTCAGGTAGCGTAGGTGGCTCTGCAATGTTCTGTCTGAAGGTTGCCGTCCCAGTGCCAGGCTGGTGCAGTGTACCAGGTAACTCTTTTGCTTTGCTCTCTTTTTTTGTAGAACCTTAGGGAATGGGACGTTTTCTGCTGTGCCAAATGGTTACCGCGGTGTTTTTGGCAATAGCAGATGTGATTTCTATCCCCTGCCGCTTGCAGGTGCTTGAAGAGGTGCTCTGTAACCTGGAGCAAGATGGCACCATGAGCGTGGAGGACTTCTTCTACGGCTTGTTTAAAAACGGAAAGTCGCTGACACCCTCAGCGTCTACTCCATACAGACAGCTGAAACGGCACCTCTCCATGCAGGTGAGAAACTGAGGTGGATCCCGGGGTAAAAACAGAAGGAGAGAGAAGTTCTGGGCAAATTCCACCTCGTCTGTCATCTCCTCTTCCTCTGCATTTGTCCCTGTGGCGGGGCAGCCTTGGAGGAGGTGGCAGCGAGCCGGGGAGCGGAGCAGAGCCGGGGATGCCCCGGCGAGCGCAGCAGCTCCGTGGGCACGACTGCCCCCGCCCCGAGCGAGAGCCGTGGGGTGAAGCTGCTGCAGGTTTTCCTCGGGATGTGTTGGGGGGTGTGGGGAATAACGCAGAAAACACCCTCACAATAAAGGGGAGATGGCTCCCCTTTAAAGTGGGGTGGCTTGGAGATGGCTCTTGCAAGCTGTGAAGTGAGGTAAGTAAATGGTATAAACTGGATGCAGGGGAAGCGGTGGTGGGGGTCGGCTGGAGACCGTGGGCGTGCAGGTCCCACATCTCTTTTTTTTTTTTTTAAGAGAGAGGGTTTGAAGTCTTCTGGTCTCTTCTCCCAAGTAACAAGCGATAGGATGAGAGGAAATGGCCTCAACTTGGGCCAAGGGGGGTTTAGGTTGGACATGAGGAGAAATTTCGTTCCTGACAGAGTGGTCAGGCCTTGGCACAGGCTGCCCAGGGCAGGGGTGGAGTCCCCATCCCTGGAGGGATTTAAAAGACGTGTAGATGAGGCGCTTGGGGACATGGTTTAGTGGGCATGGGGGGGGTTGGGTTGATGGTTGGACTTGATGATCTTAGAGGTCTTTTCCAACCGTAATGGTTCTATGATTCTACCACCTATCTTTGCCTGGAAGCTGAGGGCTACAGCAAAAGCATCTGTGTGTATGCTCCCTGCAGCCTTTTTCAGGGAGGTGACACTTGAAACCAAAAATGGATAGTGGAAAACACTTTTGGAGCATTGAGGGCTGCTCTGAAACTGTTCCTCCTCGGATTTATTTTAAAATGTGCCGTGAGGTCAGCAGCGGCACTCCTGCTGGGTATTTGCTTGGCAGTGAGGAAAAGCAGACCTTAATCCTTGATCTCCAGAGTACTGTTAGCAAAATTACATTTATAAGCCTTTCTGGTCGCGGGGTGGCCAGATGCCTGGCTCTGCCTGTCCCCCCATCGCACCCTCTCCTCTCTCCCCGCAGTCCTTCGATGAAAGTGGGAGGCGCACGACCACCCCCTCGGCCATGCCCAGCACCGTCGGCTTCTGCCTCTTCTCCAGCCTGGACGACGGGATGGGCTACGGCTGTGCGGAGGGTGTCCTCGACTGCTGGCACCAGGAGGGCATAGAGAACAGCCAGGAGATCCTGAAGGTAACCAGCAGCTCCAGCTCACCCCTTCTGCTTCCCCCCTCCCCGCAGTGTGGGATGCTGGACTGTAGCTGGATTCCCCCCACCCCTTTAAAATTCCTAGTGCTAGCGAAAAGACTCTAACTGTTCTGGGAAATTTCCAATAATTTCCTTTTTTGAAATGATGGTGCATCCCAGAAAGCTAGAAGTTAATGATAAAAATATAATGTGACTTCCAGCTTAGCTCGAAGAGGTCACCTCTATTTGTGGAAAGCAATTTAATTCCTTTACCTCACTGAATAGCTGCACCTGCGAACCTTTTAGCACTGGGATGACCTGAATTATTGCTTGTGCTGAGGTGGAGGACAGCGCTTGAAACCCTGGCCAGTAATTAGTATTCTATTATACAGAGTAAAAGGGTAATGGGGGTTGCAAATCAGATACCTGAAGTAAACCCCATCCCTGTCCGTCTCGCTAGAAGCTGTGGGTGGGAGAAGATAATTTTACATATCTATCCTGAGACCATCGCTGGGTTCCTGGCAGCGATGACGGCAGATTTCTCTTGGCATTTAAAATCCACGTGAATATTGAACATCCAGGTTATAATAAACTCTATTGCTCAGGCTTTAAAACTCACTTGTAGCCTGGGCTCTCGTGCAGGCCAGCTTGATAACCTGGTGCTGCTTTCGCCAGACTTGGGTGTACACCTTTACCTTCTCTTCAGCTTGTTGTTTTCCACTGGTAACTTGCTTTATTACTGGGGTGGTTTCTCCAGTGTTTGCAGTGTTTCAGCCCCACCACTAGCCCTTCTGCACTCCGCTTTGTGCTCCTGCAGAGCTAGGTTGAAGGAAATTACAAGCAGTTGCTGATAATTTATTTTCGAAGAAGTGGCATCTTTGCTATCAAACACCTCCTACAAGGCTGCTTTGTGTTGTCTCTATTGCAAGAGCTGGTTTTGTTTAACGTGAACATCTTCAACCACTTTCTTGCAGCATTTGAATATGTAAAAAGGCCGGTGTAGTTAAGTCAGTTAAGTCCCCTAGAGAATTAATATTTTTTAATCAGGCGAAATCAAAATTTCCTGTTGGTCTTGCAGCACAAGCAGGACACTCTCCATCTCCACAGCTGGCAGCAGCTCTTTAACGTAGGAAGGTGGCAGAGATGTCTGGTTTATTGCCCCACAGGCATTCGTGATAGATTAATCAGCAAGCAAGGATATTTTCTGAGCCTCCTCATTTTATTCTGTCACTTCATGTACAAACATCTCCAGGCTCCTGCAGGGCAGGAGAAAGCTCGTTCTGCTCTAACGTTGTGGTGTTTTGCAGGCTTTGGACTTCAGCTTGGATGGGAAGGTGAACTTGACAGAGCTGACACTGGCACTAGAAAACGAGCTTTTAATAACCAAGAATGGAGTCCACCAGGCAGCCCTGGCGAGCTTCAAAACGGAGATCAGACACTTGCTGTAAGTCACCAGCTTCCTCATTGCCCTCTCCGCTTGGCCAAGCAGGACCTTAAGTAGCAGCTGAGTAGCGGTGGTTCACAGCATCTCTCCAAGGGGCACCAGGAAGGCTAAGTTCTGTGTCAGCTTGGTCCGAAACTTTCAACTCTCATTTTGTATGGTTAAAGCACTCAAACCCAAATATCACAGAGAAATATACTTTTTAAAAAAAAAAAAAAATCAAAACAGAGGCTGTTTCCAGCCCCACTCTGTGGTCTGGAAAAGGTCATTGCAATCTGCAGCGGTCGTTGATGGCCAAGGAATGCAAAACTTAAGACAGAGACTGGTGCAATTTGATAAGCAGTACCTTTAATCCTAACTGATTTCTTGCAGTAGTGTTATGTAGGTTTTGCCATGTGATAGAGGTGTGGGTGAGGTACAAAAAGGCCATGCACTCCCACTTTTTTCATTTGAAAGTCAACACAGCTTGACTTTGCGCTGGATTTGCTGTGCAGGCTTCTCCAGGGAGAGAGTGTAGGAGATGGGAAACATTTCCCTGTATGTATATTTATTAACTTATAAATTATATACATGTACTTCTGAAGCTCAAATATTTCTTCTCACACACCAATGGATGATCTTGTCCACCCCACATTGGAGACCCCTGCTCTACGCATCGCACCTTCAGTTTTGCATTCGTTCATTCCTGTTGTGCAACTGTTGCATCTGTCTGCCAGGTGCACAAGCTCCAGTTGTTAGTGGTGGTTTGTTCGTGCTGTATATCTTTGAACAGTTTAGATATTTGTCAGCTTATGCATCCACCTCCATGCTATACGATAGATGACTTGTGCAGTCCTAATGACCAGCAAGTGTCCTGTTATTTGTTGGCTCACCACTTGTGCTTGCAAGCTGCCCGCTTCGCTTGTATGAAACCTCAAAAATGAGACTTCCCACTGTTTGTTTGCATCTACGTGTCTAAATACCTTTTTACGTTCACTCAGTGGAGAGATTTGTTATCGAGTTCCCATCAAGAAAGCTGCTCAGCCTAGCAGATCTTACAAACTTGTGATAAAACCAGATGGGATGTCGTGTAAGGATGAAGTGGTAAAGGTAATAAAATGATGCGAACAAGTAAATGGGGCAGAAAGTGGCCTGGTAAAATGGCAGAGCGCTGCAGTTCGGGGAGCTAGACCACAGCTGAGGAGTTCATGTGTTGAGGGACCTATGGGGATATCAAGACAGGTCCAGAGCTATGCGTGCGAGTTCATATCTAGTGACTAAATGCAGTTGATAATAAAAGACCCTTGGAGAGCTTTCTGAGCTGTTCTCCTCCGACAAGCCTCTTGCAAGTGGCTTCTTTGGGGGAGCGAGGAGGGGTGACCTAATCCAGGCCGGCTGTGCTTACCTTAGGGAAAGGGTTGACCAAGTGGCCAGAGAGAAAGAGAAGCTGCGGTCGGACTTAGAAAAAGCCGAAAAGCTGAAATCCCTGATGGCCTCCGAAGTGGACGACCACCACGCCGCGATTGAGCGCCGGAACGAGTACAACCTCAGGTACGGCGTCCCGGTTCACCCCTCCCCTCCTCTTTGGGATCACTGCCGCGGCATTGCAGGGACTCGGTGACAGAGGTGGTGGCTTCGTGCAGGCTGATTCACTCGCAGCAGTATCTGCTTCTTTTTACGAGCTCTTCTTACCTCCAATGCCTTCATAGGAAGCTGGACGAGGAGTACAAGGAACGAATTGCAGCTCTAAAGAACGAGCTCCGGAGAGAGCGGGAGCAAATCCTGCAGCAGGCTAATAAACAGCGGCTGGAGCTGGAGCAGGAGATAGAAAAGCTGAAAACTGATGAGAACTACATCCGAGACCGCCTGGCCCTTTCCCTGAAGGTAACAGGGACTAAATGCAGCCGGTGTTTTCCCCCAAAAGGCAAAGATGCCCAGAAGTGGGAGGGGATGCTTGCAATGTGGTCCCTGTTGAGAGGATGTGTTACAGCGCGTGTTGAGCTAGCTGAAAGTAATTTCAGCAGCAAGATAGTGGCGTATCCATGAAAAATGGTTTTTGGGTCACCTCGTTAGGTTACTCCTTGGATTCATAAGGCTCCAGTTCAAATCTCTGCTGCCATCAAGTGCAGAGCGTGCGTGGGTACGGCTATCGGATGGGCTGTCTGCCTTGCTGGCTGTTTGGCTGTCTAGCCAGGAGATAATACGTCTTGACAAAGTTTAAAATATTGCTTTAAAAACAAACAACAAAAAAAAACCCCAAACCGCTAAAGCAAGCTTGCTGTTCTGCCTTTTGATAATTTATCTGCTGCCTAATGCAATGGTATCACTCAGTGAACCCACAGATTCACATGCTTTTCCTAGATTCTTTTTTAGAAAACACTTAAGTCACAACTCTTTTTATCTGACCGTTGCCTTACCATATAACTAACTTTTGCTCAGTTTTTAAAAAAAAACAAAAGTAATGGTGGTGTCCTACAAACGACATCAAAAGTGCTGACAGTCGGAGGGAGCTAATACAGCCTCACAGACGTTCAGGCGAGCAGCTTTTGAAGGGGGTGGCTGTCCTGTGAGCATCAGGAAAATTGTAAAATACTCCTTCTGAAGCAGCCGTCTGGAAGGTGAGGGAGTGGAGGAGGGTTTGTCAGCCGGCTGCGGGCCCGGTGTTCACACTTGCTGTTTTGCTGTGGCAAGAGGGGTCGTGTGTGCGCGGATTCGCAATTCCAACTTTCGGCTGAAGCTTGTAACGGTGCCGTGCTCTGACTTGACTGGGAGATTACTCTTTTCTGATGAGTTACCATGTGCTAATGTTTTCCTTCTCCAAAAATGCTGAGGCTGTTGGGGGGTTTTGTTTGGTCCAGGAAAACAGCCGCCTGGAAAGCGAGCTACTGGAAACAGGAGAAAAACTGGCCGAGTATGAAAGTTTGGCAAGCAAACTGCAGAGGAACTTGGAAAACGTCCTGGCTGAGAAGGTAAATCCTCCTCTTCCCAATATGTGTCCAGAATTCAATCACTTTTCAGTTACTACACTCAAGCTGCCAATTTAACTAATAGCCGGAGGCTCTTGGGGTCCATGTGCGGACGTGACCAAGGCGCAGCCTTGGTGACACAGACCCCCTGACTGACTTCCAGTTAAGGAAATTAAAGATACTCCACCTTAGCTGTAGCTTTATACTAATTAACAGTGGGAGCCTTACAGTGAAGCAATCATCCCGCAGATCTGCAGGGATTATTTTTTTCCCCCAGTACATAGTTTTGGGTGGACCCAACCTGCAGTTTCCCTTTCTAGGGAAGGTGATACAGGAGGTGTTAGGTGGCATTGCTGCTAAACTTAGGTGAAAATCGAGGTGAAGAGCTGATCATGGTTGTTTTACAATAAACTCATCAGCATGTGAGGTTCAACAAGGCCAAGTGCCGGGTCCTGCACTTGGGCCACAACAACCCCAGGCAACGCTCCAGGCTTGGGGAAGAGCGGCTGGAAAGTGCCCAGAGGAGAAGGACCTGGGGGGGCTGGTCGACAGCGGCTGAACACGAGCCGGCAGCGTGCCCAGGTGGCCAAGAAGGCCAACGGCATCCTGGCCTGTATCAGCACTGGTGTGGCCAGCAGGAGCAGGGAGGGGATCGTGCCCCTGTACTGGGCACTGGTGAGGCCGCACCTCGAATCCTGGGTTCAGTTTTGGGCCCCTCACGACAAGAAGGACATTGAGGGGCTGGAGCGTGTCCAGAGAAGGGCAACGGAGCTGGGGAAGGGCCTGGAGCACAAGTCTGATGAGGAGCGGCTGAGGGAACTGGGGGTGTTCAGCCTGGAGAAGAGGAGGCTGAGGGGAGACCTCATCGCGCTCTGCAACTGCCTGAAGGGAGGTTGGAGCGAGGGGGGGTCGGTCTCTTCTCCCAAGTAACAAGCGATAGGACGAGAGGAAACGGCCTCAAGTTGTGCCAGGGGAGGTTTAGGTTGGACATTAGGAAAAAATTCTTTCCTGCAAGAGTGGTCAGGCCTTGGCAGAGGCTGCCCAGGGCAGTGGTGGAGTCCCCATCCCTGGAGGGATTTAAAAGACGTGTAGATGAGGCGCTTGGGGACATGGTTTAGTGGGCATGGGGGGGTTGGGTTGATGGTTGGACTCAATGACCTTAGAGGTCTCTTCCAACCTTAGTGATTCTATGATTCTGTATCAGCTTCTCCAAAGGCACTTCTGTGCGCGTGCATCTATAGATAAAGACTCATATACTGGGAATTTCACCCAGCATCTGTTTTCCAGTCTTCTTTAAAGCTGGGATTAGTTACCCAACTGAGATGTGCATACGCTAAGCTAGAAAGCTGTGGTCTGAAATCAAAGTTAGCATGAGAGCTATGGTGAGATAGCAACTAGTATTTGTTAGGGAGGTTGCTCGTTGTCCCCAGCCAGCAGGGAAGCAGAGTTTCTGTATTTAAAATAAAAATAAAAAAATAAAATTAAAAAAAAACACAAAAAAAAACCCCAAACAAAAACAAAAAAACCCCCACACACAACAGAGGGGAGAGGGCACAGGCTTCAGGACTGCTTGCGAATGGCATCCGGGCTGTGATGATGAGCAGGGCTGTTTGCTGGAAGAGTAACTGGATCCCGTTCGTGCCGTTTCAGTTTGGTGACCTGGATCCCAGCAGCGCAGAGTTTTTCCTGCAGGAGGAGAGACTGGGGCAGATGAGAAGCGAGTACGAGCGGCAGTGCCGAGTAAGTGGAGCCCAGGGCTGGAGACCCGGCACCCGCCTGCCTGTGTTCACCGAGAATACCCTTACTGCAAACTACGCACTAGCCATTTTTTGATTTATGAAATAAATTTTGTCCTAATTTGAATTCAGCGTTGCAGGAACTAACAGCAGAAATAAGATATATCCGAGTTTTGGTGGTTTCCAAAGCAGTAGTATGTTCTCAAAATAAAACTGAAAATGTAAAGCTTGTCTTCTCCTCCCCAAATCTTGTATGGTTGAAATACTTGCAGGCCCACCTTAAAGAAGTATCTATTCACATATCTACCTTCTGATGACTACTATGGTTACGAGCATCCGGCTCATCTGTTCTGCGTGATCCTTTTCGTTCAGTAAAGGACTACCTTGGCAAAAGGCTGTCTAATCTGAAACAGCACGGTAGCTCTCTTAGGAAGTTGCAGTGTAAAAGCAAAGATTTTCTAGAAAAATTTGCTGAATTGCTACTTCTTGATAATAAGTTCCTTGAAAAGGCAATTGATTTTTTTTTTTTGAGACATGAATCAGTATTCAAGGTTCACTTTCTGAACCATTGAAATCTGCAGAATTGTGTGTTTACACATTCAGGGATTCATTTTCCTCAATAAACGCTGTTCATCGAGCTGAGCACATGGCATTTGGCACAAACACTCGGGATATTCCGCTGGCAAGTGGGCAGAAGTACCAGATGGTAAATGCAGTAATGAGGATATCTCTTTCCTAATTTGATCTCTTGCTTCTGATTTGATTTTTCAAGTAGATGGTGTTTGAGGAGGTATTTCTCGACTGTTTGAAAATTTTCCTCAGCTGCTGTTTAAAACAGGTTGTAGGTAGAAGGAATCAAATGGAAGGTCCTGAAGCACGATATACTTTAGAGGCAGAATAGATACAGGCTGTCAGTCTGAAGAAGCTTCTGCTCTCTTAGTAAGAAACACATCTGTTACTTGCACAGGTTGGAACCTGGAGAAGGGCGATGTTTTGCTGATAGGGGGATGACTAACCGTGGCATGATAGCAGGATTATTGACAAGTCTTTACCTACTGTAATTCCCTCCTAAATGTCTCATCATGGGACTGTGTTGATGCTCAGCTGTCTCGGTTGCTTTCACTCAGGCTTCTTTTTCCCCCTGCCCTCTCAGGAGCTGCAAGACCAGATAGATGAGCTGCACTCGGAGCTGGAGGAGTACCGTGCCCAGGGCAAAGTGCTCAGGCCTTCGCTGAAAAATTCACTGTCGGAAGAGTTTGACATTGATATGAAGAGTCATGGCAATAGTGGTATTGAGCCTGACCAAGGTAAAGCACATCTCCTGTAATACCGGTGCTGTAGGTATTTATAGTAACATCTTAGAGGTAATTACATAAAAGCTTTCCCAAACCTTCACAGTGAGACTGAAATACCACCTCCGCTTTGCTATTTAACATTAAGTGGAATACGGCTGCTGTACTGTGTTCAAAGCTGAAGCTAATGTTTGCAGTTTCTTGTCTGTCTGTGTGTGTGATGGGAATTTGAGAGCTGTAAGTAGCTGCCTAAACAAATGTAAATTGATGAAATAATTCTGTTGAGAATGTATCCCTTTGGGCTTCAAGAATATGTATATAATTATTTTTAAAGGACTTGGTTCAGAAGACTGCAACCCATTAAATATGAGCATAGAGGCAGAAATGGCTATTGAACAAATGAAGGAGCAACATCACAGGGACCTACATCACCTCAAACAGGAGCTTGAAGACACAGTAAGCTATTTTAAAATAAAACAACCCTTCACAACTTTTCCAGCCTCTTCATAGAAGTGGGATGGTCTTGGAGAAGGACTTTTTATTCCTGATCAAATTGCAACCTTTCTGTGAATCTAAGCCTCTACCTTCCCTGCTCCTTCTGCACGTTGCTGTGTGATGGAGAGGTGCTGGAGAGGGCTAAATGAAGCAGTACAGCCTCACGCCGCCCACCAGCTAACGAGAGAGCAGTGAGCCTTTCCGAGGCAAAATTGCATTTCCTGAATTAGCCACTTCATTCCCACTGGCATGGGATAATTATGGGTTAGAAAGGCTGCTGGCAGGAGGGTGCATTGCTAAATGCTGTGCTTGTGCGGTGTGGTGGCGTCGAAACGCGATCTGTGCCGTGGAAGTACGTAAACCCTGCTGTTATACCTGTGCTACTGAAAACGGGCAGTCAGCTCCCCATTTTCTGGGTGTCCGCCTGCAGATTAATCTTGCCAGACGTGCAGAAATATTTCCATTGGCTCTGCATGGAGAAAGCTTGGGTCGAGGTGGGCTTATGAGGCTGGGGCAGCTCCACTCCAGGGCCCATCTACAGCGGCAGGGCGAGCTGGCGCAGCTTTGGGCGCAGCACAAGACCTACCTCCAGCCTACGCTGGCATCTTCACTGGGTAAAAACTGGCTGGACGGCCAAGCCCAGAGAGTTGTGGTGAATGGAGATAAATCCAGTTGGAGACTGGTCACGAGCGGTGTTCCCCAGGGCTCAGT
>VZTQ01005583.1:146631-174691 GCA_013400755.1 Pelecanoides urinatrix
GATGATCTTAGCGGTCTTTTCCAACCTTAATGATTCTATGATTCTATGATCCGCGTTGGTGTTGTCACGGTGTTCCTAAGCGGGTGAGACCTGCCCTGCTCAGCAGACGAGGTGCACTGGGGTGGAGATGGCCAGGCTTGTTCTGCAAGGGTTGGTTCAGGACCAGAAGTTGGGGGTCCTGTCGGGCTGCTTCTGCATCTGTCAGAGCAGTGCCCACCTCCAGATGAGAGATGGTTGTATAATTGTAATTATTATATAACTATAATCTATTCATTTCACGTGTGGCATAACACAGGTACACTGAAACTGTGTTGTGACAAAGGTGGGATGGGAGTGGGAAAAGGGGACTGATAAAATATTACACCAAAATCATTCCTTTTTCTTAAGGGTTTGTCTCATGTCACTTGTGTGGTTAAAAAAAAAAAAAGGCAGGCCTCATCTGCCTCGTAATTTGGGGGCAGTTTTGAAAAAGTAATCAGTGAAATAAAAAGAGTCCACTTGCAATTTGCAAAACTGGCGAAGGACTTAAAAGCTGTTAGTGGCTTCTCTTTTTTCACAAATTTGCTTAATGGAAAAGCATGAATTTCACCAGCTTCTACATAATAAGCTTCTACACAATAATCATCTTTATCCCAGTAAGAAATTAAGCTGAGCACTCTTAGCATTCTTTGCAGGGGAAATAAATATAGGATGCCAATGTGTAAATCAAAATATTCTGTAGAATATATGGAAATCTGTAATACAGAAATGTTAAGAAAACTTCTCTGTAGAACATTCTGTAGAAAATGAACCAATCCAATCTGTTTTCCTTTTTGTAGGTGAGCCATTACGAAAAGCAGCTAGATGAGACAAAAATCCACTGCGAAAAGGAGCAAGAGGATATGAGGAAGAAGTATACTGAAGAGATGCATGTCATGGAAAAGCAAATAACTGGCCTTAAAAAGCAAATTGCAGAGCTGCAAGGAGAGGCAGCACTGCTCAGAGAACACCAAGAACAGCTTGACTGTAAACATAACGATGAGAAAAACAAACTGAAAATGAGTTTCGATGAGGAAAAAGCCAATTTGCAAGAACTATTGAGGCAGGAGCACGAAGAAGATGTTAGAGCCAGGCTGGAGCAGGTAAACGAGAAGTTTAGTCAAGAACGGGAAGAATTGATTCAAAACGGTGTCTGGGTGGAAGAAAAGATGAGAGTTTTAGTGCAGACACTGCAGGAAGAGAAGGGAGAGCTGGAACGTGGCTTTCATGAGCAGCTAAAAAGGATGGCAGAGGTGCATGCCCTGGAGAAGGAAGAGCTCCAACAAGAGCTGCTGAGGAAGCACGAGCAGGACCTGGAGGAGGAGAGGTGAGTGTCACCGCTGGCGGGGACACTAGTGGTATATGCTGACCTTGATGGCTTGGCGTGGTGACCAGGGCGAACCTAGTGCAGAAATGACCCCTGATGCTTAATTCAAGTGTACTAATGTACAGGGCTGTGACCTGTTTTATTCCAGAACACTGGGCTGCTATCCAGGGGCTTTTTCTTCTGACCTTTCTCAAGCAGATATTTATATTGATTTTTAGCTCGCCCAGAGGCAACAATAGTGTTAAAGCATAACCAGACGTGATTAATTTGAGTTCACGATCCCTGTGCTTTACAAATCCCTGCTTTGTACTTTTAAAGCATTTGGATTTTCAGAGTTCTTTTCTGAAGAAGTAAAGGGGTGGCTGGTAAATGCATTTAGCCAAGATCGAGTGTCAAAAGAAACTGAAACCATCTGGGGTGACAGGGAGAGACAGGGATAAGAACATCTGCCCCCACAAACCTGATCACAAGTATAGAAGGGCATATATTGTACATGGAACCTTTTCTGAGGACACTTCAGGAGTTTCACTTTTCCAAGGCAATTAGATTTTTATTTTTGAAGTTGCAACAAATTGCCTGAAATTTAACTTTGGCTCTCAGAAACACCCATCAAATAGTACTTCATCTAAAACTCGGTGGAAAAGTAATTTTCAGCTTGTTTTATTCAGCCTAAAAAGCCATTTGAATCTCTTTCTGAGTTAGCCCAGAGTTTAGTAATATTTTATGTTAACCATGTTTAGGAAAAAAATGGAAAGTGACTATAACAGAAGAGCATCTCATGCAGAAACTCAGTGTTCTGTCGACACACAAACACTTGTGAATAAATATGAAGAAATGATCCAACAACTGGAAGGACGTTACCAGCGAGAGTTATGTGAACTTGCCGAACAGCAAAGGGAGGAGAAATCTCAGTGGGAGTTTGAAAAAGATGAAATTGCTCAGGAGGTTGCTGAAGCTCATGAGCAACTGAAGGAAAGTCTGGCAAAGGAAAAGGCTGTTTCTTCTTCCCTGACCCAGGAGAAAGATCTTCTGGAGAAGAACTTCAAGGAAGAAGTGAACAAGCTTGTGTGCGAGAGAGAGCAGCTTCAGAAGGAGCTGCGAGACCTGAGGAATGCTGCTGAGAAGCAAGAGAAAAAGCTGAATGATAAAATAACAGAACTCCAAAATGACCACGAAAAAGAGCTAAAGAACAAAGAAGAGCATATATCTGTGGTGGAGGAAGATGGGAAGCTGCTTAGGCAAAAGCTGGAGAGGCTTGACAGTGAATATAAGCAGGAGAAAGAAGAACTCAATTCCAAACTTCTTGCTTTGGAGAGTTTAAACAAAGACATCTGTGTAAGAGCAGAAACAGAGAAGGCCGAGATGAGTTTGGAAATCTCAAACCTTCAAGGGAAAATACAGAAATTGCAGTGGGAGACGCATAGTTTTTCCGCACTACAAAATCATTATAGGGTCCTGGAAAATGAGTATGCAAAAGCAAAGAGCAAAATCGCTTCTTTCTCTGACATGGTGCCTCTGGGAGATGATGCGGATGTCCTCTTAAATCTGCAGAAAGTGCATGAGCAAGCTGTGAAGGAAAATGTCAGAATGGCTGCTGAGATCCTCAGGCTGCAGCACAGGTTGCAAACTGCGGAGCGGGAGCCTGTGCGACCCCCCAGTCCTGGCTGCTCCGACTCCGGCTCAGAACGATCTCAGCTGCCAGATGAAACAGTTCCCATTTTTGAAGGGTTGCCCAGCGATTGTAAAGATGCAGACAAGGGAACAGATTCGCATGTCCTTCCGCTTTTGGAGGCTGATACTACAGACCTGGAAGAAATGACCGAGAGTGATTCAGATTTGGAGAAAGCATGTGTCAAAGCCAGAGCCGATGGCCATGCACCCAAGGTGCAGGTGTGTCAGATGCAAGGAAGTAAAGCAGCGCTGGAAGCTGATGGCCATCAGGATTGTGACAAGAATCAAGAGCTGCTTTCTTGGGTGCCTCTGCTGCAAAAAAAGAGAGATCTCAAGAAAACTCTTGAGAGAGTTCCCAGACCAAAAATGCTACACAACGATGTTAAACAGCAGAAGGTTCATCTGTTAAATCACAGAATAGCTCCCAAAAACAAAGGGTTTGTTTCTGATGCTTTGAAGCTGCAGGTTGAGCTTGAGAAGGCTGAAGAACTGAGTGAAGCCTCTCTCCAGCTTGATCATGCTCCTGGGTCAACAAACGGTGACCTGAAGAGGGTAATAGCTCAGCTTTGGAAAAGGGTCGAAGAGTTAGAAGACAGATCAATGGCACAGGCTAAACTTCTGTCACTGCAAGAAGAAATTCAGGTAGAAAATGAGGATCTGAAATCTGAAATGATAAAGTTAGTTGAAAAAAATAAAGTGCTAGAAGACAACCTGCGTCAGCTGAGAAGCCTTCATTGCAAACTAGAAGAAAGTAAACTGGAAAGTATTAAGCTCAGAGAGGAAAACACACAGCTCCTCCAAAAAGTTAAAGAATTGGAAGATGTCCAAGAACAAGATGCACAAGGAAACATAAATGCACACAGTGACAAATTAAGACCGCGATGCCAGCTTGGCAAGCTGGAAGAACATGCTGCCGTATTTACAGGTCAGCAAGACAAGCATGCCCAGAGCATGGTGAAAGAAATGTCGGCAGAAAAGAGGGAGCCGCAAGAGCCCAACAGAAAGCGGAAGGAGAAAGCTGCTGATCTGGTTAACCTAAATAACATGCATTTCCATGAAGAGGAGAGGAATACAGTGACGCATGGCTTACAAAGCATGTGCGCTGAACTGCAGCAAAAAGTTGATCTTCTGAGGTAATGTACACTTGCAAAACTTTGTGGGAAACGTGCCGGCCCCACAGTAATCGAATGTGCCGCTTAGAAACTAACCTAGCATCCCGCTCATCGCTTCGTAGCCGCCTGCCTGCCGTACGGTTGCTGCATTAACCACTGTAGTTTAACTTTGATTAGAAAACAGTGCTTTGGACTCTAACTACTAGCAAGCAGGCTGATTAATCCTGGATAACGACGGTTGAAATAAATGCGTGTGACTTACTCCTCTTTGACTGTGACCTAACATGAACGGTAAAACAGGAGCAACCTGCCAGCTGTTCTGTCTGTGGCTGTAGTCACCTTCGCAGTGTGTAGTTTATGGTACATCAGAAACCCCTGTGTTTATGTACAAAATACTACGGTAACGCTTCCAGAATGCTTTTATTTTTTACTAATATCACTTCTTCACTCGGTTTGCTCCTTTCTAGTACTGAATGTGACTTGGAATGCTAAAAGCGCTTCTATTTTTCTCAATATTGAAGTTAATACTAGAGAATTATGGTAACTTTTTTCCCCAGCAGGAACACTTAGTGTTAGGAATCCATCAGGCGTGTGATATGGTAAATACCATTGTAACACAGAGAATATAAGAAGTTTTACCAACTTGTTTTTAACTGCTATATTTCAGCAAGGATTTTTTTGGAGGCCATAAAGTGGCTGCAAGCAGTTTAATTATTGTTCAGCACCAGCTTCCTGCAGAAAATTGTTCTTTCAGGTATTACACCTTGGCTAAGTGACTTCTCTAGTCGCCTCAGGACAGAAAAGGCACTTCCCAGCACTGCGGTTCCCGTGCTGCTGTTCCCAGCACACTGGACTCTAGAAACAGCTCGCTCTCCTAGCAATCTGCGTATTGTGGTGTTAAGCTGTTTAAAGTTCTGTTATTTGTAACTTAAGGACTGAAAGGTATAGTACAATATTAGTGTGAAACTTTTACTAGGTATCTGAAATTTTAACTAAACTTCAGCTGTACAAAAACATGCACAAAAAGCCCCTCTTTCAGTGATCTGGGAAGCACTCTTACTAAATGAAATGTAAAAATCCATTCATATATAAAATAAATCAATTGTAGCTTTGTTTTGAAATATTACAGGTAGCTTAGGCTTTTAGTAATTTTTCTCCCTGTGGGCCTAGATGATATACAGAAACAGTTTTCACTTGTCTCCTGTCTCTGCCACAGATGTGAAGCTGAGAAGCTCAGAGAAGAAAATGCTATTCTAAAAAATGAAGTGACTTTATTAAATGAGGAAGGTAGTGCTTCCAGCCTGAAACTGAGGGAGCTAAATGGATCCCGAGAAGAAATGTGGTAAGAATTCAATGGGGCACGTACCGCGTGTATGCCTTCAGCCCCTCGCTGCGGTGCAGACACCATGGTCACATCCCTTCTCTCACAGCTCCTTCGCGTGTTAGATATACTACAAAATTTGGAACGGGCTTATTTCATGGTGCCGTTGGACATCCAGCTGGCTGACAGTCTATTCCTCATCCTTTTCACCTGCCCCAGCCTGTCCTGCCCATTCCTAGAGCCAAAGCAGGGGCTTAACCGTAGGAGTTCAGATGACCCAGCGACACGTACAGACGCAGGACCTGCTTATGAGCTGGCCTGATGCAACTCTTCTTGCTTCAGCAAAGGCAGAGCTTGTTGGGCTGGCGTAGCCTTGGAAAAGGCAGGAAGAGGTACAGCGTGATTTGGTCTTTTACAAGTAGATAACCATCCGTGATCCTGGGAGTGTTGTTCCCTTCTAGAAAAGAACTACATGGGGTACTTTGAGGAACTGAGCATTTGCCAAGCCTATGCAAAACAGTGATGCTAAGCAATAAATAAACATCCAGAATTACCATTTCTGGTGATGTCAAAACCCAGCCCATTCTTGTAGGCGTGTATATTAACAAGTGACCCTAATGTTAATGAGATTTCATTTTTCCTTAGGCAAAAGATAGAGGCTGTGAGAAAGGAGAAGGTGGCTGTACAGAAGATGGTTGACAACCTGAAAAAGCAGGTATACGGACTGAGCCCATAACCTTCTCTGGAAAAATCATCACTGTATAAAAGCTGTTCTTTAGACGGTCACAAAGGCAGCAGAAAATGACTATTCTATACACTTAAACTTTTTGATAACTGTTCTCATTAACTCTTTGGGATTGATACCAGGCTTGTTTGACATGGTCAGAAGACAACTGCAACCTTACTGTGACTATCTAGCTTACAGGCTTGAGAGCACTTTCCATAGTCAACTTGGAAAGTTTATTTAATAGAAATAAAAAGTTAAAAGTCTTTCTTTTGTAGTCTTTGTGGGTAATGCTTTGCAGTAGCCCATGGGAAATAGAGGTTATGTGACTCAGCCTCTCCTTACTTCCCAGCTAGCTGGGTGTAGGAATGCTGCCAGCTGTGATCCTTTGCTTGTATCCATGAGACCGCTACTTTTAAGGGCAGTTTGTTATGCTAGGCAAAGTAGAAGGTTTCAGTAGCTCTTACATTCATGTCCCTCTTACAATCACTTAGTGAAATTCTACTTGCTCAGAATAATCTACTAGCTCACCAGCATAACCCTCAAAATATACATCAGCATGGCAAAGGGAAGGACGAACAGAGTGGTGTGCCAGATGACTGATATCATAACTGATATAATTGAGGCCAATTATGAGGAACAAACAGTTTGTGAGGCTGACCATGCATGCAGCAGGCCATCAGGAGGATTCCTACTCCTAAATATGGTTCTACTTGATTTGGCCTAAAATTAGGGCATGGAGCAAGTTAAATAGCTATCGGGAAATAAAGAAAGTGCTACTGTGGTCATGACTGTACATAGAGTGCAGTTAACAGCTGTGCCCCACCATGCAGAGTCACCAGTGAATTGGAGTGACGCTTGTCAGGTTTTTTAATCATGGAAAGGAAATGTTTTAAAAACCTCATCTCCAGTGTAAAAGCAGTCATAACTGACACTGCCGTCCCGATTCAGGTAGTAGATCTGAAAACCAGAAACCAGCAGCTGGACTCTGAAAATACAGAACTTAGCCAGAGGAACTCCAAAAATCAAGCAGACGTGCAGGATCTCAATCAACAGCTGGCAAGGGTGCTCAAGCAAAAGGAAAGGGAAGCGGGAAAATGTACCCTGGAAGAATGGGAAAAGGAGAGACTGGCACTGAAAGAAGAACTGGAAAACTCCAAAGTAAAGGTACGGGATTCCACTGTCTCTAATGGTGTGAAACAATTGAACTTTTAGGAATGCAGAGGTGCTATGGAATTAGTATCCCTTTCTTGAGCTGTGCATGGTCTTTCAAAGCTGAACTTCTTGAAGTACTCGCTGCAAACGTACATGCATGCAGCAGTGGGGGTGGAAGGAAGGTGCAGGTTTGTCTTAAGAATGGAGCTTAATGATGCTAAATATTTACCTGCATTTTCCAGCATGCCTGTTCTGTTCAGTCCAGTGCCATCCCAGCTCTAGCCCATGTCACTGGCTGCAGCATCCTCTGATTAACCTCTGTTACTCTGCGTGTCTCCTAAGTTGAAATCTGAGCCTTTTACTTTTTGCAGTCATCCAATATGGTGTCTTCCTTGGAGATGGAGCTGTCAAAAATGAAGATTCAAGCTCATATATTGGAACAGGAGAACCACATCCTCAAGCAGGAACTCGAGAAGACAAAACAGGTAATGGCATCCTATTGAGTGCCATCAAATGATGCTGGCTGGCGCTTGCCCGAGTTGGAAATAGTTAATTTCTTTAAAGAAAGGTCATAATAGTAGGGGAATATAAATCCTGTTGAAACAATCCCCGGGTACAATGCACGATTGTTCAGATAAGGTTGGTTTCACTTGGCCTTTGCCAAAAGGTCTTTCAGAGTGATTCTACAAAGACAGGCTTTGACAATGAAGAAAAAGATTTCAAGCTCTAATCAAGAGCTGTTCTAGTTTGTGCAGACAGGATAGGCAGGGGAACATTTTCCTGTGTAACTGGCGATACCCATATAGCTCCATTTAAGGACTGGTCTCTTCCAGCATGTCCTTTCGGAAACAATTCCTATTGCTAAACCTATCTGGAGACTTTGATGTCTCAACTTCTGAGGATAATTTCCTGGAGGGCTTGGTTATCGCCTGTATAAGCGTGGTTCAGTTGGCTGTAAATATATGCTAATAAACGTAGATAACGAAGGCTACAAATGAGTTAGCTCTCCTGATTAGGGCTCCACAAAGTAATTTTCTTTGCAACGTAAAGCACTCATTTGATGCACCCAATGCTTAGGATAGATAATGGTCTTAAAAAGCAAAAGCAGATGAGGCCTATTCAGTAAAGAGTGGATTGTGGCTTGAGTAATTAAAGACAGAAGATTGCGTGAGCAAAGACAGAACAGCACAGGAGAAAGCAGACTGTTAAGCTAAAGCACTGTGTCAAACGGGAAAAGGATCAGAAGTCAGCAGTACAGTATTATTTTTCCCCTTTCACAGAAGAAGCAGAAAAAATACCAGCCCCAAAGCAAATCCAAGGGATCACAGGGCAATTAGGAATCCTTAGCGCTGCTGTCGCAGGAAGGATGCCCTGGATCCTATGAACAATACTTGTATGGTCATTCGCACCAAACTGCAGTCTGCTCCTCTCTTCCACTCTATCCAGAGTGGGATGCTTGGCCCGGAGGAGAAAAGAAAGCTTTGTGTAACACTTGCATGCAAAATTCGGAAACGGCACAGAAATGCAACCGTGAGGGGTTTGTTTTCCACAGCTGCCCAGATGTCCTGATCTCTCTGACCTTCAAAATGAAGTTTCGAGCTTAATTACTAAAAATGAAAAGCTGCAGAAAGAAAAAGAAGCCCTGAGTGAGGAATTAAACAGATGTATTGATAAGGTAAGAAAGAACTGCAAATCCACATCACTACCTACATGCTGTAATGGGCTGTTAAAATTCTTATATCATTAACTGTATCACCCTAATTTGTAAAACTACTCTGTATGGGTTTTTTTGTCTTACCTTCAAGCCAGATAAAGGCTTAATTGCCACTGCCTTTTTTTCCTAGCTGGTCTTGAAGAGAAAGCTTAAATTCTGGTTTTACTGTAATTTGATGTAGAAAATTCCAAACATTGCAAGGAACAGAGGCCTGGATATAAATATTGCAGCAGGACAAGGAAGACAGTGTTCTTGCACTTTTATTGCAACTCTAACATATTATAACTCTGACCTTGAGCAGTGTAACTAATATGCGCACTATAAATAATGATCCCGTTGTGTGGAGATTCGGGCTGGGAGCTGGGGGGTTTTTTGCTCTCCTGCATTTTCTTTGCGTACCTGTAACTCCCTTTAGCTTAACTCTCAAAGTCAAATTGAGTTAAAGAAAATCCTGAATGAGTCAGGCTTACCGATATAATCTTATTTCAGGTAGCTAAAGTAAGCTGCTTAGAGAATGCAATTGGCAGCTTGAAGCAGGAACAGAAGTCCTGGGAACAGCAGAGTCAAACGCTGAAAACGCAGCTCACCGTTTCACAAGAAAAGGTATGTGATTTTCGTTATGGCCCTAGATCAAAAGCATTTTTTTAATCTCTTGTACTGCTTTTGTCATAAAAAAACAGCCCTCTTCTAATGTGTGCAGAAAGATGTCATGCAGCTAAGAATGGCCACTTTGATCGGCTTTCTAAGTGACATTCTTAAAGGACAAGAGGAAACTTGTTAAATGCCATGAGGGATTTTTTTCCCCGAGAATAAGCTATGTTGTTTTGCATCTATAGTCAAGTTCCTTTTGCCAATTCATTCTGCCCAGTTATTCCTAAAATAGTGCAGAGACTCTGCTGTTGCTCCCTGCTTTTCTGGCAGTGAATAGTCTCTCACCGGGCAGGGGAGGGGAACGAATGGCTATCTGCTTTGCTAATTATGCTTGGGGTTTCTTGTTGGCCATGGGCTGCCAGGAAGAATAAATAATTCAAGAGAAATCTTCTCTTCCCAGCATATCACAATAAATATTTGGGGGTGGAAGACGTGTCTCTGTTTGAATGCAGTATTGTGGCTGTATTCAAAGTGGATGGCCTACTAATTTGGAACAGAAAGTCAGAAAATTTTTTAGCATTTTTAAAGGGGGCTGTCGTCTTCACTCTTTCCATCAGAGATCCTAAATATCTGTGATATGTCACTTCCTAGCAGACCAAGGTTACAAGAAATCTTGGTCCAGCAAATGCCAAGCTGTGTTCCTGCTCGTTACAGGTTCAGACTCTAGATGAAACGCTGCAAAATACCAACCTTCAAATGTCCCGACTAAAATCGGATTTACGGGTGACACAACAGGAGAAGGAAACTCTTAAACAAGAAGTGATGTCTTTACACAAGCAACTGCAGAATGCCAGTGAAAAGGTAACGGACCTCAGATGCCTCAAAGCCAGTCAGCTTTGCATGCCAGGGTTTACGGACACTAGCTGCTGCTCTTCTGTAGCCTGCCACTGTAGCCAACTTATTTCTTTAGGTTGGCTTGTTCATTAAAAGGACACAAATAGTGCTGGAGACTTGAGCAAGTAGACTCAGAGTTACGCAACTATTGTTTGTTTGTTTTTTTTAAACAAGTGATATAAAACTAATAATTTTTTTAAAAAGCTGAAAGGAGGTGGGTACAAAAAAAGCCTTATTTTAGTAATGTTTTCTGTATTTAGGAGTTTTAAAATAGTTAACTATAACTAGTCTTGAAGGATTGTGTATAATGTGCAGATTTAAAACTTTTTAAAATCTTATTTTAAGTTTTGAACGTGAGGACAGGCAATGATCAGCCCATCTCCTGGGTCTCCATTCTTCCCTGAAAGAAATATTTTGCGCAAAAAAAAAAAAATCTGTGGAGAATGTATGAATTTACACATATCAAAACTATAAACATACGAACAGTCAAACTAGTAATTGAGAGGGGGATCTACTTTTCAGTCATACTTGTTTTTGAAAGGCACAGTATTATAGCAGCCTCTTAACTGATGAGGAACTGTAACTGAAGGAGGTTGTAGACAGCAGTCTTGGGATTGGTATTATGAATTCAGTTACTAATTTGGCTTGTTTGCCATGTAATTAAGGAATATTTGACGTCCACATGGAAAAGAGGCTGTTTCAGAATTGTACAACAGGAACTAAATTACAGCTATTACTGAATAATATATAATACTGAGTTCTATTATTTGCTTGATGAGGCTGTGAAATGGAGCACAAATTGCTTTTTTGTGTTGTTGAACTCTGTGTACTCATACCAACCATTCTGGCAGACAGCTATTATCTATGATTTTAGCCAAGGGAAGCACTTTAGTTTTGCACTGTGATTAGCATGTTGGGTTTCTTAGTGGAAACAGTGTGTAGGCTGGGAGGAAGATGGGAATCCTGCGACTTTAGAGTCTGCAGTTACTGAAAGCCTACTTAAAACCCACCTGAATAGAGAAAATGTCTGCTTCTTTGTTTAAGGCCTAACCCTGCAATTCTGTCTGTCTTAAGAATCGGGTTCTAGAACTGGCTGTGCCTTCCTCAGGGCTGCAGGACCAACAGAGGCAACTACACTGGGATGAACTGGACCAGCTGACGAAACAGGAGCAGCAGCTGCTCAGGCAGGAGAATGAGAGGCTGCAGAGAGAAGTCCAGAGCACTAAAACAGAGCTGACTCACTCCAGGGAGAAGGTAACCTAAGCAAGCCGACAGATCACAGAGGCGGTCCCTGCGTGCTAGGCAAAACTTAATGATTCTTGTTTTGCAGTGGGTAATAGAGGAGAGGAATGTTGCTCATTAGTTTTGAATAGAAACATTTGCAGAAAGAATGCATAACGGAATAGTTTTCCTTTATATCTGCACTGAGTATGCAGACACTTTTACGATGTTTCAAACAGTTCTTTTCTTAAAAGAAAATCCTGGTAACTCTTGTCTAAGATTCTGGTCTGACTTTCAATTAATGCCCTTCAATTTTTTTCTTTCATAAAAAGTTCTTAGTATTCTGAGCCTTCTTCATGTCCAATTTCTTGGCTCACAGTATTGAGCAGATTATGGGGAATTGAAGGAAAAGACCTTCTGTTGCTCAAAGCTAAAACGTCAAAAATTCACCAGAATCTGCTATGAATCCGAAATCAATTGGTACTCGGTATTTTAGATTAAATAGATGCAATTTGATTTTTGAATGGTCTGGAATGTTTTTCCACATTTGTTCATCTCTGGTCTCTTCAGATCAGACAGCTGGAATCTACTATCCTTTCCCTAAAGCACCAAAAGCATCAAAGCCAGTCAGGTATCGTCAAAGCCATAGAGCAAGAGAAATTAAGCTTGAAGAGAGAGTGTGAACAGCTTCAGAAGGAGTTGTCATCTGCAAACAGGAAGGTTAGTGTTAGATGGTAAATACGTGACTCAATACAGTACTTTCCGTCTGTAAGAGCTAATGTGGTAAGCTGTAGTTTTCTTCTTTTACTCTGAGCTTTGCGTGTTTGTCTGTTACGAATCCCTGTCCCAAGGAGCTGACTGTCTTCTGTGCTCGTGCAGGGTGGAAGTCTGCGCCAATGTGCTGCAGGACTTCTAGTCGGTACAAACGGTTCAGTGGTAGAACATGGGAACCATAAACAAAACGCAGCCTGCTCAGGTGCTCCGCAATACACAGCGCTTGTGTGCCAGCATTACCACTTTGAGGTTAAAAATCAGTTACTCTGCCTATTCTTTGAAACTTGTGTCAGAGACACTGTATAACATTGTCTTAGACATCACTTTCAGCAAAGCATTACGCTTGTCCAAATACTTATGTCTTTTAATCTTGAGTTGTCTTGATGTGCAGTGATTCATGACTTGCATATTGGGGGAAAAAAAAAACCACAGGTAAAATAAGAAACTATTATCTTTCTAAGGAAACTTCTTGTTTTTAATAGATCAGTCAGATGAATTCTCTTGAACGTGAACTGGAAACCAGCTCAGAAAATGAAGGGCTAAGAAAGAAGCAAGTCAAACTGGATGATCAGTTAATGGAGGTACTTTTCAATCAGTGTTGACTGTACTGAATAGTGTGGAGCTTTATCACTATCTCACTGAATCTATGACTTTATTTAAAAACAACTTCTAGACGTGTAGGAACAGAGGAAACTAATCGAAACTACAAGAATTAATCTCCCCTAATGCCTAATCTCATCCTTCATGATCAAGATGTTAGTGTGACAAACATGCTTCTCTGAAGCATGCTGTGGTTTATCGTAATTCACGTAAGGCTTCAGATATAAAATCAAATAGCGAAGAAATTTGTTTCTGTGCTTGAGGCAAGGCTAACACTTTCCTCTTCCTTCCTAAAACATGTAACCTCAAGTTTCCTAACTAATATTTGCGTAATGCTGCTCTTAATGTAGAAACCTCTTGTTACTTACTCTGGGAATAACTTGCTGAATTTAAGCTTTGCTATCTTATCTAGATCATGATAGAATAACAATTTACACAACTTGCTGTTAATCTAAAGGCATGAGTGAGAACTTCAGTTGAGATTCTTCCAAGGCCTGCTGTAAATGTGGATGTTTGTTCAGTACTGCTGGAGATGGATCATGCTGGATGTTATGAAAACGGCCTAATTCTTAGGTGTCCTTGGTTACAGGAATGGGCGAGCTTAACTATGTTAAGTTAGTGTATCCCTTAAGGTCAGGTTAGACCTCAGAGTTGTCTCTCTGCAGTCTTGCCTAAACTTGATATCCTGAATTTGAGTTTAAAACATAATATAAAAAAACCCACCACAACTTTGACTTATTCCATAAATCAAAGCATCTTCTAGATGAGGCTTTTACAACAGTGTTTATTAAAAGACTTCATGTGTGTCATCAAGAGAGCAAATGGAAACATAGTATATTCAGCATAACGTGTAATTAGCTGTAAAATTGTAAAAACTTGATTAGAAAAGATGAGATTTTGACAAGTTACTGAAAATACTGTTTATATGCCCTGTGCTTTTATTTATATAGCTTTAATTAAGCTTTGGGAAAATTCCAAACACTGTTAAACCCTTTAATATAAACACCAAGCATGGAATTGCATTTTCTCCTGAATTTTGTATTGCAAACATGCAGGACTTCTGTTACTCCTGATGACATTTTCCCAGCAGGTGTGTATAACATTCACTTAGCACTTTATGACTTCTAACTTTCTCTTTTGTGCCTGTTCTCCTTTTGTTCATGGCTAACCTGTCTAGAACTCAGTGGTTGGAACTAGCAGAGAAGGGTGCAGTTCTCTTTCTGAAATAGTGTGCGAAGGTAGAGCAATCATTTTCAATGTACTACCATAGCATGGAGAAAACATTTTTCTTTTATGGATTTTTTTTTTTTAATTCCATGCATCTTTTAAGTAAAGAAGCCACTATTCATTTTAATGTAAAATTTTTACTTTGACAGCTGCACTAACTTCTTTGTGGTTAGTATATCGTGCAACTTGATTCTGTAGGCCAAGAAGTTGCATACTTCTAAGGCATTGTCATGCAAATGGAGAGAAATAATCAATTGCATTCAAAAGAATTAAACTGATAGTAAGAAAATGAAAAGTGGCTCAACCCCTTCCTTCTAACCCATTGGCTGTGAGGCTTGAAGGTGTTTTCGTATTTAGCTCTGATACTGCATGCTTTTTCACCAGACTGTCAAATGTGTCCTTAATGTTAACTGATACGTGATCACACTCAGTGTCATCCCTAATAGTTTAGCAAGTTCATTATTGTTCCACTTTCTTCCACAGATGAATACGGCAAGACTATATTGTTTTCATTAGCCACACAACTCGTATTTATTTTTAAGATGCTGTTAACATTAATTGACTGTTGCTTCAGCTCTTTAATTAGATACTCATGTGCTTCACAACATTACAGGAAACCCTAAACAAATTCCATCAAAAGCTTATTATTTTGACTGTTTATATTGTCAGTAAAAGAATAGCTCCTTTACAGACAGGTTGATTCATGAGAACCTCCTGATAGTTTAAAAAAATACAAATAGCTTTATTTTAAAATACTTACCTATTTTCTGTTTACCTGGGCCAGCAGAGGTGTACAGATGCTAACACAGCCAGAAGAGCTGCAAAATGCTTACGTTGTTTGTACTATAGATGAACTCAGTAACTGAAATATGATTACAAATTGAGGCCTTAATTCTACCACTTCTGAAAGGAAAATTAAAACCACTAACATAATTTTATATGCCTTTTCCTAAGGGAACAGAGAATGGTTTTGAGATAACAGGTGGGAATTTTATGATGTGGCCAACTGAACTTTATGGGAAGAAAGTATTAATCTTATGCAAATTCAAGCTGCAAAACAGCTTGTCTGAAACATCAGGGGGTTTTACCGTACAGTTCTGGTCTTTTTTTAGTATTATAAACTACTCCAACTGTGAGCTAGTCTTACCTGGATCTTACTTCAGTCTAGAAAAATGCTAAATAGTCATATGAAACAATATGAGCTCTTAATGTTGTCCAAAAGTTCATCTAATGCTGGGCCAGTTTATCTAACTTGGGCTCTCATGGTTGCAATGCTACCGTAGTAAGGTAATGCCAGAAATTGTCATATGCTTGCTTGCTACGCCAGTAACTGTCATAGCATTGCTTGGGAGCAGCACTTAAATGATGTGGGGAAGCTAAACTGTTTGGGACAAGTCTGTTCTGAGGTGTTCTTTTTGCTGTAGCAAGGACTATTAGGAATGCGATCCTTTTGTCCCACATGAGATGCCTAGTTTTACCAATTAAAAGACTTCTCTGGTAGTATAACTTCACAAAGGACAACCAGTATGCACGAACTCTCTGTTGGTATATACTATCTTTACATTACATAGACTTGCTGATGCATTTGGTAACCTTTTTTTAATGAAAGCAAGACTTAAATTTGGAATTAAACTACTTCAGATTACTTCACGCATCCATATCTCAAGGGCCCCTCTGAGTATACTTTTGCTTATGCAGCACAAACACTCAGGAATTCTCCAGACTTGCTATCAAACTCTGCTTGTGGCATGCCTCAAAATGAAAACTGTAAAATGTCTTAAGATTTCTACAGTTAGTGAACATAAGGAAAGATATTTAGGATTCTAAACTGAATTCTGAATGTAATATAGCAGGTGGCAACAAATTACTTAAGCCATCATACATTACATCAAAAATTTGTTTTGCTTTTGAGAATGTTATCTCTCCATCCTAGGTAAAAGACTAGAAATAATCAGCACTGGTGGACAACTTCTTCAGCCTAATGTTTTTATTAAGTGGATACTATTTTTAGAGCTGCTGAGATCAAGGTTAAAATTAAAAAGGACTATTAAGTTAAAGCTCACCACAGGCCCATTTAACTGTAACAGGATTTAATCAGAAATTCAATGAATTTATAATTCAGTTCTGAAATGACGAATCAAAGCTCAGATTCCTTTACGCTTCAGAATTGCACATAAAGATGCATCTTTTTTCATTGGAAAGAGAAAAGCTGTCTACTTAGCTTCTGTTACAGAGGTCAGGCTTGTTTCTCTTGCATCCAAGAAGTTGTTCGAGACTAATCTGATGTCTAGCTCATCACTAAAAGATCTGTTGTATGAACAGCAGTGCTGCTTTCTCCTGATGGCTGATTTACTTCACCCCGTAGATGCTCCACTCAAGCGCCAGTGTGATGCTTAGTCAATCACCGCACTCCCGGGAGCTCCAGCAGCAAGGCTGTGCTATGGTGCCCAAGGAACAGTTCCTGCAGCTCCAACACCAGCTACTACAAGCAGAGAGGAGGAGTCAACGTCTTCAGGAAGAACTTGAAAGTCGACCCTCTGAAACAAACATGCAACAGGTAAAGCTCTCGTTACTCTGCAGGTTACAACTTTAAAAGGGTATCTGGTTAGTTTTCTTGTTTTTTCAATTCTGATGAGATCCGTTCTCTGTTTATGCCAGTTCAAAAATTAAAATTAAAATTCATTCTATCAAAGATATGTACAAAACAAACCTTTGTTTTGTACATATCTTTGATAGAATGAATTTTAAGCATATTTAGCTTGAGCCATAGCTTAATTCTGAAGTCCTCTTAATCTTCTTGAAATAAAAAACACTCCTATCCACATTCAACTGGCTTTTTTCCTTTTGCTCAATGTGCAGTAAGTGTTTATAGGTTTTGGTTTTTATTCACCTAATATCCATGTCTGGAACCATTGTTTTAAAAAATACACTACACCACATATAGCACAAGCACATGCCCATCACACATAAAATACTAGTTTGGGCTGCTGCTGCCACATGGAGTTCTGTCAGCTGTAGTAGAGCATAATACAAACAAATTAATCCTTTTTATAAGGTCAGCCTATCTTCATTATTTGGCCATAAAACAAGACATTGTTTGGAGAACACTGTTACCGTTATACAGAAACTTCAACATTGGTATTTCTCAGGAAAAACAGTTTAATTCCAAGGAAGATTACAGCCACTGCACATTTTGGGCTAAGTCACTTCTAGTGTTGTTTTGGTTTTTTAACATGTAAAACTGAATTATAGGCAAAAGGTAGAAAAGTTTGCATCTCCCATATAAAACCAAGCTTGGGGACTAGGCTTGCCAAATTACCTTTTTCTTCAAAAAGTAACCGTGTGTCTAAAGCTTTGATTCAGGCCATAGGTCTTAAAAATAATATCACAACTTTATCTTATGAGAAAAGATAAAGCTCTAAATAACTTAGATAAAATAGTAATGCTTTTATTAAGCTGTTAGCAGAAAAAAACACTTTACATTTTAAACTCAGATTGCAGTTATGCTTTTAAAAAAAAATAAAAAGACCAAGATTTTGAAGCTCAACAATCTCTGAAAGTTGTTAATAGGGTATTCTGGAAAAAAGGTACCATGGAGAAAGAGTATATGCAGTAACAGCTTCTAAAGTTTCCAAAACTTGGAGTAAGAATTCATTTTTAAGAAAGGCATAAAAAGTTCCCCCCCCCCCAAAAAAAAAGAACTTAACAGCAGATAATACAGGATAAGTAAAAACAAATCAATTGTAAGGTTCTCTCCCTTTCAGCTGAGTCCTGATAGAAGTGCATTACCACCGGCTAATGTACTTGGTCACATACAATGGAAAGTAGAGCGTGCAGTTTAATTTTGAAATCAATAAAAGCCATATTACAGCAGTAGCATCTGCAAATGAACGCGCTCTGTATCGCATTAGGAGTGATGACTTTGTAATTTTGCCTTTGAAAGCCTGAGAAGCAATTTGCAAACTATTCACATCCTGGAACTTGTAGTCCTACAGATAAATCACTTCTACATTTCCTGTAAAAGCTTTTAATCTGGAAGGCTTCATGAATTTAAAAATACTTTGAGAGGCTTTGCAACTATTTTCTGTCAATGCACTAAGCACTTAATCCTTTTAATTTTTTTTTTTTCTTAAAGTGAATGGATATTCCAGTTTATAACATCTCCTACAGCTTTTTAATGGACTTTACTAGATAACTTTCTAAAATTATTATTAAACACATGCATTCTACAACTATAAGCAAGACCAAATTTGGTTTAGTTTATCTCAGCTTTGACTTTTCTGTAAGCACATCTTGCTTTAATTCTCACTGTTGATTTTTCTTCGTCATCCTGAATTCTAGGGTTAACATTTAGTTGAGCTTATGTCCATTTTAATGTCCCCTTTAGCATCTTGAAAAATTGCATCCTAATCCCTCTTCATCATCTTTTCACCAGTGAGTACAATGTCAGGTTATCCATGCTTTCTGTGTAAATTTAATCACCTAGTTTTGCTGCTGCTGCTTTGCACTTTGCAGCTTTCTTAGATCCTGAGTCCTTCTGTGTAATAAGGTATCCAAAGCTATCCCCCTCCTTTTTGGAATTATTTTATGTTCATCACGCTTTGCAGTTTTCATTGCTTTTTGATCATTGCTGTGGTGGTCTGCGTTCTCATTCATTTTACAGTCAGTCTTGAGCTGCTGCCCTCCAAGGACTACAGTCATATGTTCAAATTTCACTAAATTAAAACTCCTGAGCCTTTTCTACTGTGTTAACCTGTCTGGACTCTTCTGAATTTCAAATGACTGTTTCTGCTGTGTTTAGTGCTGTGATTCTTACCTGCTGCATCGTAGCAATCGCTGCACTTGTTCTCAAATTCCTTGCTCAATAACTAGATTTGGGAGCCTGTTAATGACCCAATATTTTTCCTAAGTTCTCTTAACTTCTGCTAACCAGTATTTTTGTTCAGAGTACTTAGACTTGCTCAACTTCTCCTTTCTTCAGCTCTTTATTTCAAAATTCAAATCACCTCTGACCAACAGCTTGTTCACCTTTGTCAGGAAAAGACTTATGCCTAGGTTTAAAATAGAAATGCAAATAAGTTTTCAAAGGAGGTCAGGTGGACTACATTTTTCACAAATGCTATTTGGCAATCTGTGAGATTATATATAGATATATAGTGGCATATAATTTCCTCTGAGAAGCTTAACTGCTTTGCTAATTGCAGTTAATGACAGCCACTGATCTTTTTACATACCCCAAAACAATGGATGAGCCACCTGAAGAGTCCTTACATCTAGAAAATGCATCCTGAATATCTCCTCAATTGCGTATGTGTAGTGCTAATACTAGTATTTAGAGAAATATAATATGTGATACTCTGCATGTTTTCTTTTGTGTTTTTTTTTGTCTTGCGTTGCTTGCTTCGCTTGTATTGGTAGTTTGCTTTGACTAAGTATACGTACGTATTTAAAAGAAAATCTGGATATCAGGGTGAAGTATCCCACTTGCCTTCTTTCTCTAGGCCTTGCTACCGGAGCAGCGAGCAGTGCATGCAGATTCCTACCGGAGGATCGGGCACCTCTGACAGCTTGGCTGCTTACGATCTCATTCCTTACCATGATAAACACACACAAACACACGAACTGGCATAAGCTGAGAAACTTGAGGATCAAATTATTTTGTGCTTTTTCTAAAAAAAAAAAAGTCTCCACAGTGTTATTTCCTATTTATTTGTCTAGAAACTATTTTGTGAAAGTTCATAAGCTGTCTTTTTTAATTTGCTACAAACACTTTTTATTTATGTTATTTAAAATGTGGAGTTGTTCAGTGTGGAAAGAGACTATTTTTCTCAAACGGTACTAATTTTATATGAGATTTGAAGAAAATCTGGGGTATTTATACTGCATTTTTGTATAAGATGTATAAACTTTTAAACAGGGAAAGATGACATTTTTGATGTAAATGAAAAATAAAATTTTTTTTAAACATAATGTCTCTTGTCTTAATAGTATCAATAGTTTCAGCTTTATGAACAAGAATTAACAAATTTTAGACAAAATATTTGTCTTTGATACTGAGGATTGTCATATCAGGACTTCTGGGAAAGATTTGTAATAGGGGATGTACTCAAGTACAGATACTCAGCTTCTCTTTAGCAGATGTACCTGCACATTTAAGAAAAGAATTTGCATAGTATGTGGGCATATTCTACTGCTGTGGCCATAAAGTAAAAAGGCAGTGCCAGAAAAGGAAAAATCATTAACACACTTGTTTCTTGGATAACATTCCTTAGTGGTTCTTCTTTTGTCTCAAATTACTAGATTAAATTAGATTTTGAATACTTTAAGAGGTCACCAAAACACCTCTTTAAGGCCTGTGATTTTTCTAGTTGGGAGCCATGAACCATTTCAGCTGTTTGCTTTCAAAGAACTTTCTGTTCCTATCTTTCTAGTGACCTTAAAGCTAATGCTTGAGCTGGCTTCTCCCATTAAACATGAAATAATATGAAGTTAGAACATTCTCAAATCAACTTTAAGCCAAAAAACAGGATCACAGGTATTGAGACCACTATAATTCTTAGTTTCTACTTAACTACTCACTCAAGGCTCCTGCAGCCACTATGAAGTGTAATAGTCAGCCATGTTCTTGAATTCCAACCAAATTACAAAAGATAGCTCAAGATAACTGGGCTAGGAAGTCCCCTGCAAGTTCTGATTAGTAGTACTTTTTTAATCTGGAAAAATATCCAGTTCAGCAACACTGTAAAACTGCTTTCTATATGACTCTAATGTAACTTTTTTCAATTTTTTTCACAAGCTAAGTGATCATATAACCCCATACATAGACTTAAGGAGTTTCTGGTGTTACAACAAATAAAATGTTGAGTGGACTTCAATCAATCCCCTACAGGGATCTTTCTACAGTGGTTTAGATGAGCAACTACCTACCTGAAACACTCCTCCCTCAGTTTTTCATTTATCCTCCCCCACATGTGTTAAAGGTACTTTGGTTTTGAGGGTATTTTGTTTTGGGGAGAAGGTTAGTGCTTTCTCAAAGTTAAGCTTCTCAGATGACTTCCTAGAATTAGAGTAACAAGCTAGCATTAGAATAAAGAATCCCTTTCCCTGCAGTCAGTGTCTGAAGTTACCAAATACAAACAAGCTTTCTTGTAGTTCCTGGTGTTTCTAATTTATTTGGGAAAATTTCATTCAACCATTGGTGTAACGGGCACTCTCATGACACTGAGTTACTATGCTTTTAGTTAGATGGTCTGTTACCTCACTGAAGAAAAAGCGCAAAAGCATTTTAGAGTTACTATTTGGAAACATTAGTTATCAACAACTAGTCTGAAAAAAAATGTGAAAAATCAAGTTTGGGATAATAGCATCCTACTTTTTTAGGATATTACTCAATTTCAAGGGGTCTTTGGCATGGGAGAGTTATACTGTGAAACTAACATGCCCTTATGACTTCACCTTAATTTTTTGCTAAAATCGTTAAGATTTTGATTAGTATTTTGTTTTACACATTCAGCAGAAATATGGCAGCACCTAAGAACCAGAAAAGGAAACTATCCAGATCTGACTATCACAGTCAAGACAGAACTTAGAATTTTATATCAATTTTTCCTAGATCTGGTAATCTCAAGTGTAACTTAGACTTGGAAAACTAGTTCAATGCTGCGAGTGTCCTTGAAGTGTTGCCATAACATTTTGCTTCCATGAATGGTTTATTAATTTAGTCGACTCTTTAAAACAGACTCATGTGTGGAGTGCCAGCTATTTTCTTAAGCATAAACTGAAAAAAAGGAGATTGGTAAATGTGAACTGATTTTTGTTAACTGATTCTCACATAAATGTTGCTTTCCAGGGGGGTCATGAGCAGCTGCTAAAAATGATGGAAGAACGTATGATGGACGTTGAACAGAAACTAAGGCTTGTGAAGAGGCTTCTCCAAGATAAAGTAAATCAGCTGAAAGAACAAGTAAGAATTCTTACTCTCTTCCTCAAATCGTCCCCATTACTTCCGTAAACAACTAAGTGGGCAAAAGCTGCCAAGCCGTTCTTGCTTAGAATAAAGTGAAAGGTGCTTTCCTTTTTCTTTCAACGCTTCTGAGCTGAAGCACAGCATATTTGCCCAAAACTTCCTAAAACTCCACATTGGGGACTGAATCCACCACCCATTAATTTCCTAAAAGCTATGCTTGTTTGGTACTCTGAGGCACTTAAAAGTCAGGAAACAAACATCAAATTACAGCCAAGTATCCTAACTGGAAAAGTTGCTTAGGAAAGGAGGAAAAAGAATTTCCTGAAGAGTACAGATGGGATTACTGTACAATTATTGATTTCTCGATGCCCACTGCCCCAACATACCCTTTGCTTGACAAGGTTTTGGGGTTTTTGTTCTTGTCTTGGTCTGCCTTCTTCAGAAATCCTCAATTGTGTGGGAAAAGGTGGCTTTTGAACACTTAGGTGTGACATGATAACAATTTCTCTTTTCTGCTGAGGTGCAGTCTCTTCTATCATGTTAAGGAAGTGCTATATTGACAGGGTCTCCTGCCTATTCCCAAAAGCACGTAGACAAGTGCAAGGCTGCTCTCCCCAGTTTTACAGGAGGAGCTGGTGATCCAAACCTCGGAGGAAGTATCTCTGTGGGATCACTGGGCTTGTGGATCCTCTTGTGAACTAGACTTATCCTTAGAGAGCAAATGCTATAAAGCAGTACTGATCTGATCTCCTTACAAAGTCTTTCCAGTTTCAAAATATTCATAGTATCTATAAAGACTCCACAAACATAGGTTTTTAACAAAGCAAAATAAGATGAATGGGTGGGTTGTCTTCCTTTGGTATTTGAGTTACAATAAACACATTCACCTACTTTCCCAGCACTGTTCTTGCTTTTATTTTTTTATTTTTATTTTGCTTTTCATTTGCTGAGTAATTATGTTCTGTTCACAATTCAGCTTTCCAAGAACACTAAAGCAGATGCAATGGTCAAGGATCTCTATGTTGAGAATGCACAACTGCTGAAGGCTTTGGAGATGACAGAACAGCGGCAGAAAACTGCTGAAAGGAAAAACTATTTACTAGAAGAAAAAATTGCCAACCTCAATAGAATAGTAAAGAACTTGGCATCCCCATCATTTAATTCAGCATCCGAGATAAGGTTATAGCAAAGCCATTACGTCTGCCACAGTCCCATGCACTTTACTGAAATGTTAATATTTCAGCTTTTCACTATGTTGCCTTTTTGTATTGGTAAATTTTAGTTAACAGATGCCTCCAAGGAGAGGACAGAGCTAAATCCCAAACCGGACACTGCCAAAAGAGAACGTTTGTTTATTCCCAAACTGTTTTTCTGCTAAGTTTTGCCTAAAAGTAATCTTCGCTATGTAAAAAAAGACACACAGTCTTTTTTTCTAGGTTAACTTATTTTTGATACTGTGGTTTTAATTTAAAATATAAATCCTGAATTTACTGTACTGAATCAATTATTCCTATCTAGATTGAAGCCAAGGTCTGATGCAAACTTAGGTTACTGGATTCAAAACTTTAAAATATTTTTGGCTTTTTAGGATATTTCATGGTCCAAACCTAGTAATATTGATAGGTCAGTCTTCAACACTGTCCCTGTAGTTGCTATGGAAAGCAAGACTTTCCTGATATGGTTTGTGTCCTGCAAACTGATTCTGGTTTCTATAAAGCAATATGCTCCACCTTATGCATTGGGTTTCTGGGTTATTCTTCATGGCTGTTTCTCTGCAGAGCCAGGAAGTAAGTTTTCTTAAAAATATGTAAATAGACTACTGCCTCCAACTAAGTGTAACAGTATTTCATCTGAAGAAATTTCCCAGCTGGCAAATAAAGACTACTACTTTTTTTTTTCTTTTTTTTAAGCTGTGCTGCCAGACAACTTAAAATTGTAGAGGCCTTAATTTTTTTTTTTTATGTGGAAATAAGTTATACTAAACAAAGGAAGAGTCACTAAACAGAAGTGAAGATGTGAGTTTTGTTTATGTAATTTTTAAACTCGGTAAAGCAGTGGAGTGTGTTTATTAAACAACTGGCAGAAGAATGAAGAGGGGATTTGAATGATTTCTTCAGTGAAATCCTGTCACTAGGCCTCACAAACATGGACCTTTGCCATTAATGCAGTGTTCGTTTTGACCTGAGTGATAATTTGGAAAGGCCCGTCATTTGTAGTAGATCCTAGTACGGAATCTAAGTTTGTAATTAATCATGAAGAAACATATTCAATATGAGTATGAAGAACTCAGGGAACTAAATTAGCTTCCTTCAACATTATAAATGTGGATATTAATGTCAATAGATGAAGATAAATGTGCATTAGGAAATGCAGGATAAACCAAATTGTATGTGGATGAGTATTACCTTAGTTCTCCTAGACCAACGTGCAGAAGTGCTGTAGTCATGAAGGTCGAAGAGCATCAAGGTCTGTAACGACAGGTAATACCTCCTATTTGATCAGTCGATGAGAATAGGGAAATGCAGGTTCTCTGGGAACACCTTCAAGATTGAGACGGGTCTGACACAGAAGCAGCTGAGTAAGAGCTTGCATGCTCAAACGCTTGTATATAATCTATTACTGCAAATAGTCTAAATGCCCTGCAAATGCCTTGCCTCCGTCAGACCAGTAAGACACATTCAAACAATGTAAATAAAGCTGGTGAAAGGGGCCATACTGGCAATACTTGAAACTGGACCTCTTTAAATATGCATGAACTGAGAATGCAGAGGAAGAGGGCGAGATGTTTTGTCCCTGAGACCACTAGCAAGGTGACAATTCTGACAGCGCTTGTAATGAGCCAAAAGTCCCCCAGAAACGGGGATAATACTGCCTACAAGCTGTGGAGTAACCTATGGAAAACGACTTTCACTTGGCACTGATTAGCATGTGGCTGCAGGGGATGCTATCTATGTCTGCATGGTTACTTACCAATTTTGGAGGGTTGAGGGACTGAACTAGACACACAGGGTATGACTTCCTCCTCTCCTCCTCCTCCTCCTCCATTGCTTTATGCAGGCAATGTAGTGGAAATGGAAATACAATCATGTAAGAAGAACATGTTGGAGTATCACAAAGTCCTTACAAATTATTTCACTACTATGCTATTCTAAATGCCTGAACTGGGTATTTCTTTAGAGAAATCTTTAATTAATCTCAAAGTAATCTCAAATTCAGGGATTTACATATCCTGTTTTTCAGAGGCTACAAAAATTTTTTCACAAACTTGAAATGTGTCAAATTCACAAATTGCATTGATAAATCAGAGCTTTTAAAGATTTGAAGTAGTGAGATCTTGTTGCTTTTAATATTAATCAATAAGTGATATCAGTTATAATAAATCTCTGTGTGTGGGTACCAGGGCTGCGTGTTAGCAATACGGTAATTGAGCACACCCTAAAACCATGCCTATGCTACAGAAATTAGCAAAGTTTCAAAATACTTCTAGGAAACAATGTAAATGAGGTTCAGATGATCAGAACCGTATTTGGAAAAATATCATTGGCTAGCACATCTTAACACTACTTTGTATCTTGACCTAGGTTTACTTCTAATGCTCAGTATGTGACCAAAGTCTGAACGCTGGACAGAGGGAATGAGTACTTCACCTAAACTATGGTGGAATTAATTTCACATTACTCAATTTTAAAGGCTAGACTACTTAACTAATTCTTTTAATCTCTGGGTAGTTACGAGGTTCTTATAAACCAAACATACATACAGACATTTCTAGAGCACAGTACTAAAAAGGGAGCCCAGGTGTTGGAATAGAAGGGAGAAACAGAGAAAAGGGATTTTTACTTCTCCCTTTCTCACCCTATCCTACCTTGCTCTGCTTTTCTTCCACTTAGCTTCAAAAAACTAACCTAGCCACGGGAGGGAGGAGGAGGAGGAAAACATTTGGTAAATCTTTTTTAGACAAAACTCCAATTTCACTGGAATACTTATGTGAATTAATTCTCAGAAGTGCCTTTTGCAATTACATATTCTAGAGCCTTTCTGTACTGTACTGTTTTTGTTGCTACAGGACAATTCAGGAGAATCCCTTCCCAAATGGAGGGAACACAGAGAAAGGTAGTGCTGCTTACAAACGAGTGTCATGTTGCTTATTGGTCCATTGTGTCAGCTCAGAAGATAAGCAGCTAGTTTTACAAAGTCCAGGCTACTGAAAATAAGCATATAAACATGTAAGTTATTAAGCATTAGTGGTGTTTTGTGCATGAATCTGTCTCCTATGCAGGATAGGCATCTTAAAGATACCAAAGTATTTAATGGGATTGTACCAATCAAAAGTCACTGAATTCGTACAACAGGTCTTGCCAATTAAGTTATTAACTACTTCATTACCAGAAGGCGTTTTAAATGTTTTCAACTCTTGCTTTATGAGTCACTGTGAAAATAAAGGCACATAGATATCTCGGGTTGGGAGTTTTGGAAGAGGAGAGACTCCAAGTTAAATTTAAGTTTACTAAATTCACACAGTTGAAGTGCTACTTGTCGATTTAGAATGATTCAGAAGTATACATTGTTGCACATTCTCCAATTACTACTTTAAATATGAGGAAAACTGAATTCTTTGAATTCTGATTGGAAAAAAAAGAAAAAAAAAGATTGTAACATATTTGATTTTAGCCAGAATATAAGTAAGGTAGAGCAGGAGACAGTCAGGATCTATCAAGAGTAAAATTCTTTCGTTTACTTTCAGCAAATGACATCATTGTCTCTCAGGTTTTCCATCATTTACCTGTTAAGTCTCCTGTTCGGTGTCAGATACTGTCGTTTCATGACAAATGACTTCTGTATAAATGAAAACAATTGTATATTTTTTTTTCTATTGAGTTTGTTTTGTGCCTGTGTAATTACTTGTCCTTACAACATCATGTAAAACTGAAAAATGAACCAACTTACACATTATTTATAATGAATGTAAAAAAAAAAAAAATACCACCAAACTGTATGATCCATACTTGTGTCTTTTGTTTTTTATCCAACGTGAAAATATTTCAGTTATCTTCCCATAGAAGTTGTAGGTACTTGAAGTAGTATCTGCAAATTCGTCAAATGCATACAGAAAGCTCTAATAATGAAAAGGAGAGTTTGGCAGCTACTAAAAGTAGTTTATTCCACTATGAAAGTATAAAATTGATTAAAGTGTAAAAAGCTGAATGCACCGTTTAGCTTATTTTCAAGCACACCCTGCCCTCAAGTTGCATACCTATTCTTCACCTTTATATGGAAAATATCGAGTGCTGCTTGCTGTGTGCCTTTGCTGTGTAACCTAAAACGTACCCTTTCGGTAACCGGTGTGGAAGGCGGGGTTACCTGCTGTCCGTTAGACACCGAGCTCCTGTGGGGCACGAGCTTGCCCTGCCAGCGGGGCAGCGGTGCCACCTCGGCCCTCCCCAGCCAGGTGAGGGGTCCCCACTGCCACCAGGGAGGAGGGGCCGGCGGCGGCCCCCCCTTACCCACGGGGCCGTGTCTCGGTGCGTGGGGCAACGGGCAGGCCCTGAGGCGGGAGCCTTCCCGCCACCGCACCGGCGCATGCGCCCTCCCCGCCGCGCGGGGGCGCTGTGACAGCGCGCGCGCCCCCTCCGCCTATCCCTGCCCCGCGGCCTTCCCCGGAGGGCGGAGGCCGCTTTCCCACAAGCCCCCGCGCGCCGGCCCCGCCGCCTCCCCTCATCGCTGAGCGCTTCTCCACCCCACCCC